>CM040431.1:3241854-3567825 GCA_022702705.1 Papilionanthe hookeriana x Papilionanthe teres | reverse complement strand
GCATGATAGGAAGATATAGAAATAAATTTGAACCTTGACAAAAAGGTTTTCTATATAATACAAGATTAAAATTATTTCCTAGAAAACTAAAGTCTAGGTGGATAGGACCTCTTACTATTATAAAAGTTTCTTGTTTGGAGCTGTTGATATTGAGGATCCTAAAAATGGAAAGATATTTAAAGTTAATGAGCATAGATTAAAACCATATTTTGAAGGGTATCGACCAAATTTTAAAGTGGTTTTAATGCTAAGTCATCATGAATAACTGAATGTTTGTCGGGCTAATGATGTTAAACTAAGCATTCTGTTGGAGGCAACCCATATTTATCTTTATTATGTTTGCTTGCTTGTTTTTAGTAGTTGTGCTTGTAGTTAGTAATATTTGAGTACTACTCATTCGTAAATATCATAAAGGATTGAAAATTATTGGATCATATCGAAGAATTAGAATAATTCAGACCAAAATGAAGTTTGATGCATCTTTTATCATTAGCGCCACCGACGCCCTATTCTAGAGAGTAGCACCTTATTTCAGGATTTGGGTGCTGCCGGCGCCAAAGGTCTGTTGACGGTTTCTGGAGTTTCAAAATGTAATTTTTGGTGGAATTTCGTCATAGTAACTTCCCAAAACATGTTTTTAACCTCTAAACTCCAAAAAAACAAAAAGATTCGTTCCAAATCCGCATCCAATGGATTCCAACTCCATAGAAACCCCGAGATTTAGAGTTTTCAACCAATGAAAATTCATCAGTTTTGAGGCACAATGATTATTCAACAAAGTGATGATAAAGATGAGGATTACCAAAGAAAGATGCTTTGTAAATTGAGGTATGGATACTGTAAATACTTGAGTAAAAGAGATTCTTGTGCATAGGCGTTGGGAAGTGTTATGCTACACAACTGTCGTTGTACTCGTTCCTGTCATGAAATAATTTTATGCAAATCTTCATGGAATCAACCAAAGATTCGTCTATGTGTGAGGCAGGTGATGACAAAGAAATGTGGCTATATCATAGCAGTCAATCCCCGTATCATGTCGATGCTAAAGAGTCGCCACTCTGTTTAATATTTCCTTAATCTTATTTCTATAAATCCTATAAAGGAATTAAGAAATTTAAAGATAGTAAGGGCTAATAGAAAACAATAGAAAAGGATGTTTATGATGATCCATATAAAAGAAGATTCTAGAATACCTTATCCTAGAATTTCTATATAAGGAAAATCATGAAGTTTTAACCAGAGATTTCTAGATGTGATATCTATCGTGGGTCCTTTAAATCTCTTATAGAAGCAAACTTCTATAGTTAATTACATCTTAGGAAATTTATAATTGTCTAAGAAAACTTCTGATTAATGTTAATCACTTATTTTCTGAATTTTTTTTAATTTTTAAGGAAAGATGTACCCACTATCAATCCTAGATGTCAATTTGTCGTATCAGTTTGATTTCATCTTGTTTATCAATTTTGTTTTGTTGTTTGTCCTTTTTTTGTCTTGATGTTTATCATTTTTTTGTTGTTCGTCATTTTTGTTGTTATTGTTTGTTTATTTGGTGGCTATCCTAAAAGTTTTTTGTTTTGTTTTGGTTTTGTTTTGGTTTTGTCATTTTAATGCTGTGTTTTGTTGTGTTTTTTTTGTCAATGTCGTTGTTTTGATGTCATTGTTTTTTGTCTCATTTCCAGAATATCGTCATGCAAAACAGAGTTAGCACACCCTATAACATGTAAAGGAAATATAAACGAAACTTTTCTTCGTCCTGCAAAGAAAACATTGTCATAAATAATATCATAAAAATATTTATTTTGTAAGAATGTCCATTGTCTCAGAATTGTAGGATGTCCAAGTTTGATTTGAAATGTTGATTTAGTATGTCTTGAATGTTGATTTAGGTCAGGTATATGTCAATTTATGTCGATTTGGATTTGATTTCGGATTTTATGTCGATTTATGTTTAATTTTATGTCGAGTTATGTTCGATATGGGTCAAACTTAAGTTTGACTTTAATTCAAATTAAGTTTAAACATAAATTTTGAGTTCAAGTCCGTTTGAGTTTGGAAAGTTAGATTCAATGTAGATTGAATCTAATTAACTTGAGTTCATGTCAGTTTGAACAAATTTAAAGTTAGATTCAATATAGATTGAATCTAATTAACTTGAGTTCATGTATGTTTGAAATTAAGTTAGAAATTTAAAGTTAGATTCAATGTAGATTGAATCTAGTTAACTTGAGTTCATGTCTGTTTAAACTTAAGTTAGAAATTAAAGTTAGATTCAATGTAGATTGAATCTAATTAACTTAAGTTCATGTCTGTTTGAAGAAATTTAAAGTTAGATTCAATGTAGATTGAATCTAATTAACTTGAGTTCATGTCTGTTTGAACTGAAGTTAGAAATTTAAAATTAGATTCAATGTAGATTGAATCTAAATAACTTGAGTTCATTTATGTTTGAACTTAAGTTAGAAATTTAAAGTTAGATTCAATGTAGATTGAATCTAATTAATTTGAGTTCATGTCTGTTTGAACTTAAGTTAGAAATTTAAAGTTTGGTTTAGTTAAAATAGACCTAATTAAGTTTTAAGCCTTGTTTAAATAGTGCTTAAAGGTTAATCAAGTCTAAATAGATTAGACTTAATTAGACATATAGACCATTCAAGTCCTTTTAGGTAAGGCTTAAGGTTTAAATAAGTCCAATTTAATTTAACCGGGATTTGAGATTTTTTTAGGTTTTATTTGAGTAAGGTTTAAACATTAATTAAGTCTAAAAACTTAGTTAATTAAGTCTAATGTGGTAGACTTAGTTTGATTAAACCTTAGTTATTTAAGGTTTAATAGTTTAATTAAATCTAATGTGATAGACTTAATTATAGTTTAAGTTTGATTAAAACTTATTTAGTAAAGGTTTAATAGTTTAATTAAGTCTAATGTGATAGACTTAATTATAGTTTAAGTTTGATAAAAGTTTGAGTTAAGTTAGATTCAAATTATGTTGAATCTAGACATAAGGTTAACCTAAGTTCAATGTGGGTTGAACTCAAGTTTGATTTAAGTTAGGTTCAAGTTAGGTTGAATCTAGACTTAAAGTTAACTTAAGTTCAATGTGGGTTGAACTCAAGTTTGACTTAAGTTTGATTTAATTTAGGTTCAAATTAGGTTGAACCTAGACTTAAAGTTAACTTGAGTACAATGTGGGTTGAACTCAAGTTATTTTAAGATTGATTGCTTTTAATTAGGAATAGTTTATGGTTAATTGAACCTAATTTGGATAAGGTTTAATTGATTAATTAAACTTAATATAGGTTAAGTCTAAATGGTTTAGGATTAATTAAACCTAGTTTAGGTAAGGTTTAATTGATTAATTAGACTTAATATGAGTTAAGTCTAATTAATTTAAGAGTTAATTAAACCTAATTTGGATAACGTTTAATTGATTAATTAAACTTAATTTGTGTTAAGTCTAATTGGTTTAGGATTAATTAAACCTAGCTTAGGTAAGGTTTAATTGATTAATTAAACTTAATATGTGTTAAGCCTAATTGGTTTAGGATTAATTAAACCTAGTTTCGGTAAGGTTTAATTTATTAATTAAATTAATTAGGGTTAAGTATAATTGGTTTGGGATTAATTAAACCTAGTTTAGGTAAGGTTTAATTGATTAATTAGACTTAATATGAGTTAAGTCTAATTGGTTTAAGAGTTAATTAAACCTAATTTGGATAAGTTTTAATTGATTAATTAAACTTAATTAGGATTTAGTCTAATTGGTTTAGGATTAATTAAACCTAGTTTAAGTAAGGTTTAATTGATTAGACTTAATATGAGTTAAGTCTAATTGGTATAGGATTAATTAAAACTATTTTAGGTAAGGTTTAATTGATTAATTAGACTTAATTAGGGTTAAGTCTAATTGGTTTAGGATTAATTAAACCTAGTTTAGGTAAGGTTTAATTGATTAATTAGACTTAATATGAGTTAAGTCTAATTGGTTTAAGAGTTAATTAAACATAATTTGGATAAGGTTTAATTAATTAATTAGATTTAATTAGGGTTAAGCCTAATTGGTTTAGGATTAATTAAACGTAGACTGGGTAAGGCTTAATTGATTAATTAGACTTAATATGAGTTAAGTCTAATTGCTTTAGGATTAATTAAACCTAGTTTAGGTAATGTTTAACTGATTAATTAGACTTAATTAGGGTTAAGTCTAATTGGTTTAGGATTAATTAAACCTAGTTTAGGTAAGGTTTAATTGATTAATTAGACTTAATATGAATTAAGTCTAATTGGTTTAAGAGTTAATTAAACCCAATTTGGATAAAGTTTAATTGATTAATTTGTCTTAATTAGGGTTAAGTCTAATTGGTTTAAGAGTTAATTAAACCTAATTTGGATAAGGTTTAATTGATTAATTAGACTTAATTAGGGTTAAGTCTAATTGGTTTAGGATTAATTAAACCTAATTTGGGTAAGATTTAATTGATTAATTAGATTTAATTAGGGTTAATTCTAATTGGTTTAAAGTTAATTAAACCTAATTTAGGTAAGGTTTAATTGATTAATTAGACTTAATTAGGGTTAAGTCTAATTGGTTTAGGATTATTAAACCTAGTTTAGGTAAGGTTTAATTGATTAATTAGACTTAATTAGGTTTAAGTCTAATTAGTTTAAGATTAATTAAACTTAATTTGGGTAAGGTTTAATTGATTACATAGACTTAATTAGGGTTATGTCTAATTGGTTTAGGATTAATTAAACCTAATTAGGATAAGTTTTAATTGATTAATTAGACTTAATTAGGGTTAAGTTTAATTGGTTTAAGATTTAATAAACCTAATTTAGGTAAGGTTTAATTGATTAATTAGACTTAATTAGGGTTAATTCTAATTTGTTTAGGATTAATTAAACCTAATTAGGTAGGGTTTAATTGATTAATTTGACTTAATTAGGGTTAAGTCTAATTGGTTTAAGAGTTTGATTAAGTGTAATTTAGTTAAGACTTAATAGTTTAATTAGGTCTAAAGGGCTAGACCTAATTAAAATTTTATTTTGTATTAAACCTGATTTAGTTAATGTTTAAGAAGTTTAATTAAGCCTAATGATGTCTTAAGCTTAATTAAATTTTGATTTTGTGTTAAACCTAATGTAATTAAGGTTTAATGAGTTAATTAAGTTTAATATGTCTTTAAACCTAATTAAAGTGTAATATTGTATTAAACCTATTGTAATTAAGGTTTAATGTGTTAATTAAGTTTAATATGTCTTTAAACCTAATTAAAGTTTAATTTTGTATTAAACCTAATGTAATTAAAGTTTAATGAGTTACTTAAGTTTAATATGCCTTTAAACCTAATTAAAGTTTAATTTTGTATTACACCTAATGTAATTAAGGTTTAATGAGTTAATTAAGTTTAATATGTCTTTAAACCTAATTAAAGTTTAATTTGAGTTTATTTGGGTTTAGACTCATCATTGACTTAGTACATTGTGAAATGGGCTAAGTAAGTGAAGGAAAAGGTTTTAAAATATTAATTTATAAATAATAAATCTTAACCATATTTTTAAATGTCTTTTAAAATTGACTAAATGGCTTAAGAATTATTATTTTAGAATTATTGTTTGTCACCTTAAAATTCCTAACCATTTTGAATTTTAATTTTCCATTTTTTTCAAATTTTTATTATTATTAAAAAATTATTATAAAGTGCCTTGAAAATTAGGAAATCAACTCTTAGAGAATTATCCTAGCCTTGGAAAAATCAGGAGATGTGTCTAAGGACTTAAAGGTTCCTCCCTAAAATTTTTCATATTTTTCTGAATTGTAAATAATTTTTAATAATTAAAATACTTTAGAGAGTACTTAATTAATTAAAAATTAAATACAAAGAATAAAATTATGATTTTAGTCTCATAATTTTCTCCTTTTCTTTCTGAATCCAGAGGTAATTTTGTCATATTTTTGTAAATTTTCTATGTCAAGATATGCAATTTTGAAGTTTTTAAGGTTTATCTGGATTTTTTTAAATCTAGATGAATATCTGGGTGCCGCGTGTCCTCAGACGAGTCGAAACGCGGCTGATCCACTGTGGGGATTCGAAGACAAGAGACAACAGGATTTAATTTCAATTGTCCGTTTCCAAAACACGGGAACAGATGGCTATGGTTCATCGTCTTCATCCCGCTAATCCCGCAGACCGTCCATGGTCTAGGATCAATATCTCACTTAATTCTTAATGAAATCGAGTGATTTTTGATCCTACAGCTTTGTCTTGAGGAGACGAAGACATCCATACGACTTTGTAGGGGTTTTGGAATGGTTTCTTTCACAAAGTGTGAAACCCGACCGCCATTGATAGAGAAAGAACCATACTTTAGCCACAGTGTATTAAAACTTGATCTGATTGCTTTGGATTGGTCTTCTAGGTCTCAGAAAGCTTCCAGAGACTTCATTTTGAGTTCAAATTGGGTCTGTATATGATTTTGAATTTTGAGGAGCTCGGTTCAATGTGAGATGGTGAATAGAAGGCTAGAGGCTATGGAGAGGCTCAATTTTAGTTGGGCTCTTCCTCTTCTGACCCCTAAATGGATTTGGAATGTCAATTTTGAGTTTGGTGGAGTTTGATTTCTGAAACCCATTCTGTCTTGGTTTTGGCTTGTTTTTGGTGCTCTCGGGTTGGTCGAATTGAAGGGTTATGGTGGGTTTGAGGGCCTGGTTTCATTGGGGATCCATTGCCTAGGCTCTAAAAAGAAACTTTTATGTTGGGAGCTAAGGGATTTGGGCAGTAATTAGGGAGTTTCAAATTTTGTCTCCTCTCCTTCCATGGTTTGAATTTGGGTTCTTTTATAGCTATGGTTGAGCTTGTGTCCTTTTAGAGCCATGGCTGAGCTTGGGTGAGCTTGGGCTGGCTTTAGATCATCTGGGGAGGTTGTTATCTGTCTCATTAATGTTTTAAGGGAAGATTTAGGCCATGGCAATGATGAATTGCCAATTTTCAAGCCTAAACATCATAGGTTTAACCAAGGTGAAGGCTTTGAGTTTGGATCTTGTCTTGCCCTCATTGGATCCTTTGTGGGATGGCTTGGGCTTGGTGAATCTTGCTGAATTCACCTCTCCGGGGTAATTTCCAAATTCATTTGTTTCATTTGAAGGAATTGTGACACCTTAGCCACTTAGTCATTCCATGCATGCCTTAGCCATAATGGCTTCAAACCATGGTGTGGATGGTGAGTCAAGAAGGTAAGCCCTTTTCCTTCCAACATTTCATTTAAATTTTTAATGAGGGGATGACACATAAAGCTCTCATTAAAAAAAATTATAAGTTATGATGGAACATAACTTGAGTTAAGCATGGTATCCAAGAGAGTTTGTGTTTTACTCTCATTGGTGTGTTTATGAGGCACCTAAAGTGGTGAGCCACCTCATCTTGATGAAGGAGATGAGTCATACTTTAAATTTGGGAGAGGATGACACCTCATTTCCCTTCATGATGAACCTTCTTAACCATGGTTAAAGTGGTGAATTATGGGTTATTTAATGTGTTAACTCACATCTAATGAGTCCCTTGTGTCATGAGTGACACATGGATGACTTTATATGAAGTCATGTGTGATGTCATAAAGGAGATTGGAATTTTTGAAAACCATGATGTCATAGGTTAAAAGTCCATTTCATACCTCTTTCTTAATTTAATTTCCATTTTAATTAATTATGTCATTTATTAAATTATTGGACATTATTTTATTAATCAATTATTAATTGAAAATAATTACAAATTAATTACTTGATTAATTTTCATGTCATTTTATTTAAAATTGGATTTTGTCTTATTTCATGGCTTTTGATTATATTTTCATTTTAATTAATTTTTTAATTAAATAAAATGTTGAAAATTATATTATTGACCAATTAATTAATTAAAATAATTTTGGAATGATTATTTGATTAATTTATATTATTTTTGGTTCAAAATTGAGTATTTTGACTAAATTTGTCTTTGATTGACCATAACTAGCCTAGGTTGATCCAAGTTGACCCATTATGGTCCAAGGTTGATCAATTTGGACTTTCCTAACCTTGTTAGGATTTGGGTTAGTCATAATGTCCAAAACCTTTGTCACTTGGGGTTTAATTTGGTCTTGTTGACCAATTTTAGGGTTTAGGTTAACCCAATGGTCAATGTGGTGACCTCTGGGTTAAATTTTGATCAATTTGATCAATATCAAGTTGATTATGTCAATGTCTGTCTTTGAAGTTAATTTTGTAGTCAAAGGGGCATGTGTTAGCCATTTTTGACCAAATTTGACCTATCTAGGTCATGGTTGACCAAAGTTGTATTAATAGTTATGTGATGTCTTGAATTGGTTAAATGAGTCATATTTGACCATTTTAGTATCTTGGTTAACTTGGTGATCAATGATTGATCTTTGAGTCAAAAATTGATCAATTTGTCCAAAGTTGTTTTATGGGTCAAAATTTGGCCTATTGGGTCAATAATTGGTCAATGGGTCAATAATTGGTCATTGGGTCAAAAATTGACCAGTTTGACCAAAGTTGACTTTTGAGTCATGGGTTGACCTTTTGGGTCAGTAGGGTTGGTCATTGGGCCAGGATTGACCATTTTGACCAAAGTTGATTTTTTGGGTCAAGGGTTGACCTATGGGTCAGCAGGGTTGATCATTGGGTAAGGATTGACCATTTTGACCAAAGTTGACTTTTTGGATCATGGGTTGACCTGTTGGGTCAGTAGGATTAGTCATTGGGTAAGGATTGACCATTTTGACCAAATTTGACTTTTTGGGTCAATGGTTGACCTGTTGGGTCAATTGGGTTGGTCATTAGGTCAGGATTAACAATTTTGACCAAAGTTGACTTTTTGAGTTAAGGGTTGACCTGTTGGGTCAGTAGGGTTGGTTGAGACCTTTCATAAAAATGAGGTCAACAACAGGTTTGTAGCATTCACTCCTTCAAAGATTAATGATTTGTTTATGATTAAGAACGTGTCTATCTGCCATTATAGAACTTTGATGCGACGAGGGATAATATGAATGAAATTTTTTGCTATTTGACAGATGAAAATGAAGAATGAGAGATAAGAGACAACAGATTTGTAAGTTTTTCTACTACCTTTTTTAATCCGGTGTCGAAGCAATTTCATTACTTTATTTCTGCAAAGTTACTTCCTACTATGAAAATTAGTAAAGTGACAAAGGAAAGTGTTATTTTAAATTATTGTATTCAAACTAGAAGGCTGATCAATATTGGTTCTATAATTGTGAAATCTGTATTGGGATTGATTGTTCACGGATCTAAATATGGGTTTGGACATCCTTCCACCACATTTCTTCTTTGCATCCAGTCACAGGTTCCATATGAAAGTTGAGAAAAAGTGCTTCTTCCTTGGAGGCCTATAGACCCAACTAATTTTTATGACTATCAAAAAATAGAAGATGAGAATGATATGAGCCTCATTGCATATCAACCATCTCAGAGTTCACGACCTATTCAGCCTTACTTTTCTGAAAGTTCCCAAGTGATTTTGAAGAAGATCAAGAAGTTGGAGAAAGAGGTACAGAATCTTATGAACGCTATTAATAATATCTCTAATTTATTTTATCACTTGGATTGGAGAATGAAAGAACAATTTGATCACACTGGTTGAATTGAAGATAGTTTGGTAAATGTGATGAAAAGGAATGCTGTGATTGCTGAGGATTCGACTGATGAATTCCTGTATCATCCCTTCTACAATCTGTTTGTGCATCATCAATCTATTGGAGATATCAGAGGAGAAGATAATACTGAGACTGACGATGAGTAGTGACTCTACTTTATATTTCGTATATGGTAATTTTATTATGCTTTGGTGTACTTAGTGTTGGCTTGATTGACTTTGTAGTATGTGTTTGGACTTATTATGCTTGGATTATCTGTTTGTGTTTAGTTTTCAGCGTTAGAGTATCATAGTGAGTTTGCGATGCTGAAGTTCTATGGCTTGATGAACTTATATGGTAAATGCTTAAGTGTGTATGTTTATAATGTGGATTTTATATATTAAAGTGAAGTTTTGTGTTGTTTGTGTAAATTTGTTGTTAGTTAGTTGCTTAATTGATGAAATAAATGCTTAATGAGGCTAATTATGTGATGGCGTAATGTTGAAACGATCGAAAATGTAAAAATATTTTACGGACCCAGAAATTGAACTGGCACCACCGGCGCCAGAATGAGTGTCGTCGGTGCCCAAATATAGAGAGTTTGGCTAATTTAATTAATTAGAGCGCCGCCGCCAACGCCCTATCCAGCGCCCCAGGCGCCCGAATACAGAAAAGACCCAAACCCTATTTATTTCGTGATTTTTGCCCTGAGACCCGCCATTTGCACCATTTCCATAGTCTTCTACCTCCAGCCAACACATTTTTGAGATCTAGGGCTTGCTAGATCATGGATTTAAAAGAATTTCAAAGCTTAAAAAGTGTGGATCTTGTCTTCTCTTAGTAAGAGCTTCACCCTAAACTAAAAATTTTTAATTTTCAACATGGAAATTTCTCACATTGTTTAGATCCAATTAGAATTTTTGATGAAGTTTTGAGTTTTTCCATAGTGATTTATGCTCTTACTTAGATTTTCTTTAGGAGTCTCCTAAACTTTGATTTTGAAATTTATTAGATTTTCTTGCAAATTTTTAGACAATTTCACATGACTCCTAAAACAAGTAAAAGTAAGAGAAATTTGGATTTTGATGAAGATAAATTTGTTAATGTGAAAGCACAATATTGTTTCAATTCATTATTGTATAACAAAAAGTGTATTTAAGACCGGGCTTTTTAAAATCCGGGCAGATTTTTAGAGTAGTTGGTTTTTGATCGAAATTGGGAAACCTTTTGTTATTTTACTGCTAATTCTATTATGGGTACTGTTAGAGAATTTTATATAAATCTGCTTTGGAACGAAATAGAATATGTGCTTGTTCGTGGAAAAATGGTAGAATTCACGCCTCAGCGTATTAATGCCTTTTATCAGTTAATGGGGATGAGATTTTGTGAATATAAAAACTTTGATATGAGGGGCTAATATGAAAGAAGTGATTGCATTTCTTACTGATGGAAGAGGGGAATAGAAAGTAAAGCAAAAACATATGATTAATTTCCCTACTTCCAAGTTAAATGTAGCTTCTAAAGCATGACACTATTTCATCTCTACAAAATTACTACCTTCTTATCATCACGGTGAAGTTACTAGAGATAGAAAAATTCTCAATTATTGCATTCAGACTATGAAATAAATTAACATTGGATCGATTATCTTCAAGAATATCCAGAATATTGCTAGAGGAGAAACCACTTGTAGATTAGGACATCCTGCCCTGATTCATGCATTATTTGCACAGTCTGGAGTTGAGTATGATAGTTCAGAGGAGTTAGTCCATCCACTGAGGCCTATTACTAAGACCATTATTCGAACTTATGAGTCTCATGTGGTAGGGAGAGGAGAAAGTCGGAGTACTGATATTCGTACTACCAGCCAGGAAATACCAACTACTTCTAAGCCACCAACATTATCTGATGTTATGGAGCAGTAAAGGATTTAGAGTGCCAGTATAAATAGACTCCATAGCAGGATGGATGAATTTGAGGCTAGAAGTGATGTAAATGATGATTACATGAGGAGGAGAGTTGAGTATGATATTGCTTACATTGATGCTCAGGTCAGATTCATGAGGGGAGACACTTGAGTGATATTTCCTCCCTGTCCTAGTTATGTTCCTTACCGACCTGATCATGCAGAAGAAGCTGAGGAAGCTAGTGATGATGATTGGTAGTTTTATAATTTTTGTTTTTATTTGTGTATTGTAGTACTTTGTTGTGTTTGTTATTTGTTTTTCTGTGATTAGTGTAGTTTGTTGATGTATTTGTGGTAAAAAACAATGGAAATGTAATGAACTCTGTGTTTGTTAGTTTAGTGATTTGGATTGAGATTGTGATGTTATGTTTGATGTTTAATGTTTAAGTGTTTAATATTTCTTCACCCTTGCAACTCTTTAATATTATATATATCACTGTTTCTAAATGTTTCATGCTTGCTAGCTTAAATTTTGATTAATACCAGCATAGCTTCAAAAGGTTTCAAAATCCCAGCACAAAAAGGTTAGTTTTCTTTTACTCTCTACCTTCGCAAATTTATATGTAATGAAAAATCTAAGTTTGGGGGAGGGTAAAATATTAACTCTTATTTGGTCTCAATTAATATAATTTCAAAAATTATTAGCATGACTTTTAGTAGTTGAACCTAACTTTAGATAACTAAATTTTTTATTTCATTTAAATATTATAGTAGATTTGTATGAAAGTTTTTAGTAATAAAGGTTAATTTTATAAGGTTAAGATATTTAATATGTGAGGATTGAACTATAGTTGACTATTTAAAGTAAAGAAAACTGTATTTTTGAAATGTTAAGAGACTTAAAGAACTATGTGTAAAGAAAGGATTGTGACTTTATTATGAATTTTAAAGCTGATATATATATTTATAAAGTAAGGAGGTGTTTCAAGTTTCAACTTTAGAAAGAGGAGAGTGAAGTTCAAAATTATTAATGACTATCAAGATATAGTAATCCTCACAAGAAAGAAAAGAAAAGGATAAAAAAGAAAAAGAGAAAAAGAAAGAAAATATATGTGAGGACAAGTTTGAGGAGATGCCTAATAAAAATTGGCTTTACTTGAATCAAACTCAAGGGAGAACTTTGTTATATTTCTAAATTTATGTTTAAAGTAATAGCCTACTTTCTAATAGAGTTTACATTAACTTCTTTTTCATATAGTCTTTCAAGGCACCCTTAATGTGACAAATTATGGTTCATCTTGAAATGAATAGAAAACTAGAACTCTTAGACTTGACCACTGAATGTTCTTATACCTATAGTTTTAACCTGAGTTACTGAACTTCCTTCTAAGAATCTTACTATTATATTCATTTGAATCAAAAAATCATAGTATTATATAAGTGAAAAGTTCAAAACTTTGAGTTATATTTTTTTGTAGTAAATAGATTACTTGAAGATAAGTAATAGTTAAGTTTTGGGGATTTTGATGCACCAAAAATATGTTGG
Organism: Papilionanthe hookeriana x Papilionanthe teres; assembly: GCA_022702705.1. Classification (NCBI taxonomy): domain Eukaryota; kingdom Viridiplantae; phylum Streptophyta; class Magnoliopsida; order Asparagales; family Orchidaceae; genus Papilionanthe; species Papilionanthe hookeriana x Papilionanthe teres. The sequence goes on along the minus strand of CM040431.1, from coordinate 3,554,725 downwards.
ATTTTTGCTATATAATTTGTACTCATTTTTGTGATATTGCACTTTAAAATAAACGAATTTGGAGCAAAAAGAGGCAAAATGGAGAAAACAGTATTCTGTCACCGCCGGCACCCAATTCCAGAGAGTTCAGAAATTAAATAGCAGCCCAACGCCGCCGGCGCCCAATGTTAGTAGAAGTAAAATTCAATGTATTTGGATGCTTTTCAAGGGTTACTTGAGGAAAATCTTGGAGAATTCGTTTCTAAACTCTTATAGATAGTTATGCTCGCCTCTATTGGGGTGTGTGTGAGAGAGGAGGAGAGAAGTGAAAAGGAGTGAAGAGAGTGTGTTAGGGTTTGTAGAGAGTGTGTGGTAAGTGTTGTTTTGTGAGAGATTCTTCTCTAAAGAGTGTAGGAGATAGAGGAAAGTGAGAGTTTGCTTCTTCCTTACTATTCTAAAGAGAGAATTGAGTGTTGTAGAAAAGAGAGAAAAGGATTCAAAAGAAATTCAAGGGATTTGCTTGGGGAAGAAATTAATATAAGTTGTTTTTACTTTTGTGGTTTATATCACTTTGCTTTTCTATATTAAATCCATGTTTTGTTGTATCTTCTTCATGAATTATGAGTAGATTTTTTTGTCTTTCTTCTTGTAATGTGATGTGGTGAAGTGTTGATGTAGATTTGATGTGCCATAAAAATGTTAAGAAATTGTGATGGTTTTTCACTTGGAACTTCATTTACTTTTTGATCTGACCAATTGAATTGTTAAAATTTTTTGTGAAACATTCAATCTGAAGGACTAAGAGTTCTACAACAATAGTGGAGATCCATTTAATGTCTATGAATGAGCTGCGTAGTTCATGGGAATTGAGTGCAAATTAATAGGGAAATGTGGTTTGATAGGCATCAAATTGGAGATTTTTGAGTGACAGGCTGAAATCCCCAATTTGGTGCTAAAGTTTGGTAATAAACCTTGTGTTAGCCTTCAGGTGAAGGGAAGTGGAAGCATTGAAGTGTGAGCCAATATCCTGTTAGCCTAACCTTGGATTTAGTGACTAAGCATAAGATTTGCCAATATTCTTTTCATACTTGGAAGAGGGGGTACTCTGATGAGGGTAAAGAATATAATTGCTCATATTTGACACAATAAAAATTTATTATCAATATATATCAATCACTCATCACAGAATCATTGCAAGAGGAAATATACTTTTCCATATTAGAACCTTTCAATAGAGAACTTAGTGTGTGTGTTAAGTTAGTCTTCTTTAGAAATTTAGAAAGTAATTTTAGTTAATTTAGCCGTAGTTATATTTGCGCTAGAAACTTAAATAGTACTTGAACTTGCATTGTGAATTGAGTATTGGATTTCAAATCTTTGCTATATTTTGATAAAGTTCCTACCTTCATCATGGGATCGATAACAAGGACTCCACTAGAGCCATATATTACTTCAAAGATACGTATACTTGCGTATATGATTGTCTTCCTAATTATTAAATTGATATTATTATGAAACTGAACTGAAACTATCCATTGAATATTAAAGTTAGAAGCAGTGCTCGGACACCGAGAGGTCAGTATCACTTCAAATTGTTTCCAGATTCAACGAATCCTCCAAGAGATGCATCCATTCAAGAGTAATTTAATTTACTTTTGGAACAAATAGAAAGTTACCCAAGTTTGTACCAAGAGATGCCTCAAACACCTCTTTAAAATGGCGCCAAAATTTTAATAACTCATCTTTTGTAACTGCCATGCATAAGGGCTAGGCCTCTGCGCTTAGCCGCGAGGCTTCTGGCGTGTAAGCTCTAGGTCTGAATGCTTAGGCCTGAGGCTCTACCGCTTAAGCGCAGGTCCAAACGCTTAGCCACCACAGATCAATTTTGCACATTTCTTCATTTTTGCTCCAAATTTGGTCCTTTTTTTCACGCCTTTTATCACAATCATCCATTTAATCATATCAGATAGAAAAGTACAGAAAATATTTTCTATTAAAGTGCAATATCATTTAAAAGAGGTATAAAAATACTATATATTGTAGGTGTATCAAAATTCCCCTGACTTGAAATGTTACTTGTCCTCAAGTGACACTTTAATCAAATAAAAACCATATAAGCAAATTATGTGGATGAGTTTCTTTATGAGTTTCTAAAATTTTTCTCTAGAAATTTAGTAGTCCAATTAGAAAAAAATTTTAGTAAATGAGACAAATTTAAAGTTTAGAAATCTCTTAAGTAAAGGGATATGAAAAATATGAGTTCCTATCTTATTCATAAATACTTGTAGATTTTTTAAAATATAGGGTTTAGGAATTTTATTTTATTTTACTTAAAAATCTATACTAAAAATAATTATACTAACTATATTATATCCATACGCTTCAAGATTTTTTCAAGTCTTATACTCTAAAAAGATCTGGTGTGGAACTAATTTCTGATTACGCCATTAAATCCTCAAGCTTCTCCTTTCTTTTTAACATAATATTTTTTTACTTTTCTTTTCTTTTCTTTTTTCTCTTTTTTTTATTTTTTTATACGCAAGGATTACCATATCTGGATAGGCCTTTCATAATTTTTACTTCCACCCTTCCTTTCCTAGAGCATAAGGTAGATATATATATTTTACTTAGAAATATAATAAAAGTTTTGAAAATTATTTTCAATAAAAGAAATTTAAGTATTAAAAATAAAATTCTAATCCTTTTATTTCTCCAAAAATACAACTTTTTCTACTAAAGATAGTTACTAAATATTTATCATTTCTTCACTAAGAAATTTTTAAATTTAAAATTTTCATCCTTACTACAAATTTTAACTAAATTCTTATACTCATTTCTATATTCAAAATTTTACTTCCCTAATATAAATTCATTCACATAATTATTTTTCAATCAAAATCAAATTTTATTTTTAGGATATTTAAGAACAAATAAAATTTTAAGTTTTTGAAAATTGTTTCATTCCCCCCCTCCGAAACTTTAAAATTTTTGTTATGATAAAACATTTAAGCATTGTAAAAAGATACATGGGTTGGAATTGAAAAGTATAAGTATCATGCTTGAAAGAATTTTTATATCCTAAATATGCAAGTATAATAATTAAAAACAGGAGTAAAAAAAACTAGATCAAATTTTAACTTCACATTTTATATAAAAGAAATTCAAAAGACTTCTAAAGTAGTGGAGGTAATAAAAGCAAATTCATACAATACTTAAATAGAAATCCACAACAACAACAATATATATGGTAGTAAATTGAAAAAGTTAAAGCATAAAATTAAATAGTGGATTTTAAGTGTTTTAAACCTTCATAATAGTTTCTGGAATAAGTTCTACACTTAACAAAAAAATACACTACAATTATTTTTTTAACACATTTACTACCACAAAAACTCTAAACAATCACATCACATAACACAAACCAACAACATCCAAAAATAACATAAAAACAAACTAAAGTAGTTCACTAACTATTACATCAGTTTTTTCCATCACATTTACCATAGAAAAAAAATCTAAATAATAACAACAAATAAAAAGTTCATAACACATACAAAATAAAAAGTCCAACATACCACACAACATAACAATTTAAAACACATACAAACTACAAATCCTAATCCTCATCTCCTTCCTCATCATCATCTCCTTCTTTCCAAGCACGTGTAGGCTCATATGGGGTATAATGTGGATGTGGAGGTAGCACAGAACTATAATCTTCTCTGATCAATCTATCCATATAACTGTGATAATTCTCCTCATACTCACTATATCTCTGCAGATAATCCCCTATATGATCTAACTTTCCTTCTTTATCATGAACTCGATCCACAATATAATTTATATTATTTTTTATTTTATTTAAAAATTCTATTTGTGAATCAGAAAACTGACCTGATGATGCCTGAGAAGTTGAAGCAAGAGATATAGAAGCAGAAGAAGTAGATGCACCTGAAGCTCTAGATAATCCTCCTCTCCAACCAAAGAGGGAATGCTCAGCATATGTCTTCACATTCACACTAGTAATAGGCTTAAGAGGCTAAATGACCTCTTCCCAATTTTCAGATCTTACACCAACCCGCTCACATAATGAATTTATAAGGGTAGCAAATCCCATACTTGCAGTAGTAGCAGCTCTGACATAACTCTAAAAATAATCATAAATAATCTTTCCAATATCAATCACCTTCCCCTACTGAATACAATAATTCGAAGTAGCTCTTTCTCTGGTTACATCACTCAAATGATTTATAGAAATCAACTTGGATGATATGAAATAATGCCAGGCCTTAGTGGTGGCATTCAGCTTTAAAGTAGGGAAGTTTACTCTTCCTTCATAAGTTATTTTCCATAATCCTCTTCCATCAGTCAAAGAAGAAATGATTTCATCTAATTCTTCCTCCGTAGGATTATAATTTGAATAAAACAAAATGCAGTCGGTGGCAACAGATAAAACTCTTTTATTACCTCAGGTGTGAAATGAACCAACTATCCTCGAGCCATCAAAAACATTTCTTCTGACTCGGGGAGATTTGCATAAAACTCCCGTACAATAGAAATAATAGCTACGAACGAGAAGCAGTAGAATCTATCCCAAAGTCTTTTAATGATCATATCAATGATCACTCCTCTGGGCTTGTCAAAGCCTCGCTCCTGAATCAATTTACATGATTATAGAGCTTGCACGTAACGATCCAGAGTCTTCAAACTTATAAACTTGTCTGAATCAAAAGTAGATCTCCCCTTGCTTATCTTTGGTGTCATTTTTAAATTTGCATAAAAATTACCATAACTTCCACATTTAACTTAAATCACTAAACTAAGCTTCTAAAGGCTTAAACTACTAAATCCAAGTAATTTTTCAAAGCTTTTTCTCAAATTTATACGATGAATAGTAAATCTCATATTTCTCCACAATGCTCCTTAAATACATGGTGAAAATAAAAAAAATTTACATAGGAGTAGTGCTCTTACCTCAAGAAGATTAAATCTAGTGAATTTGGCTTGAATTGACTAAAAAATAACAAATTTAGAGATGCCCTAACTCTCTAAAATGTGAACTCCGAACAAAGAAGATGATGGGGGAGAAAAGATGGTGATTTTTGGGTTTTTAAAAATATGTAACCGATTATTAACAAGTTAACTAAATTTTATATACAGTTTTTGCTATATGATTTTACTCACTTTTGGTGATAATACACTTTAAAAGGAAGGTATTTTGTATGTTTTTTGGTTTTAGGTACAAGAAATGGTTATTGGAGCAAAAAGAAGCAAAAATGGTGCAATTTGGAGCAAAAATGAGCAAGAAAGCAAATTTTGGCATAACCCATTTTGATAAGTCTTTTTATGTTTAATCTCTTTTACACTTTTTGCATATTTTTGAATGAGATCATACTTTAAAGAAATGTTGCTTTTATGTTTATTTTGTAGTGCTATCTGTTAGGAATGCAACACAACTGAAACAGGACGAATCAAAGCTAAAATAGAGCCAAACAGAGCAAAATGGTGGAGTTGCGCAGAATAGGAGCCGGGGGAGCCAGAAACCCGAGGGCACGAAATTTGGGCGCCAGCAGCGCCCAAATATTGTGTTGGCGGTGCCAGGTGCAGTTATTGGTCATATACATTGAACCTGGACGCTTTTTGGATGGTTTCTTCAAGCACCCGTCGGAGTATTTTTAGGTTTTTTTTAATTTAATTTAGGTATATATATATATATAGTTCAAATAGTTTTGGAAAATATTATTTGATTTTGAAAATATGAGACCAAACCGATCTCATATCCTTAACAGTTCAAATAATTGAACACCGCATTGTAAACTATGTATTTATCCCGAGGAATAGACACATTGTTTAATAATGGGGTTCATTTAAATAAACTAGTAAATTTGTGATATCCTTTTGGTCTGCGAACCATTTTTAATTGCCGACAAAATTCCCATATTTAATACAGAAGAATTAAATAGGGTTTATTCTAAGCTGGGTTCTGAAATTCCCTATAAGGGCAAGCCACTATAGTTAATTACATCCTAAGTGACAGGAATCACTTAAGAAAACTCTTGATAAGGATTAATGATTTTGCTTTCAAGAATTTCAAAGTTTAGGGTTTTCAAAGAATTGAATTTTGGAAATTTCAATAGGGAGTGGATCAAATTTGGAACATTTTATTTTGGGAATCCAATGGAAGAAAGGTAGGAGATGTTGAGGATCCAAGAGGAATCTTGGCAACTTCCTAAACTATCCTATTGTTTGGCTTTGATTTAGAGAGAATTATTTAATGTTGCAATCCTACCAATTTTAATTAATTAGGACTTATGTTCGTATGACATAGGCATACAAATAGTCTGGAAGATGTGAGGGTTTATGTCGTACCAAACAACTACCTCAGAGTCCTAAAATGAGTTTAGGGCTTAAATTGTATAACATAATCATGCAAAGGCCTAAAAGAAAGTTGAGGATTTATGTTGCACAAGGCAAACTACCTCAAAATAATATGGCTTGGTTACTTAACTACTAAGGAAAGGAAAGCCGATGAAGTCGACCGTGTTGCTCTGAGCTCCTTGTTGTTTGTAGAGGGTTTAGTATAAGAAAATGGCAATCAAGAGATGGGAGAAGTGTCATGGTTTAGAAATCTTAAAATTTAAGATGTCTTAACATTTTATTAGGGGATTCTTAAAGTATATTATAACAACACCGCTTAAGATCCCATGGTTCCATCATTCCGACACCGTTATTTTCATCGGATTCACTTAGTCCAAATGAATGTGCTAAGCTCAACTGAATGAGTTCCACACTTTCATTTAGACAGTGGGAAATCTCGTTAGCAACACGTAGGTTACATCATCCGAGGTATTCCCGATCATCCAACGAGACGTATTAATTTAATTGCAGTTATTATTTTTGTTGTTGTTTTGCTTTTGATTAAATTTTGAGTTGTTTTATATTTTGAATGTTGTGGCGGTGAATTTTATCTTATTACAATTTTTATTTTAGTTTTGGTTTTAGTTTTGTGGCTATCCTAAAGGTTTCAGTTTTCATGCAGGGTGACATTGTTATTTAACATGTAAGCTTGCAAGAAAAGAAAGTATAGCACAGGTAAATAAATCAAAATAAAATAAAAGCATACATAGCGGGTCTTCTCGTCATTTCTAGCTGCACTTAAGATACATGTTAGAGCATTTAAATATTTAAAGGAAACACCTATGTAAAACAATGGAAAGGTTCTGGTTGTCTACCAAATCCTAGTCCTATCACTAGTCAAATCCTAAGGTGTGTTTATGGATGATTTTCTTCATCAAAGAACAATGAAGTTCAATTGTTCTTCTAAAACATCTCATTAGGTTAGGAAAGTGCTTAGGACGGGTCTTGAACATCTTTTCAACGCTTATGGGATTATTCCAAGTTCAAATGAATTTCATTATACAGATGATTTGATCATCCAAGAATTTAATTAAGTTTTGATTCTTGCTCAGTGAACTAGGATGTTTGATTATCCTATGAGTAAAGTGACATTTCATTTGATACTTCATTTAAGAGTTATAAAAGTTATAGCCTTTAGGGGCAAATTAGTTTATTAAAAGACTAAACCATTTTAATTGAAGGGGAATTGATGATTTAAGGTGATTCAATTTAGTTATAAGAATTTTTAGGTTGATTTTCAAATGTTTTAAATCATTTATGTTAAAAGGTGTTTTGAATTATTTGATTCGGTTGAGTTTTAATGATTTAAGTTTGTTTTAACTTAATCATAGAATTTTAGATTAATTTTAATTGGTTTAGTGTTAATGTTCTGATTATGAATTGTTTTAAATTAACCTTAATATTTCAATTTATTTTTAATTTTTGTTTTAAGTGATTCCAAATTAGTTTTAATATTTTAAATCATCTTAGTTTGATTTTAAATCATTTCACATTGACTTAAATATCTTAAGCTTTTAATTTTAATTATAAAATTTCAAAATTACTCCTTTTAGTTTCAAACATCAGTTGTTATGACTTCATTAGTAAAAATTTAGTGATGTTTGATCAATTCATTGATTAGGGATTCAATCTCAAAGAATTAAAATCTTCCTATGTCAAAATCCCTTAACCTTAATAACTCATTTTCTTAATTAATTAAGGTTACTTCTTTAATGTTCAAGGGTGATTAATGGGTTTCTACCCCTTAACTCCCTTAGTTTCAATCATCCAAAAGGAGAATTAAGGTCAAATGTTTTACCCTTCCCTTTGGTTAAGCTTAAATATTATTAAGGTTAAAGCCCCTTAATTACCTTTATGCCCTCTTAACCTTTGGTTAAGCTTAAATATTATTAAGGTTAAAGCCCCTTAATTCTTAATTACCTTTATGCCCTCTTAAGCTTATTCATCTCATAATTCATTAAATCAAGCTCAAATGAACTTGAAATTTTTATGTCACCTCACTCACATGTCAATTAAGACATTAGAGAAAAAAAATTGATTTTTTAGATTTTAATTTAATTTATATAATTATTTAAGTGAAAATTAGGGATTTTTAATGAAAATTTAACAACATGACCAAGATAAAGTTTCTCTCCTTAGAAAAATTATGGGAGATTCCTACTGACCAGAGGACCACTTGGACCAATATTGTTGATTTTTTGAATTTTATTTTATTTATTTTAATTATTTTAAATTTTGGGGTATTAATTAATTATAAAATAAAATTGAAGTGTAAAATTAAGTTTTATATTTTTCTTAAATTCCTCTAAGGTCAGAGAACTCAGAGAAAGAAATTTTATATTTTTCTAATTTTTTTTTTAATTTTTAGAATTATTTTAGTGAAAGGGTTAAAAATCCATTTTTTAATTTTAAAAATTACCCTAAGCCTTTAAAATTTAATATCTTCACTTAGAGACTTGAGAACAATTTTTGGTTAGTTCTTAAGTGATTAGGGGACCAAATATGACATTTTTATGTATTTTTAATATTTTTGCGATTTTTATAATTTTTTTATTATTAAAATATTCGAAAATATCTTAAAAATGAAAATTTTAGAAAAATTCTAATTTTAATTTTCATAGACTCCTCTGACCCCAGAGAGACCATAAAATTGATTTGGTGAATTTTTGAAATGTATTTTGAGTTTTATAAATTTTTTTAATTTCAAAAATGGCCATGTAAAATAATCCATTTAGTGGGTTATATCATTTTCAATTGTCTTGAAATTTTTATGTAGAGTTCCGCTGACTTTAAAGATCAGTGGAGAATTAATTTTGAGTTATTTTGATGTGTGATTGTTCTAAAATTATTTGATTTCAATTTTAAGATTTTGACCAAATTAGGGTTTGTTTAAGTGAATTAAATCAAGTTACAATTTTCTTAGGGTCCTCTGGCCCATTGATACTTCTCCTAATTTTTCTAAATTTTTATGATAAACATGCTAATTTTCACAATTAATTTTCAAGGAAATGACTGTGAACTTAGAAAATAGATAACTTCCCATAGACATAGCCTTTGGCCTTGAAAAATTCAGGGAATGTTCCAAAGATCAGAGGATACAAAAACCCTATGGTCTCATGCCATGAATTATGCATGCTAATGGAGAATTAAAACATTCAGAACAATATTAAATTAATTAAAATTAAAGACTCAACAAAATAAATTAATTCTTTTTCCACATTATTCTCTTCTTTTTATTGAGCAAGAGGGTATTTTTCTTTTAATTTTATGATTTTTCTATGCAAAGATAAGTATTTTTAAAGTTTTGGGATTTAAATAAATGGAAAATAATCCTATTTTCCTACTTAAGTTACGCGGCGCCACCTCAACCTAGGCAGATCCGAAGTCCCACGTGGCACGCTCTCATTCGACGCTGCCATCTGAGTCAGCGCCACACGATCCACGCTCTATGTCCCCGTGGTTCCATCCGGCTTCATCTCTGCTGCTCGTTCGATACACGCGCGATTGAACGATCACTGGTCATCGTCTCCGTCTAGTTCAACCCGAGAGCCGTCCACCCTAAGAGCTTAAGATCTCGCTCGAGACTTAACCAAATCAAGCACGGTTAGTCTCTATCGACGCGTCTTGCCTAGACCAATACATCTATACAGCTAACATGCATTGAAATTGCACAGAAAAAAATGGAGAATTGCTGGAAGCTCGGGAGGGAGAAGAGGTCAATACCTTTGCTTTGAGAGGTGAAGGCTCAATCAGAGGTGCTTGGCATGTTCGTTGGAGTTGTAGGAGCCTATGGATTGAGCCTCTGGTCCTGGTGAGTTGCCTAGGTATGACTTCGTCCAAGCCCGATTTGGAGCTCTGGCCGATAGAAAGGCTGGGTGAGGGGGCTTTTACTAGGAAACTTCCACTCTTGGTGCTGGGATGGTGTGGATGAGTTTAATTGAATTTTTTTTGAGGTTCCTGGAGTTTCCTATTTCTGGCCTGATTTTCGACTAAGAAATTGAGCTTAGCTTGGTGGATTCAGGGCAGGAGGATAGTGAGGCTCTTCTTCTCTGGGCTAGGAGAAGGTCTGGGAGTAGTTTGGGGGATTTATGTGAGGAAAATTTCAACACCTTTTGCATGGTCGAAAGGTGTGGATTTTATAGCAATGGCTGCCTGGTGGAGCTCTGGGCCAGGCAATGAGTGCCTTGGGCCGCTTATGGTGAGGACTGAGCAGGCAAGGTGGCTAGGGAGTAGATGACACACTGGCAAGGCTCAATTTTGAGTTTTAAGGACAAGGGGGCTCTCGGGAGTGACTGTTTCGGTGGCTGGGGTGGCTGGTAAGGACAGTCAGGTGGCTGGGCAGGCTGAGGAGGAGTGGAGGAGAAGTTCAGCTCAATTAATTATGGCAGGGAGCTTGCTTAAGGAGAGTTAGAGGATGGGACTTAGCCTTTAGCAAATGGCTAAACCCAATGGTCCCAAGTGATGGACCATCGATCCATGACTCATGGGGCATGGGTTGGGTCAGGTCAAACCCATCATAAGAGGACTAGGGTTGGCTCCAAGAAGTTGGTTTGGTCAAATTTGGTTTAATTTGGTTTAATTTAAATAATGTGTTCACATGGATTGGTTTGGATTTGAATTGGGCTAGGTTGGGTTTGGATTTGATTGGGATCAAATTGATTGATCAAAATGGTCTAAATGATTGTCATAAAGCTTGTAGAAAAGGTTTGGAGTGAAATTGAATTGATTGGGTAGGTGAATTTGGTGGTTTGGTTCAATTTGGTCACCATGGGTTAAGCTTGGGTTTAGGTTAGGTTAGAGCTTGGCTAGAGCCCAATTGATGGTTCAAAATGATGTATGTGATTGCCATGAAAGGTTTAGGATAGAAATTGGGTGGAAATTTTGGGTTTAGGGGATTCAATTTGGGGATTTAGGCCATGTAACAACCTTAGGGAAAATTTAGGGATTTTGGTTCCAAATGAGTTTGTATTGGATTTCAATCAACCTTTTGGCCAAATGAATGTTATATTTGGTACATGAATGTGTTAGGAAGAGTTTGGAATTTGATTTGGGGAAAATTGAGTGGTTTTCGGTCATTTTGGGGTGAATTGAATCATAGGGCCAAAATTGGGGGTTTTGGATTAAAGTTGAAATTGAACTCAAATGTGGATCAAATTGTGCTAGTTTTTGATTGAAATTGGTATTGGGGATGTTGAATTAAAGTTTAGAATTGAATTTGTTCAAAATTAGGGTCAATTGGGTTGATTTGGTTTGACATTGAGTCCATTTGGGTTAAGTGAGCCAAGTTGGGATTTTGGGTTGAAAGTGGTCTAATTTGGCAAAATTAGGTTATGGTGTAGTTGAACAAAATGAAATTGGGAATTTTTGGGATATTCTTGAATTTTTTGGGAATTTTTGGTATTTTTGGAATTTTGGGCCAAGAGGGGTATTTAGGGTATTTGGAGGTTATTTGGAGTGTATTGGGGTGTTTTGGTGAATTTAAGAGGTGGGAACTATTTTAAAATGATTCTTAGGAATTTTGGGTAATTTTTGGGAAATTTTGGTTGATTTGGTGGTTGTAGGGGCAATTTAGGTAGTTTTGGGTAAGTTTCAAGACCCAATGTCAAAACCTAAAATTTTGGGAAAATGAAGGGAGGCTTCAAATAGGGTAGAATGGGACAATTTTAGTGGGGTCAAGATTGAGTAAAAATTGATTTGGAATGGAATTATGGTTTAGGAGTATGAGCCATGGTTTTAGACAAGTCCAACCACTTTGGTACCAAGTTTAGCCGAAAGGTAACCACTTTATGACCCTTCACATATTGACCCTAGCCATCTTAATCAAAGATCAGTGGCTCTGGTTCAATCATGTGAGTTTCATAAAGGGTAGAAGGCAAGGGGTTCAAGGTTTGGGTTAAGTGGCTTAGGGGTGCGTGTGTGTGCAAGAGAAGCTCAAGTCACCCAATGTTACCTTAAGTCAAAAAATTCCTATGAGAACTCACTATTGGTTGCCCATATGGTGGTTTTAACCTTCTAAGGTGATTTAGAGGTTTGCAAACATCCAAGTGGGGTCCCAAGAGGAGTTAGGAAGTGGCTGAAAATTCTAAAGGGTGGGTACCAACTCTAGTCCTCTAGGATAGTCAAGGAGAAGTCCTATGGCTAGATTTTAAGCACTAAGAAAAAGACCATACCTCACCAAAAATGACGTCAATAGCACCTCTTGGGAAATTCGTCCCTACACTATTTTAAAGCGAATTTTAGTCCAAAAATCAGGGGAGATGTTAGGAAAAATGTGGAGAATGTTGAAAGATCTTAAAATAGGAGTAGAAATGTAGATTTCTATCTTTTTGGAGAGATTGGTGACGAGATTTTGAGAGAATCTGTAAGAGAATGTTCTAGCATTGCATGGATCAGTAGGAGACTTTGTGGGAGAGATTTTCATCTTTCTTTCAAGGGAAAAAACTAAGTATTGTGTTCTTCATTATCTTATGATTTTGTAAACACTTATTTTGTTGATTTGCTTTGAAATGAATTTTTCCATTGTGTTTTCTTCGTGCTTTGCAATATCATTCTCTTACTTTTTCTTCTTATTTGGAAATAGTAGCATAAGAAGATTATGCCATTGTTTTCATTTTACTTTTCTTTTGCAATGAGTAGGATTCATGTTTAGGATATTGGGATGCTTGTTAAAAGATGTTTTAATTATAAATGTGATGGTTTTTACTAGCACTTCATTTACATTACAAAAAGGGCCCGTTGCATTGTTAAAATTCATTGTAATTGCATTGTCCCGAAAGGGTGGTGTAATTCTCAACAAAGTGGAACCACATTCAATATCCGTGAATGAATTGTGTAGTTCATGGGGATTGAGTGCAAATAAATAGGGAAATATGGTTTCATGGGCGTCGAATTGGAGGTTTTAGGATGAGGCTGAGATCCCTAATTTGGTCCTAAAGTTTGGTAACTAAAGATAGAGTTAGCCTTCAGGTGAAGGGAAGTGGGAGCTCTGAAGTGGCAGCCAGTATCCTCCCAGCCTAACCTTGGATTTAGGGACTAAGCTTAGGATTTGCCAATGTTCATTATAGCACTCTGAAGGGGGGGTACTCGGAAGAGGATAAAGAATATGATTGCTCATATTTGGCACATACAATATTTAATGCATCTCATTACTAAATTTTATCCAATTCATTACATAAGAATAGTAGATTTTATTATCTCAAAATTCACCAAACCAATTTATCCAAAAAGGGTTATCTTTAGAAGTAATATTTGCATTTAGGAGTAGTTATTATTCTAACATATATCATCTACCTTTAGGAGCACTTGTTAGAAAAACCACTTATATCGACCTTCCAATCTAATGTCTGATAATTGTAGACGAGAATTTGACTAAGAACCTCTTACCTCGCTTCCCTGTGGGATCGATAAACGAGACTCCATTAGAGCCCTGTATTACTTGATACGATACGTATACTTGCGTTGGATTATTGTGACTTTTAAAAATTATTATATATCTATTGTTCATAAATCCTTGCATATAAAAAAAGTCGCATCAACTAGCATATATGCGGATTATTTTTAGGTTATGTTTTGAAAAGGGGGTCGCCTACAGAAATTGTCGGCAAATTTTAAATTTTAAATTTAATTTTAAATATATATATAATTTAGAAAGTAGCATTTGATTTTGAAAATAATTTTAAGTTTGAAAATTTTAAGATATGAAATCAAACCGACCTCACATCCCAAATAGTTTTTATAAATGGGCGCCACATCACAAGCTGTGTATCTAACCCGAAGAATAGACACACTACTTGATGATGGGGCTCGATTAAATAAACTAGAAGATTTGTGATATTCGTTTGGTCTGGGAACCAATTTTATAAGCTGACAAGTTCCCCAGCTTAATATAAAGGAATTAAGCACGGTTTATATTACCTGGGTTCTTAAAGTTCCCTATAAGGGCAAGCCCCTATAGTTAATTACATCTTAAATGACGAGAATCATTTAAGAAAACTCTCGATAATGATTAGTGGTTTTGCTCTCAAGAATTTCAAAATTTAAAGTTTTCAAAGGATTGGATTTTTGAAATTTCAATAGGGATTAGCTCAAATTCGGAACAATTTATTTTAAGAGTCCAAAGGAAGAAAAGTAGGAGAAGCTGAAGATCCAAGAAGAATCTTGGCAACTTCCCAAACTATCCTATTGTTTGGCTTCAATTTAGGAAAATTATTTAATGTTTCAATCCTACAATTTTAATTAATTAGGACTTATATTTATATGGCATAATCATATAAATAGCCTGGAAGATGTGAGGGCTTATGTCGTGCCAAACGACTACCTCGGAATCCTAAAACTAGTTAGGACTTAATTTACATGACATGATCATGCAAATGCCAAACGAAAAGTTGAGGATTTATGTTGCACTAAGCAAACTACCTCGAAATCCTATGACTTGGTTATTTAATTCTATGAAAGGTTTAGCTGAAGTTGATCCGAGTTTTGTTGATGACTATGGCCGTGCTGCTCACCATGCCCCAAGCCCTTTGTTGTTGCAGAGGTTTAGTTTTAGGAAGTGGCAATCATGGGATGAGAGAAGTGTTTTGGTTTAGAAATCTTAAAGTCCAAATATTTTTAATATTTTAATTAAAACAAATCTTAAAGTTATTTAAACAGAACCGATTAAGATCCCACGGTTCCATCATCCCGGTACCGTTATTTTCATCCAATTCACTTAGTCCAGATGAATTTGCTAAACTCAACTGAATGAGTTCCACACTTTCATTTAAACAGTGGGAAATCTCATTAGCAACACGTGGGTTATAGCATCCGAGGTATTCCCGATCATTCAAAGAGACGTTTTAATTTAGTTGTAGTTGTAGTTTTGTTGTTTTGTTTGTGATTAAATTTTGAGTTGTTTTATATTTTGGAATGTTGTGGCGGTGAATTTTATCTTGTTGTGACTTTTAATTTAGTTTTGGTTTCAGTTTTGGGGACTATCCTAAAGGTTTTGGTTTTCATGCAACAGTTTTGTTTAACATGCAAGAAAAGTAAAGTAAAGTGCCTTTAAGTAATTTGCAATAAAGTAAATCGTAATAAATTAAAAGCGTACCTGGAGGGTCTTCCCGTCATCCCAAGCTGCACTTAAAACACATATTAAGGCATTTAAATATTTATAACAACTACCTAGGTAAAGCTAAGGGAAGGTATTGGTTGTCTACCAAAGTCTTAATCCTATTGCTAGTCAATTCCTATGACGTATAGGTTCTTGTATTTTGTTTAAGGATGATTTTCTTCATCAAAGAACAATTAAATTCAATTGTTCTTCCAAAACATCTCATCATATTGAGAAAGTGCTTAGGACGAGTCCTAAACATCTTTTCAATATTTCTGAGATTATTTTTAGTCCAAGTAAATTTAATTGCACAGGTGAATTAATCATCCAAGAGTTTAGTTAAGCTTTGTCTCTTGCTCAGTGAACTTGGGCATTCGATTACCTAATGAATGAAGTGACATCTCACTTAATACTCCATTTAAGAGTTATAATAATTAAAGCCTTTAAGGGGCAAATTGGTTTGTTGAGAATTTTAATCATTCTTAATTTGAGGTTTGAGTTAAAGGTTTAAAGTGATATAGTTGAATTATGAGGTTATAATTAATAATTTTAAATTTGGAATAGTGTTCAAATCATTTTGGTTTAAATCTTTATACTTTAAGTGATCTTAACATTTTAAATTTGTTTTACTTTTATTATTGAATGATGTTAACATTGATTTAATTTAAATTTGATTTAATTTAATTTAATTTAATTTAAATATTTTTTTAATTTAACTTAACTTAATTATTAAAATGTTAATTTAATTTAAATTTAATTTTAATTTTAATTTATACTTTATTTAATTTAATTTAATTTAATTGTTAAATTATTTAATATTTTGAACTTTTCTTTAATTTAAGGGTTATTTATATTTTTTTTTACTTTACTTAGTTTGGATTATCATTTTAATCTTAATTAAAAGTTAAATATTATTGAAATAATTTATTTAGGGATTTTTTTATTAAAGAATTAATATCCTCTCAAGTTATATCCCTATTTTTAATAATTCAAATTTTCATTAATCTCCCAAAATATAAATTTGTTTAAATAATTAAAGTTTCATTTTGGTTTATTAAAAGTTATTAATGGGTTCCTACCCTCTTAATTTCCCAAAGTTTCAATCATCCAAGAAAGATAAAATCAAATATTTTACCCTCCATTTTAATTAAACCTAAAATTTTAATAAAGGGGGTTAAATCCTTTAATTACCTTTATGCCCTTTTAGGCTTATTAATTTCATAACTCACTAAATTGAGTTCAAATGAACTTGAAAATTTTATGTCACTCCACTCATATGTCAATTAAGACATTAGGGGAGAAAATGTGATTTTCTGAATTTAATTTATTTATATAATTATTTTTAGTGAAAAATAGGGGATTTCAAGGAAAATTCAACAACATGACCAAGGAAAGGTTTCCACTCTTAAGAAATTATGGGATATTCCTAATGACAGAGGAGCACTTCGAACAATTTTGGTGATTTTTTAAATTATATTTTATTTATTATAATTATTTTGAGTTTTGGAGTGTTAATTAATTATAAAATAAAATTAAAGTTAAAAAATGGATTTTATATTTTTCTTAAATCTCTCTGACCTCAAGGAGTCCAGAGAAACAAATTTTACAATTTTCTGATTTTTCTTTGATTCATTGGAATTAATTTAGTGAAAAGGTTGGAAAATACATTTTTTAATATTAAAAATTGTTTTAAGCATTTAAAATTCAATATCTTTACTTTGAGACTTGGGAAAAATATTTGGTTTGTTCCTAAGTGATTAGGAGTCAAAATGTGACATTTTTATGATTTTTAATATTTTTATGATTTTTATTATTTTTTAATTATCAAAATATCAAAAATATCATTAAAAATGAAAAAAATTTAGAAAATTCTAAACTAAAACCCTAAGAACTCTACGACTGGGAAAATAGAGCTCGATCGGACGGCGCCTGGTCATCGTCTACGACTGGTGTGCACCCGTGACCGTCCACACTAAAACCCTAAGAACTCTCTCATTTCTCAACGGATTTTCGTGTTCCTATGCTATATGGATTTGTCTTGAAGAGACGAACACATTCATAAGGTTTACATGCTATGAAATTAAGTAAATCAAAATGGAGAATCACTGGAAGCTCGGGAGAAAGGAATGATCCATACCTTTGCTCTGAGAAGTGTAGCTTCAATCAGAGGGTTGTGTCACCTTCGATTGCACCTAAAGAAGCTCCAGATGAAGTCTCTAGCTCTGGGGAATTGTCTAGGTATGAAAGTGTCCACAGTCGATTTCAAAGCTCGGAGGCTAGAGCAACTAGGTGGCCTGGAGAGGGGGTTTTCACTGGGGAACTCCTTTTCTTGGTCCTGTGCAGGTGTGGGTGAGTTTAATTTGGATTTGGTGGAGGTTTGGGAGATGTCCTATTTTTGGGCTTGAATTTGAACTCAGAAATTGAGCTCGAGTTGGGGAAATTGGGCTGGAATCCAATGGGGATCAAGTGCTCTAGGTGAGGAGAAGGTCCTGGAGCAATTTTGGCAGAGTTTTGTTTAGGTCTGGTTCATCACCTCCTTTGGCCGAGAGGGTGGTGGGTTTAAATAGACATGTCTGGAGGGCTTCCCAGGGGGGTATGATGCTTGTGATCAGCTGCTCTATACAAGAGAAGAACAGCCATGGTGTTCAATTGGACTGGGACAACTCAGGAAGGAAGAATTGAAAATTTTGGCTCACATGGAGCTCTCGGCCATGGCGTTTTCCGGCGACCTAGGCGGCTGGCCGGTAGGGTTAGGTCACCATCTTGATCAGAAGGGTCAGGGGTTGGCAATGGTGCAGTCAATTAGCCATGGACATGTGTAAAGAGTTTAGCTTTAAGCGGTATGGGGAGAGGGGTGATTTTGGATCCAAATGGGTTAAGTCATGCAAATGGGTTGGGTTCACCTCTCCAAGCTCTGGTTTGGGCTGAGAGAGATCAGGGGAGTCAGCTAGCTTAGTGGAGAAAAGTCACCATCTAAGCATATTTAAGATTAAACATGGTTTAGGGGAAACATGGGAGTGCTTAATCGCTTTAAGGGAATCAAGAAAGAGGCTCCTCCTTTTGCCCAATATGGCATGGTCACATGAACATCATTCACATGGCTTGCATGGGGCTTAAGGATGGCTTCATGGCTTCATTTGGGCTTGGGGCAAGGCTTGGCTCAATTTCATGAAAATGGATTTTGGAAACTTTGGCATTTTAGTGGGAAATTCTCATGAAGCTTGGTTTGGAATTATTTGGTTATTGATTTCAGAATTTAGGGATGATATCAATTAAAGATATGATGATGGGAATTTCACATAGGCCTTGGAATAAGTTTTGGGCTTTTGGATTTGGTAAAAAAATGAGGATTTAGGATGGTTTAAGAAAGTGGGCCTTTAGTTTTGAAAACAAATTGATGGATGGAAATTTTGTGAAGGATTGGGCTAAACAAGTGTTGGGTATAGTTTAGGGATGTGTCATGAACATTTTAGAAAAGGTTTGGTTTCATTTAAAGTGGAATTGGTTTTAATTTGGGCCTTTTTTGGTAAAGGGGCCAAAGTGGGTCAAATTGGGCTAACTTGGGCTAAGGTTGGGCTAAGGTTGGATTTGATGTAAAATTAATGTTGAGAAATGCTTATGGGAGTGTCACAAAAAGTTTTCAACTTTGGTTGGGCTTTGATTTTGGGATTTGGACCCATTTGGGCCCATTTGGGTTAGGTTTGGGCCAAAAATGGAGATTTTGGTTTTGGGTTAGGTTTGGGTGGAGTTTAGGTTCAAATTTGGGGTAAATCTTGTTAGTGTTTTGCTTGTGGGGATGTTAGGAAGGTCTTATAAAAGATTTGGGATTAATTGGAGTTGAATTGGGTTGGTTTGGGCTAAGTTTAGGTCATGGGACAAAATTGGGCTTTAGGCTTCAAATTGGACTTGGATCCATGTCAATCAAATTGGGCTTGGATTTGGTCTAAAGTGACATTGGGGATATTGAATTGAAGTTTAGAATTGAATTGGGTCAAAGTTGGGATCAATTGGGTTGATTTGGTTTGACATTGGGTCCATTTGGGTTAAAAATGGGTTAAATTGGGGGTTTTGATAAAAGTGGGTTAAATTGACAAAATTGGCCTATGGTGTAGTTGAAAAAAATTATTATGGGAATATTTGGGATTTTCTGGAATTTTTTTCCGGAAATTTTTGGAATTTATGGAATTTTTGGTTAAGAAGGGCATTTTGGGTATTTGGAGGGTATTGGGGGTATTGAGGGGTATTTTTGGAATTTTTTGGTATACTTGGCCATGGATGATCAATTTGAGTGGGTGGAAAAGTTTAGGATTGGTTTTAAGGAATTTTGGGTGATTTAGGCAATTTTGCAAATTTTGGGCAATTTCAAGGGCATTTGGTAGGCTTGGTGGGTTTAGGGCCCCGGGGGTCGAAAATTGAAATTTTGGGAAAATGAAGATTGATTAGGTGTGAGTAGAATGGAATCCCTTTGGTGGAGCCATGAAGCCATTTTAAGCTCACAAGAGCCATGAGAGGACTCATTTGAGGCATTCACTATGTTGTTCCTAACCCTTTTAGCCAAGGGCCTAGGGGTTAAGGTCCATCCATATGAATTACCTACATGAGTTAGGAAGTCAAGCTAGGCATGAATGATTTTAGGATTGGAATGTGTGTGAAAGTGTAATGTGTATGCAAGTCAACCCTCACCAGACCAGGACACCCAGGGTAGTTCTAAGGCCAAAGAGTCCTATAGGAAACTCATCCTCTAAACCTCCACATTTGATTTTAACCCTCCAAGTGGCTTAGGGGTTTACACTCAAACTTGTGAGGTTTGAAGGGAGTTATAAGGTTTTTGAATTTCAAAGTGGTGGGTTCCATTTCTAGTCTTCTAAGATAGTCAAAGGGAAAGCCTAAGGCTAGACCCAAGTACTAAGGAGAGAGAGGAGAAAAGACCTCATCAAAAATGAGGTCAACAAATGGACCCCCAATAGGTGTGGTGTGCTAACCAAGCACACCGCGTGTATTGGCGTTGACCAAAGAGATCAACAAAACCAACACAGACGTCTAAGTGACACACTTAGAACAAAGTAGAAACAAATTTCCGCTGGGGAGTATCGAGTATATCTCCAAGACTGGAGATCCTTGAACTCTAGCTGGGGAAGAGGAAAAGGATGTGAATTCCAGATCATAAGATCTGGGGAAATTTGATTTAGATTTCATTTTATTTTCTATTTCAAGTTTTAATGTGTGAGTTTGAACTTTGGTTTGACTTTCAATTTTGGTCGAAATTCGATTTAATATTGATTTCAAGGTGGATGTCGTGAAAATTCTGGATTTGAAGTAAGAACTGGAACCTAGGTTCCAACCTCGGAACTTAAAAGAGAACTAGAATTTAGGCTCTAGTGTCGAAGAAGAAAGTTAGAATTTAGGCTCTAAACTCGGATAAAAAATCAGAATTTAGGTACTGATTGAAAGGGGATGAGGACTGGAATTTAAGTACCAGCCTCGGAGTGAGAATCGGAATTTAGGTACCAACCTCGCAAAGGATGAGAATCAGAATTTAGGTACTGATCTCGAAAGAGTGAGAATTGAAATTTAAGTATCAATCCTGGAAGAGAATCAAAATTTAGGTATCGATCTCGAAATATGGGAATCAGAATTTAGGTACTGATCCCAGAATGAGAACTGGAATTTGGTACCAGTCTCAAAAGTATAGAATTGAAATTTAGTATCAATTTGAAAGAGAATCGAAATTTGGTACCGACCTCAAAAGAAGAGAATTGGAATTTGGTACCAGTCTCGGAAGTTTAGAATTAAAATTTGGTATCAATTCGGAAGAGAGAGTCGGAATTTGGTACCGACCTTGAAAGAAGAGAATTGGAATTTGGTACCAGTCTCAGAAGTTTAGAATTGAAATTTGGTATCAATTCGGAAGAGAGTTGGAACTTGGTACTGACCTCGAAAGGAGAGAACTGGAATTTGGTACCAGTCTCAGAAGCTTAGAATTGAAATTTGGTATCAATTCGGAAGAGAGTCAGAATTTGGTACCGACCTCGAAAGGAGAGAAGCTGGAATTTGGTACCGGTTTCGAAAGTGTAGAATTGAAATTTGGTATCAATTCGAAAGAGAGTCAGAATTTGGTACTGACCTCGAAAGGAGAGAACTGGAATTTGGTACCAGTCTCGGAAGTTTAGAATTGAAATTTGGTATCAATTCAGAAAGAGAGTCAGAATTTGGTACCGACCTCGAAAGGAAATAACTGGAATTTGGTACCAGTCTCGGAAGTGTAGAATTGAAATTTGGTATCAATTCGAAAGAGAGTCAGAATTTGGTACTGACCTCGAAAGAAGAGAACTGGAATTTGGTACTAGTCTCGGAAGTTTAGAATTAAAATTTGGTATCAATTCGGAAAGAGAGTCGGAATTTGGTACCGACCTCGAAAGAAGAGAACTGAAATTTGGTACCAGTCTCGGAAGTTTAGAATTAAAATTTGGTATCAATTCGGAAGAGAGAATCGAAATTTGGTACCGACCTCGAAAGAAGAGAACTAGAATTTAATACCAGTCTCAGAAGTTTAGAATTGAAATTTGTTATCAATTTGGAAGAGAGAGTCGGAATTTGGTACCAACCTCGAAAGAAGAGAACTGGAATTTGGTACCAGTCTCAGAAGTTTAGAATTGAAATTTGGTATCAATTCGAAAGAGAGTCGTAATTTGGTACCGACCTCGAAAGAAGAGAACTGGAATTTGGTACCAGTCTCGGAAGTGTAGAATTGAAATTTGGTATCAATTCGAAAGAGAGTCGGAATTTGGTACAGACCTCGAAAGAAGAGAACTGGAATTTGGTACCAGTCTCGGAAGTTTAGAATTGAAATTTGGTATCAATTCGAAAGAGAGACGGAATTTGGTACCGACCTCGAAAGGAGAGAACTAGAATTTGGTACCAGTCTTGAAATTTTAATGAGAAATGAAAACTGGTTTCAATCTTGAGAGTTAAATGAGAAATGAAAACTGGTTCCAATCTCAAAGATTTATCTGTATGAAGAGGGATCTATTCCCATGCCATCAGAACCAATCGAACAAAGTTCGTGGCTCCGTGTCAATAGAACTAGTCGATCCTCTAACACGCAGAGAAAAGATTTAAAAAGAACTGGTAAATGTACCAAGTTGAGAAGACTCGACCTGGTGACAAGTCGAGGAAAAGATTTGAATTTCGGAAGGGTTTCAAACAGATTTCGTTTTGAAGAATAATTGAAGTATTCAAATCGAAGGATTCAGATCGAAGAATTCAGATTGTGATTTAAATTCATTTTGTTCGTTTTGGTGATTCAATTTCAAAAATATTTGGAGTTCGTGTCAGTTTAGAATTCATTTTGACATTTAGATTTTTTTAAAAGAGTTCTCGTTTATTTTCGTTTTTCCTTTTGTTCTTTGCTCGAAGTTCTTTCAATTTAATGGCGTTTCCCAGTCAATTTGCATAAAAAAGAGGTGAAGCCAAAACAGGACATGGTCACTTTTATTCCAATCTTGTTGAAAATACATCATACATCTTGATCCAAAACAAGATGATATTTTCTTTGAGAATTTAATATCTCATACAATCCATATAAATCCAAAACGGATTGTGTAAGATTCTTCAAGTTTCTTCTAAAAGTAGCTGTCAAAATCCATGTCTGAATAGTTAGATACATGGACAATAACATCACCTTCCAAGTCATCATTGGCAGAAATGCCGTATAGATGTGCATTGGAGGTGTGCTTATCTCCGATGTAACTCGCGACTCATAATGTCGGGAGAATCTCTAACTTCGGATGCAGTTGGAAGTGGAAAGGGATTTTTACGTCGTCCATCCTCCTGAAAGTGACAAAGATCTGCTCAACAGGCACTTCTGGAATGCAATGCTTTGCGATGTCCGCTCCATTCTCTTTCAACACCATGACGGAACCTACCGGTAGTGGTATCTCTACTGGCCCTCGGAATTCACCAGGTCCTGCTATCCGGAGGTCAGATCCGAACATGATATTGCACTGGTTGACAGAATACACTGTGTAGAAAGGTCTAACGAAATCATTATGGTCTATATGTGGAGGTATGCAGTCGCCCTCCTTGTAGATGTTAATGATGCAGCCGTTGGGTATGCAATCTGCAGGCAACACCCTCCATGTTATCATCCTCTTTACCATTCTTTTAATGACATTCGACATCGGATCCACCTCACTATGACGGAGTATCCCTGGTGGATTTCCTTTTCTGTCTACTTCGAAGTTGTAGCAACATCCGCACTGGTTTGTAACTCTTCCTTTCCCTGGCATCCACCTTCGGGGTTCTGAATAAGTCTTTTCCCTTAGACGACCAGCTCGGCCCATTTTATGGAGTTCAAGTATGCAGTCTACAATTTGTTGTTGTTCGTAGTTTGAGAGCAAATCTGTATGCAGCTCGAGGCCTTCTAAGATATTGATCCTCTTGCCTCGAATTCTCTCAAAGTATTCGAAAGTTTTCTTTTCAACATTCTGCATTCTTTCCAACTCGTATTCTGGAATTATCTGCAATCTGAAAGGTCTAGTAACATACTGGGGAATGTATGGTTCCACCCCGGCACGCTCTCCTGCATGTCTTGGCTCCTCGGGGATAGTCTCTGTCGGGACATCCTCCGGGTTGCTTTCGCAACAAGACTCTTCAAAACTGGTAGCTCTGTCTGGCGTCATGGTACTATTTCCATTTCTATTTTGCTCGGGATTTCTTTCATCCTTTCTGCTGTACTTGGAATTGACTTCCTCGTTTCTTGTTCCTGACGAACCAATCTCTTCGAAGCATTTGTACTGACGGTAGCGACTGTATCTTCACGCTGATATGCGGCCAGCTTAGTCAGCATCTTGCGAATGCGACTGTTCTTGTTTCTTCGTTGAGTAGGAGTGAGAGTAGCTCTCCTTACCCCTTGGATTTCTGTGGGCACGGTACTGACAAGCCTGCCCTCTGCTGTAGCAACAACAGACTTAACTTTCTTATCTTCTCCTGTTGCATGAGCAGCGTTTGCTTTTCTTTTTTTGATGGTAGATGGTTGATTTGAGCCACCCAATTTCATTACTGTATGGCTGTGGAGTTCTTCTCGATCGATCAGGGTCCAATCATTTTCTTCATATTGTAGCCCGGCTGGTGTGAAGTCAGAGTCAATCTCGATCATGGCTCCATCCCTCACCCTCTTTTCATCAAGTGCTAGACTCACGCCATTCTTAAAGTTCAGAACCAACCGCCCGTTCGACATTTCCCTGCGAAAAACAAGGAAAGGATCAGGGGCTGTACTAAGAACAAGAATAGTAGAAAAATAAGTTATTAATGAAGAGCTTTTATTCGTTCATTTTAAATTTAAATAGGAGTAGGAAAATATCAAGAGTGAGACTCGATTTAAAAGGAAGGATAAAAACTTTATTATCATGATTTCACATGTTTTCTTTTTTTTTAACATTTTTTTAATGATTTCTTTATCATCAACTTTTATATTTATATTTTTGGGTTCGGACCCAGTCATAAGTAATTACTGTGCCCGTGCTTCTAGGAATGAGGATTCATCCTTCGAAACATCAGGTTGCGTAATACTTCTTGAGATATCGTCCATTAATTGGAAGCATAGGTCGCTCTCCACGACAATTTACAAGTCGGTAGGAACCTCTCGAGTAAAGCTGTCTCGACCACAGAATGACCCTTCCCAAGTCGGTTCAAATTTACCACCTATCTTGCGATGTGCAAGAATAGGTCTTCTGAGAACTAGAACCAAGTCACCGACTTTGAATCTCCTGGGACAAACTAATTTATCATGGGCCTGAATCATCTTGGCTTGATACAGTTCCAAATTCTACTGTGCTGAAGTCTTTTCCCTTCCAGGCTTTCCAATTCTTCTAGTCGTAGTCTGGCATTTTCTTCTGTAGTGATCTTGTTCGCAAGCTGCAATTCGAGTGATGGAAGGCTGAACCTCTAAGGGTAGAACGGCCTCGGACCCGTACACTAAGGCGTAAGGCGTGGGTCGGGTGGGAGTTCTGAAAGTCGTCCTGTAGGCCCATAAGGCTTCTAACAACTTCTCGTGCCAATTTCTCTTGTTGTCGTCCAAAGTTTTCTTTAGGATTTGGAAGAGAGTTTTATTAAAAGCCTCGGCCAGGTCGTTCGCTCTTGGGTAGTAGATTGTCGAATAGCGCCAGTCGATCCCATGTCTTCTGACAAAATTATTGATCTTCGTGCTTCTAAATGCAGACCCGTTATCTGAGATAATTCTACGTGGTACCCCAAAACGGTAGAAGACTTGATTCTTGAAGAATTGTAGCACGTGATGTGCTTTCACTTCTACGAGCGATCGTGCTACGCCTACTTGGAAAAGTAATCTGCAGCTGCAAGAATGAAGCGATGTCCTCTTGAAGAAGGCAGTTTTATTGGACCCACAATATCTGTGCCCCAACACTCAAACGGCCACGATGCGATTGTCGGATGTAGCATATTTGGAGGTTGATGTAGAACCAGTCCATGCACTTGGCACTGGTGACAACTTTTGGCAATCTTCATGCAGTCGGTCATCATTGAGGGCCAGTAGTACCCTAGTCTTTTAATCTTCATTTTCATTTTCGGACCCGACTGATGAGCACCGCAAAGTCCTGAGTGTACTTCTTTAACAATTTCACGAGCTTCAGACCCGCTCAGGCATCTTAGCCACATCTGATAAAAAGACATTCTGTATAATGTATTGTTTATTAACGCGTAAGACAGAGTTCTATTCTTGATTTAATGGGCCATCGACTTATCGTCTGGTAAGTTTCCCATTTGCAAGTAGTCTATTAGTGGCGGCCGCCAATCTTCTGTACTTTCTGTTACTGACACAATTGTTTCTTCTGCCTTTTCTGCTAATTTGTGAATTGTATCCATGTCGAGCTGTGATAGGACCTGTCGTCCTTGAACCGACACTTCAACTGACTCATCCTGCAAGCAGGCAAATTCCTTTGCAAGGCGGGCTAACGCATTTGTGAGAGCATTTTCTCTTCTGGGAATCTTGTAGATTGTTACATTTGGAATTTGCTCCAACAGTTTCATGGCGTACTGAAAGTACTACTCGAGTCTTGGTTTTAGAATTTTGTATTGTCCGGCGACTTGTTGAATGATCAACTGCGAATCTCCATAGATGTTGATATCTGTTATCTTCATCTGAATAGTTAATTCCGGTCCGGTTATGAGGGCTTCGTATTCTGCTTCGTTATTTGTACACGGTTCTGTTAAGTGGTAGGAATACCTTAACATCCTCCGTTCTGGTGTTATAAATATTAGTCCGATTCCTGCCTTACCGGGCACTATCATTTGTGATTCTTTATCTTTACGTGCTGAAGATGCTCCGTCGAAGTACGGTTCCCGACGCCGATCATCGGGGTCTTCTAGACTCATTATCTACTCATCTGGCAAGTCGTCGTTGAGAGGTGATTCTGTCGGTAAAGGGTGTGCTGAAAGGAAGTTTGCTAAGACTTGTCCCTTTACGGCACGAAGAGGAACGAAAGTTATATCGAATTGCAATAGTATCATTGACCACCTGGCAAGTCTGCCGGAAAGTGTCGGTCGGGTCATCAAATATTGCAATGGATTGAACTTCAAAATAAGGTTGTCCTTATGAGAAAGCATGTAATGCCTGAGCTTTTGAGCGGCGAAGATCAAGGCCAAACAATGCTTCTCAATAGGAGGATACTTTACTTCCATCGAAATTAGATGACGGCTTAAGTAGTAGAGAGCATTTTCTTTTCCCTCATCATTGACCTAGGCTAGTAGGGCTCCGAGAGAGTCATCTAAAGCTGCGGTATAAAGTATCAACGGTCTACCCAAGACTGGGGCTGCTAAGACAGGAGGTGTCATTAAATACTGTTTAATGTCCTCGAAGGCCCGTTGGCATTTCTCTTCCCAAACGAATTTGGTGTCTTTTTTAATTAATGCCGAGAAGGGCTGACACCTACCTGACAAATTCGAGATAAAGCGTCGAAGATATGCCAACTTTCCTTGAAAGGATCGTAGTTATTTCAAAGTTTTGGGGGTGGCATTTCTAAGATAGCTTTAATCTTGTCCGGGTCGATTTCAATTCCACGATGTCGAACAACAAATCCTAAGAATTTCCCAGAGGTGACGCCGAAGGCGCATTTCAAGGGATTCATCTTAAAGTTATATTGCCTTAATCGCTCGAAAACAATTCTCAAATCATACAAGTGATCCTCTTTTAGTTTGCTTTTGATGACCACATCATCTACATATCACTCGACTTGGTTGTGAATGAGATCATAAAAAATCCTCGTCATTGCTCTTTGATAAGTTGCTCCTGCTTTCTTTAATCCAAACGGCATCACAATGTAGCAGTATACCCCGATTGGCGTTCTGAAGGCTGTGAGCTTTTCATCTTCTGGTGCCATCTTTATCTGGTTGTATCCTAATGATCCATCCATGAATGAGAAGATTTCATGTGTTGAGGCGATGTCAATCATTAATTCTGAAATAGGTAGCGAAAACTCGTGCTTCGGACATGGTTTGTTTAAATCTCTGAAGTCCACGCAGATTCTGATCTGACCATTCTTCTTTTTAACTGGTACCACATTGGCTAACCAAGTTGGATATTGTTCTTCACGGAAAAATTTAGCGTCTATTAGCTTCGGATATTGTTCAATCTCTAGACGCATTCTTCTCGGAGCTTGTCTAACTGGAACGCCAGTGGGATCCACTCCTAACTTGTGAATTGCGACCTCTGGAGCTAATCCTGGCATTTCATCATAACTCCAAGCAAAACAGTCCTTGAATTCCATCAATAGCTTGATTATCTCTTCGGAGTCTTCTTTATTGAGTAAGGAGCTAACAAAGGTCGGCCTAGGCTCTTCGCTAGTGCCTAAGTTAACTTCCATTAACTCGTCTATTGGAGATTTAATTTCTTCTTCGAATTCTGGCGGAGCATCTCCGATTGGAAGATCTTCGAGATCATCTGAGGCTTCCAAGCAGTCTTCATTAGGCTCGCAAGTGACAACCAAGCAAAATCCCGTATCGTCAACTGATCCTATTGTGCCGAATCCGAGACCATGTTTTGAATTGGGAAGTCGACTGACATTGCTCCATAACTTTTCAAAATGTTGTGATTGACCTTTTGTCCATCGTTGAGGTAAGACACCACATTGAATTAAATTTTGAACACAGGGAGAGTACCACTCAAAATGTAGTTCCATTAACTCGGAAGAAGTAACATCTTCAAATTGTACATCATTTTCAGTATTGGAAGAAGAAGCACCACGGTAAAACTTGATCGGCTTAGCACCACCACCATGCACTTCCTTGACCACCATACCCTCGATCTTATTAGAATGGATCGGGGTCAGGGTCATAGTATGTACATAATGGTTAATCTTCTCGTACATTGATTTGTATTCTTCATTCTTTTCATCTTCGAGAGAGATCTTGAGCTGGGGGTTCTCTTGATTTCATCGTTGCTTGCTTCTTTCTTGATTTCTTCTTCTTCGGAACTCGGTCTCCCGATCCACATCGATGGTCGGTTTCTTACGTCCAACTTGTTCTAATGTCTCTTTCACGACCTCGTCCCCGGCCTCGACCTCGGGTGCGAGTTCTGGAGAAACCTTCACGATCTCGCCGTAAGGGAGTGGTGAGTAATTGTTGGACTAGAATTTACGGCTCTTTATCGTCTTGTACTTCTTTTGCTTCATTTAGTATGACATTTATGGAGAATATTGTTTTCTTCGGAGGCACGTAATAGGCTGCATCTTCGTGAATTCTGATTTCATGCACGGAGAATGGTTGCAAGTCACCTTTGATACACTGTTCTCCTCCTTCGTAATATTTTATGCACTGGTACAGAGACGACGGTACCATCCGGTTTTCATGGATCCATGGCCGACCCAGTAGAGTGTTGAACAATGTCTCAGAATCAATTATGTGGAATTTTGCAGTTATCTTTGCTAAATTACCGGTCTTCATTAACAGTGTTATCGATCCAAGAGCTCTTTCTCCCTTCTGATTGAACCCTCTTAATAACATCTTATCTGCTTCAAGCTCGCGAGCATCAATTACCAAATATGCTAACGTTCGAAGGCTCATTATGTTGATTGATTATCCTGGATCAACCAACACTCTGGAGAGCGTAAACTTTCCAATAGTGACTGAAATGTACAACAGTCGATTGTGATCAGCCATTCCGAGTAGTAAATCATTGTCCGTGAACGTAACACCTCACTGTTGTTTTAACGAGCAAACCTCATCGAAGGAATTACCGGCCATTTGAGCTAAACAAATCTCTGGATCAAATAGAGCCTTGATCAGAGCTTCCCTCATCTCCTTTGACAGGATCAGAGCGTCGTATATGCTTAGTTTGGCTGGTAGCTTCCTAAGATGGGCTAGTACGTCATAATCCACTTTATTACCATGTTCCTCGGTTTCTTCCCAGATGGGCAATTTCTTTGCTGGGGTTGGCTCTTCCTGAGCAACCACCTGCTTTCCTTTATCCTTTGGACCCATTCTAGAAGGTAGAACTTTTTCGCTTCTTAAATTGACTTCAGTTATTTCTTCTGAATTTGATGCTGGATCCACCGGTGTATTGAATTTGAATGACTGGCTCTTCTGCAGTTGCTTCGGAATCTGATAACTTCAATTCTATCGTGATTGGAGCTCCTCGAAATTCGTAAATAGACTCATTACTTGTTGAGCTTTCGTAGCCATCCTTGTGAACGTCTTCTCCTTCTTCGTGGTCATTGAGGTTTAGTATGATTTGAGAATCGTTATTTATATCAGAATCGAGATCCGGATTAGCTTGGTTTTTGTTAGTTACGTAATCGTTAGAAACAGTCAAAACGTAGCCAACGCCAAAACTCTTATCATTATAAGATCCCGTCGGGGCGAGCAAATAATCATACAGAGTCAGAGGTTCAAGGGATTTCTCCCCCGATTCTGAAACAACCATCCTAGGATAAGCAGCCCCTAGTCTAATCTTTGGAGCCTCAGTTTTCTTCTCTTCTATGATCTTCTCTTCCTTCTGGGGCGGTTCTTTAATCGCAAGCGATAGTGCCGGCTCGGCAGGTTTCAAACTTTGAGTTGAAGCACGCACCGAAGCGGTTTGGATGTGATATAAGATTTTCTTTGAAGACTTTGTCCAGACGGTATTCCATCCATCATTGGTCGTGTAAGGGTCTATCAGAATAATGGGATTCATTGAAATAACATTGACGGAACCTCCTTTTTGGGGTTCCTTCATGTATTCCTTTGGGATCGTTATGTTCCCTTTCCGGAGATTGTCATCAAGCCAAATCTTGAAAGTGATGCAATCCTCAATCTTATGCTCGAGCATCCGGTGGTAAGGGAAATAGTTTGGATGATCTTTCTTATTGACTTCTTCTGGCCTCTTGGGCTCTGGTAGTTGAAAATCCGATGTCTTCATTAAATTGCGGAACATTTTTGCTACTGCTTCAGTTTTGAATGGATATTCCCTATTTAAAAGTTCTTCTAGGGTACGCGATGGATGAGGCGGTTGCTCATAATGCTGAGGCGACTGATAACTCGGTCGAGGTTGTTGATAACCCTGCTGAGGTTGTTGGTAAGTATGTTGTGGTGGTTGATAGCTAGGCTGTGGCCGCTCTGGCTCTATCTGTACTGGTTGCTTGCCCTTATCTACTGCCGCGACGATTCCGGACTTCTTTTCAAATGCTTTTACAGGCTTTTCTTTATCGGTCTTGTCCACGAAACTTAGCTGCTTTGCTTCCTCCTGTAAGCTCCCGGCCTTGCTAAGCAGCTTCTTGAAAGTCATGATTGTAAATCCTTGAAGGAGAAGTGCTATTGGGCCATGGATGCTTTTCAGCAAAATGCCGACTGCATGCTGTTCCTGAAGTTGTGGTTCACACTTCATGCTTAAATATCTCCATCGAAGTATGTAATCTACTAAAGTCTCATTCGGTTTCTAGTGCTCCGCCACTAGATCACCGATGGTGATATGGTGCCGAGCTCCGGCGAACCGCTTAACGAAAAGGTTTTCTAACTCTGAAAAGGTCTTAACTGAACCATTTGGCAGCTCTGCATACCAGTTGAAGGCAATCCCTGACAAACTGCTGACAAACTGACAAAAGAGTAAAGCGTCACTCCCACCGGCATTGCAGCAACTAGCACGAAAATGTGCGACATGCTGCCGGGGATTTCTCGTTCCATCAAAAGTCTTAAACAGAGGTGGTATGAAGCCTTTCGGGTATTGGACTGCATCAAATTCTTTGGGGTAAGGTCTACCTGTCTGAATAGATGCTTCACTCTTAGAATGTGCTAGGGCTTCTCGCACCTGCTGTTCTACCATGTTTTTAATGTCCTTTTCAAGAATCATGCTCTGTGCAAAATCCTTCTTTGGTGGCTCATCTCCGTTAACGGATGTGATCTCTTTTCCTCCATCTGCAATATGGATGATCTCTGGGGGTGTTTCTTTTTTAGGTTGCACCTAACTCTGGAGAGTGGCCAAAGCAGCAGCCATCTCTTCCATCCTCTTTGCCATCTGGGAAATTGTGTCATCTTTTTCCTGAAGTTGTGCTCTCATCACTTCCGGTTCATCTCTTTCCGCAGCTGCCGGAGCACCTTGCGAGGCTGACGACACTCGTGTTTCAACCATGTTGATCTCAACATACTCCTCATCCATGAACTCTGATGAATCAAATTCCTTTTCCAACTTTTGTTCCCCTTTCTTTTGCCAACCGCAGATATCCGTCCTTAGCTTTCCTATAGCATGCTCGAGGGTTCTCTTCCAGATGGTCTCGCGGTTGTCGTGCGATGACTATTGAACTTCTTTTTCGGGAGTTTCCTTTATCGCAGTAGCACTTCCTTCAGATTCAAGCTCTTTGACGAGGCTTTTCTTCTCAGGCCGTTATGTTGGTCTCGGATCGGTAATAATAGGTCACCACACCATCCTTCTTGCAGCAGAAGGCCTAGAACTGGAAGGTCTATTGGCTAGATGCTGGTAGGTGGTGTCCTCCCTATTATGATGGCCCGATACAACAACAAGTGAACTAGCTCTCATTTTCTTCTTTGGTTTCTCTACGGCAGTGACAGGCTCTACTCGTGGTCCGAGGCGGGATCTAGCTGGCACTCGTCCCATTCTTCTTAAGATTTCTGATACGGGGCATCTTTCTTTCTTTGCCAATCTTTCTATCACAGCCTGTAGCTGAGCAAATGGCGTAGTCTTAACCCTTTTTATTTTGCAGTTACTATAATATGCAGGTCGAGGCAGTGTAGCGGCAATCCTTTGGACATCTTCTTCATCCGATGCAACAGAAAGGGGGTGAAACCTACTTCCTTCCAACAGAGGTGTATACTCAGGCAGTTCTTTTCTTTCCTCAGGAATTTCTTCTAGAAAAGTGACTTCAGCAGCTTTGGCTTTCTCGATATTGGCGATCTTTTTGCTTCTATTTCTCCTTTGAGTCCGAGTTAGGGGTGCAACTCTTGAACTGGACCCAATTTCGAAAAAAAATGGTATTGTAGCAAGATCTGTACCCTCCACGGTGACAGGCTCACCACAGACTTGGATTTCCTTCCCCTTTAGTTTGGCGGAAGCCGGGGTAGGTGCAGAGATGACTAGACTGGTGGGGGTAGAGACAACAGTCCTCCTACTAGTAGCAGTACTTCTTTCAGCTGGAACCCTTTGCAGGGGGAAATTCTTGAGCCGATTCAAGTTGAACTCAATTATAGGCTCTTCAGTTTCTGGTACTTTGTCCATTAGTGCGAAGAGAGTGACGCCAGCGAACTTGATATCCGTGTTGTCGAATCCTTGTCCAAAATGGATGATCCCATTGTCAGGCAGCTCATCCTTGTAGACGGCGAAGTCTATTCCATTGGTGAAGGACAAAAATAACTTTAGCGCAGTCATTTTCTGCAGGGTAGATTTCGAGCGTCAGTCCCAAATTATGCTTGCTTTTATCGCAAAACTTAGGACGAAAAAGAAAGAGTCCAAACACATTTTCGTTTATCTTAATGTATTTGAGATTTAAAAGAGTTCATTTATTAAAAGGTTGTTTATTAGAGGATTTGTTTATTAGGACGAAATGATTAAAGGACGAAGGTTTATAGAAAAGATAGGGACCCAATTCGGGATTGAAAAGGGAGAGAAATTCTCGCAAAACTTCTCAACCTGAAGGACCGCTCCTAAGCTAACACCTATTGGGGGTCCACCCCACCTCAGAAAAGAGGTAAAAGGATTTTGGAACCTCTCTGTTTAGGGGTGTCTAAACAGTGGCTCCTAAATCTGAGAGAAGTTGAATATATTTGTTCAAGATAGAAATGAACGTGGTATGTCAACGGAAAGAATGGTAGTTTGCTCCACTAGGGACATGGATACACTACCGATTTATGAAATCAAAACCATCTGATCAAAATGGAGAGAGGAACTATTCCCCAGCGGAGTCGCCAGAAATTTTCGGCTTATTTTTAGGTTGTGTTTTGAAAAGGAGGTCGCCTACAAAAATTGTCGGTGAATTTTAAATTTTAAATTTAATTTTAAATATATATATAATTTAGAACGTAGCATTTGATTTTGAAAATAATTTTAAGTTTGAAAATTTTAAGATATGAAATCAAACCGACCTCACATCCCAAATAGTTTATATAAATGAGCGCCACATCACAAGCTGTGTATCTATCCCGAAGAATAGACACACTACTTGATGATGGGGCTCGATTAAATAAACTAGAAGATTTGTGATATCCGTTTGGTCTGCGAACCAAGTTTATAAGCCGACAAGTTCCCCTGCTTAATATAAAGGAATTAAGCAGGGTTTATATTACCTGGGTTCTTAAAGTTCCCTATAAGGGTAAGCCCCTATAGTTAATTACATCTTAAATGACGGGAATTATTTAAGAAAACTCTCGATAATGATCAGTGCTTTTGCTCTAAAGAATTTCAAAATTTAAAGTTTTCAAAGGATTGAATTTTTTAAATTTCAATAGTGATTAGCTCAAATTCGGAACAGTTTATTTTAAGAGTCCAAAGGAAGAAAAGTAGGAGAAGCTGAGGATCCAAGAAGATATTGGCAACTTCCTAAACTATCCTATTATTTAGCTTCAATTTGGGAAAATTATTTAATGTTTCAATCCTACAATTTTAATTAATTAGGACTTATATTTATATGGCATAATCATACAAATAGCCTGGAAGATGTGAGGGTTTTTGTCGTGCCAAACGACTACCTCGGAATCCTAAGACTAGTTAGGACTTAATTTACATGACATGATCATGCAATTGCCTAACAAATAGTTGAGGATTTATGTTGCACTAAGAAAACAACCTCAAAATCCTATGGCTTGGTTATTTAATTCTAAGAAAGGTTTAGCTGAAGTAGATCCGAGTTTTGCTGATGACGATGGCCGTGCTACCCACCATGCTCCAAGCCCTTTGTTGTTGCAGAGGTTTAGTTTTAGGAAGTGGCAATCATGGGATGAGAGAAGTGTTTTGGTTTAGAAATCTTAAAGTCCAAATATTTTTAATATTTTAATTAAAACAAATCTTAAAGTTGTTTAAACATAACCGATTAAGATACCACTGTTCCGACATCCCGACACCGTTATTTTCATCAAATTCACTTAGTCTAGATGAATTTGCTAAACTTAACTGAATGAGTTCCACACTTTCATTTAGACCGTGGGAAATCCCGTTAGCAACACGTGGGTTACATCATCCGAGGTATTCCCGATCATTCGACGAGACATTGTAATTTAGTTGTAGTTGTAGTTTTGTTGTTCTGTTTGTGATTAAATTTTGAGTTGTTTTATATTTTGGAATGTTGTGGCAGTGAATTTTATCTTTTTTGTGACTTTTAATTTAGTTTTGGTTTCAGTTTTGGGGACTATCCTAAAGGTTTTGGTTTTCATGCAACAATTTTGTTTAACATGCAAGAAAAGTAAAGTACAGTGCCTGAAAGTAATTTGCAATAAAGTAAATCGCAATAAAATAAAAGCGTACCTAGAGGGTCTTCCCGTCATCCCGAGTTGCACTTAAAACACATATTAAAGCATTTAAATATTTATAACAAGTTTCTAGGTAAGGCTAAGGGAAGGTTTTGGTTGTCTACCAAAGTCTTAATCCTATTGCTAGTCAATTCCTATGACGTCTAGGTTCTTGTATTTTGTTTAAGGATGATTTTAAGAACAATTAAATTCAATTGTTCTTCTAAAACATCTTATCATGTTGAGAAAGTGCTTAGGACGAGTCCTAAACATCTTTTCAATATTTCCGAGATTATTTTGAGTCTAAGTAAATTTAATTGCACAGGTGAATTAATCATCCAAGAGTTTAGTTAAGCTTTGTCTCTTGCTCAGTGAACTTGGGCATTCAATTACCTAATGAATGAAGTGACATCTCACTTAATACTCCATTTATGAGCTATAATAATTAAAGCCTTTAAGGGGCAAATTGGTTTGTTGAGAATTTTAATCATTCTTAATTTGAGGTTTGAGTTAAAGGTTTAAAGTAAATTAGTTGAATTATGAGGTTTTAATTAATAATTTTAAGTTTGGAATAATGTTCAAATCATTTTGGTTTAAATCTTTATACTTTAAGTGAACTTAATATTTTAAATTTATTTTACTTTTATTATTGAATGATGTTAACTTTGATTTAATTTAAATTTGATTTAATTTAATTTAATTTAATTTAAATATTTTTTTAATTTAACTTTACTTAATTGTTAAAATGTTAATTTAATTTAATTTTAATTTAATTTTTACTTAATTTAATTTAATTTAATTTAATTGTTAAATTATTTAATATTTTAAACTTTTCTTTAATTTAAGGGTTATTTATTTTTTATTTTAATTTACTTAGTTTGGATTATCATTTTAATCTTAATTAAAAGTTAAATATTATTGAAATGATTTATTTAGGGATTTTCTTTATTAAAGAATTAATATCCTCTCAAGTTATATCCCTATTTTTAATAATTCAAATTTTCATTAATCTTCCAAAATTTAAATTTGTTTAAATAATTAAAATATCATTTTTGTTTATTAAAAGTTATTAATGGGTTCCTACCCTCTTAATTTCCTAAAGTTTCAATCATCCAAGAAAGATAAAATCATATGTTTTACCCTCCATTTTAATTAAACCTAAAATTTTAATAAAGGGGGTTAAATCCTTTAATTACCTTTATGCCCTTTTAAGCTTATTAATTTCATAACTCACTAAATTGAGCTCAAATGAACTTAAAATTTTTATGTCACTCCACTCTTATGTCAATTAAGACATTAGAGGAGAAAATGTGATTTTTCTGAATTTAATTTATTTATAATATTATTTTTAGTGAAAAATAGGAGATTTTAAAGAAAATTCAACAACATGACCAATGAAAGGTTTCTACTCTTAAGAAAATTATTGGATGTTCCTAATGACCAGAGGACCACTTTGACCAATTTTGGTGATTTTTTAAATTATATTTTATTTATTATAATTATTTTGAATTTTAGAGTGTTAATTAATTATAAAATAAAATTAAAGTTGAAAAATGGATTTTATATTTTTCTTAAATTTCTCTGACCTCAAGGAGTCCAGGAAAACAAATTTTACAATTTTTTGATTTTCTTTGATTTATTGAAATTAATTTAGTGAAAAGGTTGGAAAATACATTTTTTAATATTAAAAATTGTTTTAAGCATATAAAATTCAATATCTTTACTTTGAGACTTGGAAAAAATATTTGGTTTGTTCCTAAGTGATTAGGAGTCAAAATGTGACATTTTTATGATTTTTAATATTTTTATGATTTTTATTATTTTTTAATTATCAAAATATCAAAAATATCATTAAAAATGAAAATTTTTTAGAAATTTCCAATTTTGATTTTTATAGACTCCTTTGATATCAGAGAGGTCCCAAAACCAATTTGGTGAATTTTTGAATTGTATTTTTGGTTATGAATTTTTAAAGTTTAATTTTGATCGTGTGGCTTAATTAATTCATTTAGTGAGGCTAATCATTTCCAATTGACCTCAAATTTTTATGCAAGGTTCTCTGTATCCTAAAGATCAATAAAGATCTAATTTCAAGTTATTTTGATATGTGGTTAACCCTAATTAATTAAAGTTCAACTTTGAGTATTTAGGCTAACTAGGGTTATTCTTAATGAATTAAGCCTAACCATAATTATCCTAGGGTCTTCTAGTCCTAAGAAACTTTCCCAAATTTTCCTAGAATTTATTGAACAATATGCTAATTATTGGAATTAAAATACCAAAAATAGTGACATAAACTTGAAAAATACATAACTTTCCATAGAGATGGACTCTGACCTTGAAAAATTCAGGGAATGTTCCCAAGATCAGAGGCTTCAAAAGCCCTATAGTCTCATGCCTTGGTGAATTGTCTATGCAAATGGAGAATCAAAATACTGAAATGAGTAAATAATTAATTAAAAATAAAATACTCATCAAAATAACTTGATTTCTTTTCCACATTATTCTCCTCTGTTCACTGAGCAAGATGGTATTTTTAGTTTATTTTTATGATTTTTCTACACAAAGACATGGATTTTCTAAGTTCTCAGTATTTAAATAAATAAAAAAATCCATATTTTCCTACTTATCCACGCGGCACCGTGTCAACCTAGGCAGCTCCGAAAGCCAACGCGTCGCGCTCCCATTTAACGCCGCCATCTGACTCATCGCTCCAGGGGCCCGCGGTTCATGTAACGTTCTTTAATCCGGCGCGATCTGGGCCGTCCACCCGATACACGCTCGATTGGATGGCGCCTTGTCATCGTCTACGACTGGTGTGCACCCATGACCGTCTACACTAAAACCCTAAGAACTCTCTCATTTCTCAACGGATTTTTGTGTTCGTATGCTCTATTGATTCGTCTTGAAGAGACAAACACATCCATACAGTTTACATGCTATGAAATTAAGTAAATCAAAATGGAGAATCACTGGAAGCTCAGGAGGAAGGAATGATCCATACCTTTGCTCTGAGAAGTGTAGCTTCAATCAGAGAGTTGTGTCACCTTCGATTGCACCTAAGGAAGCTCAAGATGAAGTCTCCGGCTGCGGGAATTGTCTAGGTATGAAAGTGTCCACAGACTCGATTTCAAAGCTTGGAGGCTAGAGCAACCGGGTGGCTCGGAGAGGGGGCTTTCACCTGGGAAATCCTTCTCTTGGTCCTGTGCGAGTGTGGGTGAGTTTAATTTGGATTTGGTGGAGGTTTGGGAGATGTCCTATTTTTGGGCTTGAATTTGAACTCGAAATCGAGCTCGACTGGGGAAATTTGGGCTGGAATCAAATGGGGATCAAGTGCTCTAGGTGAGGAGAAGGTCCTGGAGCAATTTTGGCAGAGTTTTGTTTAGGTCTGGTTCATCACCTTCTTTGGCCGAGAGGGTGGTGGGTTTAAATAGACATGGCTGGAGGGCTTCCCAGGGGGGTTTGATGCTTGGGATCAGCTGCTCTATACAAGAGAAGAACAGCCATGGTGTTCAATTGGACTGGGACAACTCAGCAAGGAAGAATTGAAAAATTTGGCTCACATGGAGCTCTCGGCCATGGTGTTTTCCGGCGACCCAGGCAGCTGGCCGGTAGGGTTAGGTAACCATCTTGATCAGAAGGGTCAGGGGTTGGCAATGGTGCAGTCAATTATTCATGGACATGTGTAAAGAGGTTAACTTTAAGTTGTATGGGGAGAGGGGTGATTTTGGATCCAAATGGGTCAAGGCATGCAAATGGTTTGGATTCACCTCTCCAAGCTCTGGTTTGGGCTGAGGGAGATCAGGCGAGTCAGCTAGCTTAGTGGGGAAAAGTCACCATCTAAGCATATTTAAGTTTAAACATGGTTTAGAGGAAACATGGGAGTGCTTAATCACTTTAAGGGAATCAAGAAAGAGGCTCCTCCTTTTGCCCAATATGGCATGGTCACATGAACATCATTAACATGGCTTGCATGGGGCTTAAGGATGGCTTCATGGCTTCATTTGGGCTTGGGGCAAGGCTTGGCTTAATTTCATGAAAATGGATTTTGGAAACTTTGGCATTTTAGTGGGAAATTCTCATGAAGCTTGATTTGGAATTATTTGGTTATTGATTTTAGAATTTAGGGATGATATCAATTAAAGATATGATGATGGGAATTTCACATAGGCCTTGGAATAAGTTTTGGGCTTTTAGATTTGGTTAAAAAATGGGCTTTTAGGATGGTTTAAGAAAGTGGGCCTTTAGGTTTGAAAGCAAATTGATGGATGGAAATTTTGTGAAGGATTGGGCCAAACAAGTGTTGGGTTTAGTTTAGGGATGTGTCATGAACATTTTAGAAAAGGTTTGGTGCCATTTAAAGTGGAATTGGTTTTAATTTGGGCCTTTTTTGGTAAAGGGGCCAAAGTGGGTCAAATTGGGCTAACTTTGGCTAAGGTTGGGCTAAGGTTTGATTTGATGTAAAATTAAAGTTGAGAAATGCTTATGGGAGTATCACAAAGAGATTTTAACTTTGTTTGGGCTTTGAGTTTGGGATTTGGGCTCATTTGAGTTAGGTTTGGGTTTAGGCCAAAAATGGAGATTTTGGTTTTGGGTTCGGTTTGGGTGGAGTTTAGGTTCAAATTTGGGGTAAATCTTATTAGTTTTTTGCTTGTGGGAATGTTAGGAAGGTTTTAGAAAAGATTGGGGTTAATTGGAGTTGAATTGGGTTGGTTTGGGCTAAGTTTAGGTCATGGGCCAAAATTGGGCTTTAGGTTTCAAATTGGAATTGGATCCAAATGTCAATCAAATTGAGCTTGTATTTGGTCTAAATTGGCATTGGGGATATTGAATTGAAGTTTAGAATTGAATTGGGTCAAAGTTGGGATCAATTGGGTTGATTTGGTTTGACATTGGGTCCATTTGGGTTAAAAATGGGTCAAATTGGGGGTTTTGATAAAAGTGAGTTAAATTGACAAAATTGGCCTATGGTGTCGTTGAACAAAATGAAATTGGGAATATTTGGGATTTTCTAGAATTTTTTTTGGAAATTTTTCGAATTTATGGGATTTTTGGTTAAGAAGGGCATTTTGGGTATTTAGAGGGTATTGGGGGGTATATTTGGAATTTTTTAGTATACTTGGCCATGGATGATCAATTTGAGTGGGGGGAAATGTTTAGGATTGGTTTTGAGGAATTTTGGGTGATTTAGGCATTTTTGCAAATTTTGGGCAATTTCTAGGGCATTTGGTAGGCTTGGTGGGTTTAGGGCCCCAGGGGTCAAAAATTGAAATTTTGGGCAAATGAAGATTGATTAGGTGTGAATAGAATGGAATCACTTTGGTGGAGCCATGAAGCCATTTTAAGCTCACAAGAGCCACGAGAGGACTCATTTGAGGAATTCACTATGTTGCTCCTAACCCTCTTAGCCAAGGGCCTAGGGGTTTAGATCCATCCATATGATTACCAACATGAGTCAGGAAGTCAAGCTAGGCATGAATGATTTTAGGATTGGAATGTGTGTGAAAGTGTAATGTTTGTGCAAGTCAACCCTCACCGACACTGTGCCACCTGGGGTAGTCTTAAGGCCAAAGAGTCCTATAGGAAACTCATCCTCTAAACCTCCACATTTGATTTTAACCCTCCAAGTGGCTTAGGGGTTTACAATCAAACTTGTGGGGTTTGAAGGGAGTTAAGAGGTGTTTGAACTTCTAAGTGGTGGGTTCCATTTCTAGTCTTCTAAGATAGTCAAAGGGAAAGTCTAAGGCTAGGCCCTAAGTACTAAGGAGAGAGAAGAGAAAAGACCTCATCAAAAATGAGGTCAACAGCATAGTAGATTACTTTAAAAATTTTATCATATTTTTGTCCTAAAACAACTCCAATAGCATAATCACTTGCATCACACATTAATTCAAAATGTTTTTCCCAATTTGGTGAAACAATAACTAGTGTAGTGATTAATTTTTCTTTTAATAGCTCAAAAGTTTTTAGGCAGTCTTCATCAAAATTAAAAATTGCATCTTTTTCTAATAACTCATATAGAGGCTTAGAAATTTTTGAAAAGTCTTTAATATAACGCTTGTAAAATCCAGCATGTCCTAAAAAACTCCTAATTTCCCTTACATCAGCTGGGCAAGGTAAATTAGCAATCACATGAATTTCTAGCATGTCCTTCTACTACCATAAATTAACATTTTTCCCAATTAAGAACTAAATTTTTTTCTTCACCGCATTTGAGAACTCTAAATAAATGTTCTAAACATGATTCAAATGAAATTCTAAACTCTGAAAAATCATCCATAAACACTTCAATTCCTTTTTCAATTAAATCATAGAAAATTGCCATCATACATGTTTGAAATATAGCAGAGGCATGATCCAACGATAATTATGCTTACGATATATATATATATATATATATATATATATATATATATATATATATATATATATATATATATATATATATTAATACTCTTTTTTATGATTTTATAATGTGGATACTACACAAGTATACATATTGTTTATCAAGTAATATAGAACATTCTGATTAAGCCCCAAGATATCGAACCCATAGAGAAAGTGATTAATATAGAAAATATCTTCTGATTTAGAAATGAAAAATTAACTTTTTTACTTTTAGAAAAGATTTTACTCAAACTAAAGATAATATGTTAGAAAATATAATTTGATTCTTTTTATTAATTTTATAATTTGAAATGAATGTAAGCAACTACTTTAACTAAACTTTTGTAAGATGAAAACTCTTGAATGGATGCATCTCTTTGAAGATACGTTGAATATGGACACAATTTGAAGAGATACGAAGACACCTTTTAGAGAAGTATAAAAAGAGGACTTGAAGATAATAAAAAGGGTTGTTGTTGGTGGGTGTGGTTTGTGTTAAGAGTGAGGTTTATGTTAGAGAGTTATTTTAGAATCCACCTCTCCACTTCACCATCTTACTTTATTTTATATAGTTTTTATTAGGAGTAGAATTTAGATTTAGAGTCCACGGAGTTGGGCGCACAACCTCTAAAGGTATTGTAAGGGAAGCAAAGTTTTGAAGGAACTTCGAAAATTTTGTGGATAGGATTTACGAGATAAGTCTTTATCTTTATATTACATTTGGTTTTTAATCGAGACTTCTTATGTTTTCATCGTAATTTCTACTTTTAAACGAAGTTGTGATTGCATTTTCTCCATGAATTTTGAGTAGTTTTCTTTATATTTTTCCTTAAGTGATGAAGTAATTAAGTTATGGAAGTATGTTGTGTAAAGTATAAGATTTAAATATTAGAAGAAGTTTTGATGATTCAAAACCTTGAACTTTAAGAGTTTTGAGTCATCAAAACTTCTTCTAATATTTAAATCTTATACTTCACACAACATACTTCCATAACTTAATTACTTCATCACTTAAGGAAAAATATAAAGAAAACTACTCAGAATTCATGGAGAAAATGCAATCACAACTTCGTTTAAAAGTAGAAATTACAGTGAAAACATAAGAAGTCTTGATTAAAAACCAAATGTAATATAAAGATAAAGACTTATCTGTAAATCCTATCCACAAAATTTTTGAAGTTCCTTTGAAAACTTTGCTTTCCCTTACAATACTCTTTAGAGGTTGGCGCCCAACTCCGTGGACTCTAAATCTCAATTCTACTCCTAATAAAAACTATATAAAATAAAGTAAAGATGGTGAAGTGGAGAGGTGGATTCTAAAATAACTCTCTAACATAAACCTCACTCTTAACACAAACCACACCCTCCAACAACAACCCTTTTTATTATCTTCAAGTCCTCTTTTTATACTTCTCTAAAAGGTGTCTTCGTATCTCTTCAAATTGTGTCCATATTCAACGTATCTTCAAAGAGATGCATCCATTCAAGAGTATTTTGAATTGAATTTGGCGCCAATAGGAAGTTACACACGTTCTCACCAAGAGGTTCTTTGGAAACCTCTTCAAAATAGCGCCTAAATTAAAACAACTCCTCTTTTTTAACTGCCGCGCGTAAGCGTGGGGTACCGGTGCTTAACCGTGAGCCTGCTAGCATGTAAGCTCCAAATTTAGGCGCATAGCTGTGGGGCCTTGACGCGTAAGCACGGGTTGTGGCGCTTAGCCGCTACACATCACTTTTTCAATTTTCTTCATTTTTGCTCCAAATTTGATCGTTTTTCACTCTTTTCATCACAATCATCTATTTAATCATACTTGTAAGAAAAACACACAAAATACCTTCCCTTAAAGTGCAATATCATCGAAAATAGGTATAAAAATGTGTATAAA
Source organism: Papilionanthe hookeriana x Papilionanthe teres (assembly GCA_022702705.1). Classification (NCBI taxonomy): domain Eukaryota; kingdom Viridiplantae; phylum Streptophyta; class Magnoliopsida; order Asparagales; family Orchidaceae; genus Papilionanthe; species Papilionanthe hookeriana x Papilionanthe teres. The sequence goes on along the minus strand of CM040431.1, from coordinate 3,511,027 downwards.
AACACTATATATTTTTTTTGTATTAGGGCATTACATAAACCAAAGGGCATTCTTCTAAAAGCAAATGTACATAAGGACTAGTAAACGTTGTTTTCTCATGATCCTCAGAAGTAATTTACATTTGGTGATAACCAGTATATCCATTAAAAAAAGTATTTATGCCCAGCTAGTCTATCCAACATTTGATCAAGAAAGGGTAGTAGAAAATGATCTTTCATGGTGGCAAGCTTTAACTTTCTATAATTAATGAATATTCGCCATCCTGTAACTTATCTTGTCGGTATTAATTCATTATTTTCATTAACAGTTACAGTTACTCCTCCCTTCTTAGGAACACAGTGAATATGACTAACCCATGCACTATCTGAAACAGGGTATATAATTCTAGCATCTAACCACTTTAAATTTTCTTTCTTAACAACTTCTTTCATAATAGCATTTAATCTCCTTTGAGGATCAACCTTGGGTTTGCAGTTTTCTTCCCTAAGTATTTGTCGGCATATTTTTAGGTTGTGTCGTTTAGTCTTTTTAAAAAGGGGTCGCCTACAAAAATTGTCGGCGAATTTTAAATTTAATTTACATATATATATAATTTGGAAAGTAGTATTTTAATTTTGAAAATAATTTTAAAAATTTTAAGATATGAAATCAAACTGATCTCACATCTCAAATAGTTTATATAAACGAGCACCACACCACAAACCGCGTGTCTATTCCGAAGAATAGGCACACTGTTTGGTGGTGGGGCTCGATTAAATAAACTAGAAGGTTTGTGACATCCGTTTGGTCTGCGAAACCATTTTATTTGCCGACAAGTTCCCCTGCTTAATATGAAAGCATTAAACGGGGTTTATATTACTCGGGTTCTTAAAGTTCCCTATAAGGGCAAGCCCCTATAGTTAATTACATCTTAAGTGACGGGAATCACCTAAGAAAACTCTCGATAATAATCAGTAGTTTTGCTCTCAAGAATTTCAAAGTTTAAGTTTTCAAGGGATTGAATTTTGGAATTTCAATAGGGAATAGATTAAATTTGGAACATTTTATTTTGGGAATTCAAAGGAAGAAAGGTAGGAGTAAACACAGATTCGAAGCGAACTTCGGTAATTTCGCGACTATCCTATTGTTTGGCTTGAATTTAGGAAGGCCCTAATGTTTATTTAATGTTTTGATCTTGCCAATTTTTAATTAATTAGGACTTATATTCGTATGATGTGATCACACAAATAGCCTCGAAGATGTGAGGGTTTATGTCGTATCGAACGACTACCTCGGAATCCTAAGATCGGTTAGGGCTTAATTTGCAATGCAAATCCCTAACAAAAGGTTGAGGATTTATGTTGCACTAGGCAAACTACCTCGAAGTCCTATGGTTTAGTTATTTAATTCTAAGAAATGTTTTGTTGCAGTAGATCCGAGTTTTGCTGACGATGATGGCCGTGTTTCCCACTATGCTCCGAGCTCCTTGTTGTTGCAGAGGGTTTAGTTTTAGAAATCATAAGTCAAGAGATGAGGGAAGTGTTCTGGTTTCGAGAAGGTCTTAATTTCCAAGTGTTTTTTATGTTTTAATTAAAACAAATCTTAAAGTTGATTATAACAACACTGGTTAAGATCCCACGGTTCCATCCTTCCGCATCGTTATTTTTATCGGATTCACTTAGTCCAGATGAATTTGCTAAACTCAACTAAATGAGTTCCACACTTTCATTTAGACCGTGGGAAATCCCGTTAGCAACACGTAGGTTACATCATTCGAGGTATTCCCGATCATCCAACAAGACGTTTTAATTTAGTTGTAGTTGTAGTTTTGTTGTTCTGTTTGTGATTAAATTTTGAGTTGTTTTATATTTTGAAATGTTGTGGCGGTGAATTTTATCTTTTAATGACTTTTAATTTAGTTTTGGTTTCAGTTTTAGGGACTATCCTAAAGGTGTGGGTTTTCATGCAACAGTTGTTTATCATGCAAGAAAAGTAAGTGCGATGCGATTAAGTAAATTGCAATAAAGTAAATTGCAATAAAATAAAAGTGTACCTGGAGGGTCTTCCCGTCATCCCAAGCTGCACTTAAAACACAATTTAGAATATTTAAGCATTGAAAGCAAGTTCCTAGGTAAAGCTAAGGGAAGGGTTATGGTTTTGTACCAAGTTCCTAATCATATAGCTAGTCACGTCCTATGACGTCTAGGTTCTTGTATTTTGATAAGGATGATTTTCTTCTGCAAAGAACAATTAAGTTCAATTTGTTCTTGAAGACATTCCATCATATTGAGGAAGTGCATAAGACGAATCTTAAACATCTTTTCAATATTTCTGGAATTGTCCTAAGTCCAAATAAACTCAATTGTACAAGTGAATTAATCATCCAGGTTTTTAGTTAGGTTTTTTTCTAGCTCAGTGAATTAGGATGTTTGAATATCCTATGAGTGAAGTGACACTTCACTTAATACTCCATTTAGGAGTTATAGTAATCAAAGCTCCTAAGGAAAAGTTGATATTTAAAGTATTTTTAATGATTTAATGATTTAATTTAGTTTGATTTAATCATAAAAAGTTACTTAATGATTTTAAGTTTGGAATAGTGTTCAAGTTATTTTAGATTTAATTTAAGTCTTAATTTAGTTCAATTTCAACTTAATTTCAGCTTGATTTAATTTAATTTAACTTTAATTCTGATTTGATTTAATTTTAGTTTAATTTAATTTTAATTTGATTCCAATTCAACTTTAATTTTAAATTTAATCCAATTTGATTTAATTTAATTTAATTTAAATTTAATTTAATTTGATTTGATTTTAATTTAATTTAATTTGATTTGATTTTAATTTAATTTAATTTGGTTTGATTTTAATTTAATTTAATTTGGTTTAATTTAATTTTGATTTTTAATTTGATTTAATTTTAAAAAGTTTTAAGTATGATTTAATTTAATGGTTAAGTTTCTTTAAAATTTTGAATATTAAGTTTGAATTATCACTTTAATTTGGGAAATTAAATATTATTGAAGTGATTAATTTAGGGATTTTTAAATTAAAGAATAAATCTCTTCCTAATAATATCCCTATTTTAATAATTCCAATTTTTCGTTATTCGCCAAATTTAATTAATTAATTAATTAAGGTTTATTTTAATTATTTTCAAATTGTTTGGTAGGTTTCCACCCTTTAATTACCTAAGTTTCAAACATCCAAAATCAACTTAGTATCAAATATTTTACCCACCCTTTTAATTAAACCTAAAATTTTTAATTATAGGTTAAAATTTTAATTACCATTTTGCCCTTTAAACTTACTAATTTCATAACTCACTAAATTGAGCTCAAATGAATTTGAAATTTTTATGTGACTTCACTCACATATCAATCAAGACATTAGAGGAGAAAATGTGATTTTTCTGTATTTAATTTATTTATGTAATTATTTTTGGTGGAAAATAGGGATTTTCAGGAAAAATTCAATAACATGACCAAGGGAAAGTTTCTGTCCTTAAGAAAATTATGAGAGATTCCTAATGACCAGAGAACTACTTGGACCAATTTTGGTGCTTTTTTGAATTATATTTTCTTTATTATAATTATTTTGAGTTTTGGAGTATTAATTAATTTAAAAATAAAATAAAGGTTGAAAAATGAATTTTATATTTTTCAAAAATCTCTCTAATATCAAGAAACCAAAGAACCAATTTTTATAATTTTCTGATTTTAATTTGATTTATTAGAATTATTTTAGTGGAAATGCTAGAAAATACATTTTTTTTAATTTTAAAATTACCTTAGGGCTTTAAAATTTAATATATCATCATAGAGACTTAAGAAAAATATGGGGTTTGTTTCAAAGTGATTAAAATTCAAAATGTGACATTTTGGTGATTTTTATTATTTTTGTGATTTTTATTATTTTTTAATTATTAAAAATATTAAAATAATGCAAAAAATCAACTTTTTTAGAAAATTGCAATTTTAATTTTCTTAAATTCCCCTAATATCAGAGAGGCTCCAAAACCAATTTGGTGAATTTTTGAAAAGTATTTTGAAAGTTATGAATTTTTAAAGTTTAAGTTTGGCTAAATGGCTTAACCAACCTATTTGATAGGGCTAACCAAGTCCAATTGACATCAAACTATTATGGTGGGTTCCTCTGATCCTAAAGGTCAGTGGAGAATTGATTTCAAGTCAATTTGATGTATGATTAGCTCTAATTAATTAAAGCTCCATTTTGGGTGTTTAAGCCAATTAGGGTTATTCCAAGTGAGTTAACTCAAAACCTATTTTCCCTAGGGTCCTCTAGTCATAAGAAACATCACCAAATTTTCCTAGAATTTATTTCACAACATGCTAATTATTGGAATTAAAATACTCAGAATAGTGACCTAGAATTGAAAAATCAATAACTCTTCATAGGGATGGCCTCTGACTTTGGAAAATTCAGGGAATGTCCCAAATTCAGAGGCTTCAAAAGCTCTATGGTCTCATGCCATGGTGAATTATCTACATGCATGGAGAATTGAAAATGTGCAGAGAGTAAATAAATCATTAAAAATCAAATATTCAATGAAATTAAATGATTTCTTCTCCACATTATTCTCCTCTGTTCACTGAGCAAGAGGGTGTTTTTATTTTATTTTTATGGTCTTTCTATACAAAGATATGAATTTTTGAAGTTTAGGGAATTAAATAAATAAAAAAAATACCCTAATTTTCTATTTAAAATGGCGGCGCTGACTCATCCTAGGCATCTTCGAAACGCCGCGTGTCGCGCTGTCATTCGATGCCGCCACTTGAGTCAACAGCCCGGGTCCCGCCTTCCGCGTATCATCCGCCGATCCGACCCGATCTGAGCCATCCATCCGCGCGTGTATTGAATGGACGGCATCCGCTCATCGTCCCCAGCCGTTCTCACCCGAGAGCCGTCCACACTAAAACCCTAAGAACTCACTCATTTCTCAACGGATTTTCGTGTTCTTGTGCTCTATGGATTCGTCTTGAAGAGACAAACACATCTATATGGTGATCATGCATTGAAATTAAAGCATTTGAAATAGACAATCTCCAGAGGCTCGGGATAAAGAGTTAGCTCATACCTTAGCTCGAAGAACTGTGGCTTCGATCTGAGGGTTGTGTCACCTTCGATTGGGTCCAAGCAAGCCCCAGATGAAGTCCCTTGGCCTGGTGAATTGTCCAGGTATGATTTTGACTAAGCCCGATTTCAACCTTTGGAGTCTGGAACAGATGGGTGGCCTGGAGAGGGGGCTTTCACTGGGGAACTCCTTCTCTTGGTCTTGTGCAGGTGTGGGTGAGTTTAATTTGACTTTGATGGAGGATTTGGGAGTGTCCTGTTCTGGCCTGAGAATTGAGCTCCAAAATTGAGCTCAATTAGTGGGGATTAGGGCAAGAGAGCAGTGAGGATCAAATGCTCTAGGTGTGGGGGAGAGTCTGAAGTGATTTTGGCAGAGTTTCCTTAAGGTTGGTTCAACACCTCTTCATGGCCGAGAGGGGTGAGGTTTAAATAGGAGAGGCTAGAGGGCCTCCCAGGGGGAGTTAGGGACCGGGATTAGCTGCTCTTGGCAAGGGAAGAACAGCTGCAATGGCCACTGGGCATGGGGCAACTCAGCGAGGGAGAATTTCAATGTTTGGCTCCTTCCAAGGTCTCGGCCATGGTGTTTTCCGGCGACCTGGGCGGGCGGCCGGCGGGCATGAGTCACCATCTTGACCAGGGAGGTCGGGGCTTGGCAATGGTGAAGTCAATTGGGTTTGAACATGTGTAAAGGAGTTGGATCAAAACGGCATGGGGGCATGGCTATTTTGGATCTAAATGGGTCAACCCATCCTTTTCGGCTAGGTGCACGACCCAAGGCTTGGTTTAGGCTGAAGAGAAAGTGATTTGGATCAGCTTGATTAGTGGGGTCAAGTCACAATCCAAGTACAATTAGGATTAAACGTGGTTTAGGGGAGACATGGAAATGGTTAATCACCTTAAGGGAATGTGGAAAGGATCTCCTCCTTTTGCCCAATGTGGTAAGGTCACATGTGAACAACTCACATGGCTTGCATGTGGCTTAAGAGTGGCTTCATGGCTCATATATGGCTTGGGAAAAGTTGGCTTGGTTTCATGAAAGTGGGTTTAAGGAATTTTGGTATTTTAGTGGACAAATTTCATGAAGCTTGATTTGGAACTATTTGGTTATTGATTTTGGAACTTAGGAAGCGTTTTAAATCATAGGTATGATGAGAGAAATTTCATGTGGGCTTTTGGAATAAGTTTTGGGCTTTTAAATTTGTTTTGGATGGGTTTTTAGGAAGGTTTAAGAAAGTGGGCTTTTTAAGCTTGGAAATAATTTGGTGGATGGGAAATTTGTAAATGTTTGGGCCAAATAATTGTTTGGTTTGGTTTAGGGATGTGTCATGAGTGATTTGAAACAAATTTGAGGTGGTTTGGGTTTGAATTGGGTTGAATTTGGGCTTTTTGGTAAAGTGGCCAATGTTAGGCCAAATTGGGTTAACTTGGGCTGATGTTGGGCTAATGTTGAAATTGGTGTAAAATTAATGTTGAGAAATGTTTTTAGGGCTGTTTCAAAGAGGTTTAAATTTTGGTTGGGTTTGGATTTTGGGGTTTGGGCCTATTTGGGTTAGGTTTAAGTGTAGGCCCATGTAAGGAGTTTTGGCTTTGGGTTGAATTTGAGTTGGGTTTGTGTTCAAATTTTGGGCAAATCATGTTAGTGTTTTGTTTGTAGGGATGTTAGGGAAGGTTTATAAAAGATTTGGGGTTAATTGGAGTTGAATTGGGTTAGTTTGGGCTAAGTTTGGGTCATGGGTCCAAATTGGGCTTTAAGGTCAAAAGTGAAATTGGATTCAAATGCCAATCAAATTGGGCTTGGATTTGGTCTAGATTGGTGTTGGGGATGTTGAATTGAAGTTTAGAATTGAATTGGACCAGAATTTGGGTCAATTGGGTAGGTTTGGTTTGACATTGGGTTCACTTTGGGTTAAAATGGGTCAAATTGGGGATTTTGACAAAAGTGGGGTAAATTGACAAAATTGGCCCATGGTGTGGTTGAACAAAATGAAATTGGGAATATTTAGGATTTTCTGAAATTTTCTGGGAAGTTTTGGAATTTTTTGGATATTTGGGTCAAGAGGGGCATTTTGGTAATTTGGAGGGTATTGGGGGTATTTTTTGGAATTTTGGGTATTTTGGGTAAAAATGGTCAATTTGAGTGGTGGGAGAATGTTTAGGATTGATTTTGAGGAATTTGGGTGATTTTGGAGAATTTTGGAAAATTTGGGTAATTTCGAGGGTTTTGGGTAGAGTTAGGCGTGTCTGGGGTCCCGGGGTCGAAAATCGAAAATTTAGAAAATTGAAGATTGGGTAAATGTATGTGGAATGAAATCATTTTGGTTGAGCCATGAAGCCATATCAAGCCCACATGAGCCATGAAGGGACTCATTTGAGGCATTCAGCTATGTTGTTCCTAACCCTCTTAGCCGAGGGCTTAGGGGTTAAGGTCCATCCATGTGAATCACCTTCATGAGTCGGGAGGTCAAGTTGGGTATGGGTGTGGTTTTAGTAGGTGTGTGAAAGTGTAGTGTATAAGTGTAGTGTGTGTGTAAGTCAGCCCTCACCAGACTAGGCCACGCAGGGCAGTCCTAAGGCCAAAGAGTCTTATAGGAACTCATCCTTTAAACTTCCACATTTGATTTCAACCCTCTAGGTGATTAGGGGTCTACAATCAAGTTTGTGGAGTTTGCAGGGAGTTAAGAAGTGGTTTGAATTTCTAAGTGGTGGGTCCCAATTCTAATCCTCTAGGATAGTCAAAGGAAAAGCCTAAGGCTAGATCCTAAGTACTAAAAAAGGAAGAGAAGACCTCATCAAAAATGAGGTCAACAGTATAATGTGCATACAAATGAAGGACTGATTACTTTAATATCAGCTATGATCCTTCCAAAGGCTTTCTTATATTTCTTTAAAGTTTCAAGCAATCTCTTTTCTTCTTCTGTAGTTAATTTTGAGGTAATTATAACTGGCAAAGTTGAGGAATCACCTAAAAATATATAGTTTAAATGCTCAGAAAGTAACTTTAATTCAAGTTCAAGAGGTTTTTCAATTGAAGGACAAAAAGATTCGTATTTCTTTGTCATTTCAAAAACTTCAAAACTTTCTTGAATATAATTTAAATATTCCTCATTAAAATCATTTGAATATTGAACTTCCTCTTCTTGCTCGTGTTCCAATTTTTTACTTTCAGATTTCTCTTCATAAGTTATTTTAAAATGGAATTCACTCAAATATCTCATTAAATCCATCCTGAAGCATTCATCATCTTTACCTTTTATGGGATATTTCATTGATTTTGAAATATTAAATGTAATATTTTGATCATTGAGACACATAGTTAATTCTCCTTTCTGCAACTCTATCATTGCTCTTTCTGTAGCTAGGGAAGGCCTCCCCAAAATAATAGATATCTCTTTATCTTCTTTAATATCTAGCACAATGAAATCAACAGGAAAGATAAATTTATCTGCTTTTACTAAAACATCTTATATAAATCCTTTAGGATATGTTATCGAATGATCTACTAACTGCAGAGTTATAGTAGTCGGGGTTATTTCTCCTAATCCAAGTTTTTTAAGTACAGATAATGACATAAAGATAATGCTTGCGCCGAAATCACATAAAGCTTTCCAATAAAATTTGTCTACGATTGCATATGGAATTATGAAGCTACTAGGATCTTTAAGCTTTTTAGGAAGCCTTTTTTGAATTTTCGCACTGCACACTTCACTAAGTGCAACAGTTTCATTATCTTCAAACTTCCTTTTTTCTGTTAAGAATATCTTTCATAAACTTTACATAACTTTCCATTTGTTCTAAGGCTTCAGCAAATGGAATATTAATTGTAAACTTCTTAAAAAGTTCCAAGAATTTTGAAAATTTCTTATCCAACTTTTGTTGTCGAAGTCTCTGAGGAAATGGTGGTGGCTTTTATGAACCAGTTTTCAGTTGATAAATAGGTCTTTCAAAACCTTTATAAGCATCTTTTTTGGTTCTTCATTCTCTTCTCTCTAATTTGAACTCTACTTTCCAACTCTCATCCACTTCTTAGTTGAATAGCTTTTATCTGCTCTTTATTTTTGTCTCTTGGATTTATCTCTGTATTACTCGGAAGTGTTCCTTGGGATCTATTACTTAATGAATTAACTATTTGTCCAAATTGATTCTCAATATTTCTAATTGTAGCTTTTTGACTTTGCAATTGATTTCCCATTTGTAATACCACTTCTTCTATAGACAACTTATTCTCCTTAAATCGTGAAGTACTGTTAAAACCTGGAGGATAAGTAGGTATATAATTATTATTACCTTGGTTGTTCCAATTCCTCAACATGTTTACTTGATTGTTTCCCTATTGTTGATTACTACCATCCTGATTATTTTTATTTCAGTTAAAATTTGAATGGTTCTTCCAACCTAGGTTATAATAATTGAAATATGGGTTATTAGATTTGTTTATGACATTCGAAGTTTCTAATGATGTTTGAGAATCTACCATTTGGCCTAATTAATTCTCTTCAATCATTAAAATTGTTTGAGAAAAATTCATTCTAAGTTGGTCTATCTTCCTTGAAATTGCAGCAACTTGATTTGCTAACATTGCAAAAGCATCAGATTCATGAATATTGACTACCTTCTTAGGATTTTCCCTCTAGAAGGCCATTGAAAATAATTTGTAGCCATTTATTCAATTAAAGCATAAGCGTCATTAAACTGTTTAGACATCAATGAACCACCGACAACAACATCAATAATAGATCTAAGATCCTAATAATCCATTATAAAAAGTTTGAATTATTAAACATTCTGGTATCAAATGATGTGGACATTTTCTCAGGAGATATTTGAAACATTCCCATGCTTCATAAATAGATTCCCCTTCAAACTGACAAAAAAAATATAATATCATTTCTAAGTTTTGGAGTCTTTGATGCTGGAAAATATGTAGCAAGAAACTTTTGTGCTAAATCACCTCAAGTTTTGATATATCCAGGTGCTAACAGATTTAACCGCATCTTAGCTTTATCCCTTAATGAGAATGGAAAAAGTCTGTCTAATAGCATCATACGAAATACCATCATATTTAAATGTAGCACAAAATTTTAGAAAGTTAGCAAGTTGTAAATTTGGATCCTCAGTTGGTGCTCCCCCAATCTGATTATTAGATACCATCTGGATAATAGTAGGTTTAAGTTCAAATGAATTAGCCACTACAGCAGGATTTTAAATACTACCATGAAATTCATCTACTATAGGGTTATCATAATCTCTTAAAGGTTTAAATTCTTGATGGATTTTAGTATTTTGATTTGCCATTTCTTGAATATTTTTGTCTTTTCTATATTTTAAATTTTTTCTAATTTTTTCTAATATTTCGTTCTAATTCAAAATCGTAAGGTAAAAGTTCTTCAGAACCTGAACTACACATACACTATTTTAAGTCACAATAAAAACAATAACTTATATAAAAACAACACAACAACAATTTCCTAAAATAATTCTAAAAAATCTAAATAAGACTTAAAAAGTAAAAATTAGTTTTTCCGAAAATTTTCTTCATATATATATATATATATATATATATATATATATATATATATATATATATATATATATTAGTTGTTTGTGTCCATGACAATGGCGCCAAAAACTTGATCCCTGATATTTATGCTTACGTTTTATATATGAATTTATACTTCTTTTTAATGATATATCTTTCTTTACAACGACGCCAAAAACTTGATCCCTGATATTTATGCTTACGTTTTATATATGAATTTATACTTCTTTTTAATGATATATCTTTCTTTACAACGACGCCAAAAACTTGATCCCTGATATTTATGCTTACATTTTGTATATGAATTTATACTTTTTTAAATGATATCTCTTTCTTTACAACGACGTTAAAAACTTGATACCTATGCAAATAAGAAATTTAATTGATATTATTATAAAATGGGATTGTATGCAAGTATAAGTACCATTATCAAGTAATATAGAACCTACAGGGAAAAATGTTAAATAAATGTTAAATATTATTAACAAAGAAATAAAAAAATTAAATTTATACTATTTAAGAAAGATCTTACAAACTAAAGATAATATTCTAGCAAAGAAAGTTCAATTCTGTTGTGGAAGTATCTAAAATGTGTTGTGCCAAATATAAGCAATTATATTCTTTACTCTTACTAGTGATGCTATAAAGAACATAGGTTAATCTGTTGTTTTATTAATCTTGAAGACGGGTTAGGCAAGAAAGATACTAGCTCTCAATCAGGACATTCCTCTTCTCCCTCCACTTGGGGACTAACATCACGTATCAAAGCATAAAACAATAAATTGAATTGGGGGCTTTAGCTAGTCGCTCTAAAGTCTTATAATTCTACACCATCAAAGTATATATCCCTATTTATTTACACTTAATCATATGGTTTACATTCTCACCCATATAATCTCATGTGATTCTTACCAATTTTTGACAGAGAAAATACCATACTGGTTCTTACATGTTCTCACAATATATATTAAAATATTAATTGGCCAAATCAAGAAGTAAATGAAGTGCAAGTTTTTGAATCATCACAACTTCTTCCAACATTGATTTCTTATACTTCACATAACATCCATCCATAACATTATTACTTCATCATTTTAAGGAAAAAAGATAAAGAAAAATACTTAGAATTTATGGAGAAAATAAAATCACAACTTGGTCTAAAAGTGGAAATCATAGTGAAAACATAAGAAGTCTTAATTAAAAATCAAATGTAATAACAAAGATAAACACTTATTTGAAAATCCTCTCCACCAAACTTTGGAAGTTCCTTTCAAAACTTTGTTTTTCCTTACAATACTTCTTAGTGGTTGGCGCTCAACTCTAAGGAACCCAAATCTCACTTCTAATCCTAATACAAACTATATTAAACTAAGTAGAAATGGTGAAGTGGAGTGGTGTGTTACTAAAAACTCTCCTACACAATAAACATAAACTGCACACCGTCCAACAATAACCTCTTTTCTTATTTTCAAGTCCTCATTTTATAATTTTCCAAGAGGTGCCTTCGTATCTCTTCAAATTGTGTCTATATTCAATGATTCCTCCAAGAGATGCATCCATTCAAGAGTAACTTAATTTAATTTTTGTGCTAATAGGAGGTTACCCACATTTCTACCAAGAGATGGCTCAAACACCTCTTCAAAATGGTGCCAAAATTTAAATAACTTCTCTTTTGTAACTGTCATGCAAAAGCGCGAGGTCTCGATACTTAGTCGCGAGGCTTCTGGTGTTTAAGCTCCAGGTCTGGGCGCATAGTCACGAGGCTTTGGTGCGTAAGACTTTTGAAGAGATATAAATTTGGGCTCTGGTCTCAACACTTAACCTTTCTTCATTTTTACTCCAAATTTGGTCCCTTTTCACTTATTTTATCACAATCATCAATTTAATCATACCTGGAAGATAAATACAGAAAATACCTTCCATTAAAGTTCAATATCATCAAAAATAGAATAAAAATGTGCATAAAAATACTATATATTTTAGGTGTATCAATCACCTATGCCTTGATGGTCATCTGGGGGACATACCTATTGTCTTTTTCACTTATTTCCACGTTCCACTTTAACAGCCGACTGGAATGTTCCAATTGAGTAACCACAGATTTTAATAGGTGATCCATCAAGCTGTGAGGCCATTTTGGTGAGTTCATATCTCCACTCAATTTTATCCCAAATTGAGCATACCAGGAGCTTCGTAAGGACAAAATGATTACTCCAAATGAACTTGACTGAAGCTTCCCTTCATCAAGCTAAGGTATGGCCATTTTCATTGAATTAGGGATCGATTTGAGACTTTATGATGAGGATGAATGATTCACACCCACATATCCGTATGGATGTGTTCGTTATGACACGATGAAGCTTCTGGAATGATTTCCCTGAAGTTTCATTAAGATTTGAGCGAGATCTTACACCGTGAACACGAATAGTTCACAAGATGAACTAGGGTGAAGGAGATAAACAGATGCTGTTCATTTTCGTGTTTTGGAAATGGACGGATCTGATTAAATCTCAGCAGCTCCCGTGTTTTGATCCCCACATGGTATCAAGCACGTTTCGACGCTTCTGAGGACATGCATTTACCTCAGGATTTTTCTGGCTAATCTGGATTTAATTAAATCAAGATTAACCTTAAAATCTTCAAAAATCCATATCTTTGCATAGAAAATCACAAAAACAAAATAAAAATACCCCCGAACTCAGGACAGTGAGGAGAATAATGTGGAAATGAAATCATTAATTAAGGACTTATATGTAATTTTTAATTAATTAATTACTCACTTTAGTAATTTAATTATTAAAAATTATTTATAAATCAGAAAAATATGAAAAAATTAGGGATTAGTCTTTAAGCCCTTAGGAACATCTTCTGCTTTTTCCATGGCAAGGAAAATTCCCTAGGACAACATTTCCGAATTTCTACTAAACTTTGTAATTATTTTTAACAATAATTATAAAAATCAAGAATTAAGGAAACTAAATTTGAAATTGGTTAAGGAATTTAAGGAAACATACACAAACCCTAAAATGAAAAAACTTAGCCATTTGAAAATTTAAAATGTCATTTTTGCTTTGGGGTTAAAATTAAAAATTATTAATTAATATTTAAAACCTTATAATCTTTTTAGACTCAAATCTTTACCCTACTTAGCCCATTATATTTTGAACTAAGTTAATTCTAGTCTAAATTCAAAAATGTTATAACCACTAACCCTAATTAGGTTTAAAACATTAATTAAACCTAATTAAACATATTAAAACTTAATGAAATTAAGTTTAATATAAATAAACCCTAAATAGATCTAAGACACCATTAAGACCAAATTAAACCAAGTTAGACCTTAATCACATTAGGTTAACTTAATTAACCCTAATTAGGTTTAAAACATTAATTAAACCTAATTAAACATATTAAACCTTAATAAAGTTAGGTTTAATACAAATAAAATCTAATTAAGTCTAAACCTTAATTAGACCAAATTGATTAATCAAACCTTACCTACTGATCCCTAAATATTTATGCTTACGTTTTTCACTTTATATTTCTTTTCAATGATATTATCTCTTCTCTAGGAATGATGCCAAGTTGATCCTAAAATATTTAGACTTACGTTTTTCACTTTATATTTCTTTTCAATGATATTATCTTTCTTTGCTATGGTGCCAAAAACTTGATTCTGAAGCAAATAAGAAATATTTTTTTAATTTTTTTATAATATGGGATTTTACGCAAGTATACGTATTGTTTATCAAGTAATATAGGAATTTCTGATTAAGCTTCGGGATATCGAACCCACAGGGAAATGTATAAAAATATAAAGAAATAAGAAAATTAACTTTTTACTTTTTAAATTGATTTTGTAAAGTATGTTTTAAAATGGATAAGTTGAAAATTGATTTTAATGTTTTTTTAATAAAAGGTAAGCAAGCAACTAAAATTAACAAGACTAATGATATGAAAGGAATGAGAATAAAATATCATTTTCCTCTTTTAATGAATCAGTAATAATTATGAAATTTCATTGTGGAAGTATTTAAATGTGTTGTGCAAAATAGGAGCAATTATATTCTTTACCCTTACTTGGTTCTATAGCGAAAATTATTTAATTTGAAGCTTTGAAATTTTGTAGATGGGTTAGGCAGGGAAGATACCAGCTCTCACTCTAGAGTTCCCACTATTCCCTCCATCTAGGGGCTAACATCTCATAACAAAAATTTTCACCTCAAACCAAATTAAGGGGCTTTAGCCTGTCACTTTAAAGTCCTCTAATTTTACTCCCCATTAAAAAAATATCTCCCTATTTATTTACATTCTTTTACATGGACTACAATTCTCATCCATACAATTGCATGTGATTCTTTCCAATTTTTGATTGAGACAATACCACATTGGTTCTTACATAATCTCACAACAAATTTTAACATCTTAATTGGCCAAATCAAGAAGTAAATTAAGTGCAAGGAAATCAATAATCACAACTTCTTCCAACATTAAACTTATATACTTCACACAACATTCTTTGATAATTTAATTACTTCATCTTTAAAAGGTAAAAGATAAAGAAAAATACTTAGAACTCATGGAGAAAACACAAAAAACAACTTAATTTGAAAGTATAAATCATATTGAAAACACAATGAGTTTTACTTAAAAACTAAATGTAAAAACAAAGAAAACACATATCTGAATATCCTCTCCAAAAGATTGGAAGTTCCACTGAAATTTGGCTTTCCAAAAAAAGATTCCACAGAGGTTGGTGCCTAACTCTGTTGCCTCTAACTCTAACTTTATACTCCCACACAAACTAGATAAATGGATGAAAACAAAATTGGTGAGAAGACTGATTCACACCAAACCCTTTCTCCTTTAAAACTCTCTTAAACTAAAATAACTTAACTAACTGACTCTAAAAGTAAAAAAGAAGACTCTCAAAAGACTCAGAAGGACTAAAAGAAGACTCTAAACTGATTCCTTATCTTCATTTTAATAATTCTCCAAAAGGTGCTTTGGTTTCTCTTTAAATCATGTCCAGATTCAATGTATCCACAAAGAATGCATCTCTTCATTCAAACCCGCCGCCCAAATTAAGTTAAGGAAATTAACACCAAAAGTTGCTTCAAACACCCCCTTGAAAATGGCGCTAAATTTGATTTAATTCGTATTTTTAAACTGCCACGTCTATGCGCTAACCATGCTGCGCTTAGTCACCACAGGTTAAATTTTCACATAGCCTATTTTTGCTCCAAATTTGATCCTTTTTTACTTTGTTTTATCATAATAAGTCATTTTAATCATTCTTGCAAGAAAAATACAAAAATATCTTCCATTAAAGTGAAATATTATCAAAATTAGGTATACAAATGTGCATAAAAATACTATACATTTTAGCTGTATCAAAATTCCCCAAACATAAAATGTTACTTATTCTCAAGTGACACTAAAATTTGTTGACCTCATTTTTGGTGAGGTCTTCTCTTCTTCTCTTTAGTACTTAGGATCTAGCCTTAGGCTTTTCCTTTGACTATCCTAGAGGATTAGAATTGGGACCCACCACTTAGAAATTCAAACCACTTCCTAACTCCCTGCAAACTCCACAAATTTGATTGTAGACCCCTAACCACCTAGAGGGTTGAAATCAAATGTGAAAGTTTAAAGGATGAGTTCCCATAGGACTCTTTGGCCTCAGGATTACCCTGGGTGGCCTGGTCTGGTGAAGGGTTGACTTACACACACACTACACCTATACACTACACTTTCACACACCTCTTAAAACCACACCCATACCCAATTTGACCTCCTAACTCATGCAGGTGGTTCACATGGATGGTCTTTAACCCCTAAGCCCTTGGCTAAGAGGGTTAGGAACAACATAGTGGGTGCCTCAAATGAGTCCCTTCATGGCTCATGTGGGATTGATATGGCTTCATGGCTCAACCAAAATGATTTCATTCCACTTACATTCACCCAATCTTCAATTTTCCAACTTTTCAATTTTTGACCCCCGGGACCCTACACTCGCCTAGCCTACCCAATACCCTTGAAACCACCCAAAATTGGCAAAATCACCTAAATCACCCAAAAAAACCTCAAGACCAATCCTAAACATTGCCTCACCAATCAATTTGCTCATCCATTCCCAAAAATACCAAAAATTCCAAAAATACCTCCCAATACCCTCCAAATACCCAAAATGCCCCTCTTAGCCAAAAAATCCAAAAATTCAGAAAATTTCCAGAAAATTCCAGAAAATCCCAAATATTCCCAATTTCATTTTGTTCAACTACACCATGGGCCAATTTTGTCAATTTACCCCACTTTTGTCAAAATCCCCAATTTGACCCATTTTAACCCAAAGTGAACCTAATGTCAAACCAAACCTACCCAATTGACCCAAATTCTGGTCCAATTTAATTCTAAACTTCAATGCAACATCCCCAACACCAATCTAGACCAAATCCAAGTCCAATTTGATTGACATTTGGATCCAATTTCACTTTTGGCCTTAAAGCCCAATTTGGACCCATGACCCAAACTTAGCCCAAACTAACCCAATTCAACTCCAATTAACCCCAAATCTTTTCTAAACCTTCCTTAACATCCCCATGAACAAAAAACTAACATGATTTGCCCAAAATTTAGACCCAAACCACACTCAAATTCAACCCAAAATAAAAAAGCCCAATTTTAACCTAAACCCAAACCTAACCCAAATAAACCCAAACCTCAAAATCAAAACCCAACCAAAGCCAAAACCTCTTTGAAACACTCCCATAAACATTTCCCAACATTTATTTTACATCAATTTCAACCCTAGCCCAACATTGGCCCAAGTTAGCCCAATTTGACCTACATTGGCCCACTTACCAAATGAACCCAAATTCAAACCAATTCAATTTCAAATCACACCAAATTGACTCCAAACCATTCATGAAACATCCCTAAACCAATTGTAACATTTATTTGACATGGTCCTTCACAAAATTTTCACCCAAATGCCCATCCTAAAATCAAAAAGCCCACTTCCCTTAAACCTTCCTAAAAGCCCACTTCCTTCAAATTCAAAAGCCCAAATCATCCTAAAGCCCACATGACACTTTCCTTCATCATACATTCAATTTAAAGTCATTCCTAAAGTCCTAAATCATCAATTAAACAATTCCAAATTAAGCCCCATAACAATTTCCATTAAAATGCCAAAATCCACAAAATCCCTTTTTTATGAAATTGACCCAATCTTTTCCCAAGCCACATGGAGCCATGAAGCCACATGTAAGCCATTGGCAAGCCATGAGGATTTCTAAGTGGTCAACCCTCTTTAAATGGCAAAAGGAAGAGGTCCTTTAACCACCTCCTAAAAGTCATTAGCCTTAGGAATGTTTCCCCTTAACCAAGATTTAATCTAAATATTCTTAGAAAGAGACCTCACCACCTTTTGACCAGCTAGCCTAACTGATTTTCTCAGCCCAAGGTCAGCCATGGGGGGGTGAACCCAGCCCAAACAAATGGGTTGACCAAACCTAGCCAAGTATAGCCTCCTCCCCATTCCATTTCAATCCAAACACTTTACACATGTCCAGGCCCAATTGACTGCACAAACCTCCAGCCCTGACCCACCTGACCTTGAGGGTGACCTGACCCTGGCCGGCCAGCCACCACAGCCGCCGGAAACCACCAGGCCGAGAGCTCACATGTGAGCCCAAACTTGGAATTCTCACCTGCTGAGCTGCCCCATGCCCAATGGCCACCATGGCTGTTCTTCTCTTGCCAAGAGCAGCTGATCCCAAGCCCTAACTCCCCCTGGGAGGCCCTCCACCCTCTTCTATTTAAACACCATCTCCTCTCGGCCATGAGAGGTGCTGAACCAAACCTTAAGGAAACTCTGCCAAAATCATTCCAGATCACTCTCCACACATAGAGCACTTGATCCCCACTGAATTCCAGCCCCAATTCCCTCCAGCTGAGCTCGATTTTGAGCTCGAACTTTAGCCCAAAACCGGGACACTTCTTCACAGTGGATCAATCTTTAAATTGACTGGTCCTACACCTTCACCAGACCAAAAGTAGAAGTTTCCCACTGAAAGGCCCATCCCCAGGCCACCCAGTTGTTCCAGCCTCCAAGCTTTGTGATCGGCTGTGGTCACTTTCATAGCTAGACAATTCACCAGGCCAAGGGACTTCATCTGGAGCTTACTTGGATCCAATCGAAGGTGACACGACTCTCAGATCGAAGCTTCACTTCTCTGAGCAAAGGTATGAACTCACTCTTCTTCCCAAGCTTACAGAGATTCTCCATTTAATTTGAATCAATTTCAATGCATGTTTACCGTATGGATGTATTCGTCTCTTCAAGACGAATCCATAGAGCATAAGAACACGAAAATCTGTTGAGAATCGAGTGAGAAATTAGGGTTAGAAGGTCGACGGTCACGGGTTCGCACCAGTCGTAGACGATGACTGGGAACCGTTGGATCGCGCGTGTATCGGATGGACGGCTCGGATCGCGTCGGACCAGAAGATGTTACGTGAAAGGCGGGTCCCGGGATGGCTGAGTCGGATGGCGGCGCCGAATCAGAAGACGACACGCGGCGCTTCGGAGATGCTAAGGTTGACGCGACGCCAACTCGGATAAGTAGAAAAATAGGGATTTTCTGATTTATTTAATTCCCTAAACTTCAAAAATGCATAACTTTGTGTAGAAAAATCAGAAAAATAAAATAAAAATACCCTCTTGCTCAGTGAATAGAGGAGAATAATGTGGAAAAGAAATCATTTAATTTCATCCAGTATTTTATTTTTAATGATTTATTTACCCTCTGCATTGTTTTAATTCTCCATGCATATAGGAAATTCACCATGGCATGAGACCATAGGGCTTTTGAAGCCTCTGAATTTGGGAACATTCCCTGAATTTTCCAAACTCAGAGGCCATTCCTATGAGAAGTTATTGATTTTTCAAATTCATGTTGCTGTTTTGAGAATTTTAAACCCAATAATTAGTATGTTGTGAAATAAATTCTAGAAAAATTTGGTGATGTCTCTTATGACTAGAGGACCCTAGGAAAAATAGGTTTTGAATTAATCCACATGGAATAACCCTAATTGGCTTAAACACCCTAAAAAGGTCTTTAATTAATTAGAGCTAATAATGCATCAAATTGACTTGAAATCAATTCTCCACTGACCTTTAGGATCAGAGGAACCCACCATAAAAATTTGAAGCCAATTGGACTTGGTTAGCCCTATCAAATGGGTTGATTAAGCCATTTAGCCAATTTAAACTTTAAAAATTCATAACTTTCAAAATACTTTTCAAAAATTCACCAAATTGGTTTTGGAGCCTCTCTGATATCAGGGGAATTAAAGAAAATTAAAATTTCAATTTTCTAAAAAAGTTGATTTTTTGTATTATTTTAATATTTTAATAATTAATAAAATAATAAAAATCACAAAAATAATAAAATTCACCAAAATGTCATATTTTGAATTTTAATCACATAGGAACAAACCCCATATTTTTCCTAGGTCTCTATGATGAGTTATAAAATTTTAAAGCCCTAGGGTAATTTTAAAATAAAAAAATGTATTTTCTAGCATTTCCACTAAAATAATTCTAATAAATCAAAGAAAAATCAAAAAATTATAAAAATTGATTCTCTGATTTCCTTGATATCAGAGAAATTTTTGAAAAATATAAAATTCATTTTTCAAACTTTATTTTATTTTTAAATTAATTAATACTCCAACACTCAAAATAATTATAATAAAAAGAATATAATTTAAAAAATCACCAAAATTGGTCCAAGTGGTCCTCTGGTCATTAGGAATGTCCCATAATTTTCTTAAGGACAGAAACTTTCCCTTGGTCATATTATTAAATTTTCCTTGGAAATCTCTATTTTCCACCAAAAAATAATTACATAAATAAATTAAATATAGAAAAATCACATTTTCTCCTCTAATGTCTTCATTGACCTATGTGTGAAGTCACATAAAAAATTTCAAATTCATTTGAGCTCAATTTAGTGAGTTATGAAATTATTAAGCTTGAAGGGCAAAATGGTAATTAAAATTTTAACCCTTAATTAAAACTTTAGGCTTAATAAAATGAAAAGGTAAAATATTTGATCTTAATCTGATTTGGATGATTGAAATTTAAATAATTAAAGGGTAGAAACCTATTAAACAAATCAACAATAATTGAAATGAACTTTAATTAAAATAATTAATTAAATTTGGAAGAATAATAAAATTGGAATTATTAAAATAGGGATGTTATTAGGATGATGTTTGCTCTTTAATTTAAGAATCCCTAAATTAATCATCCCAATAATATTTAATTCCTAATTAAAATGATAATCCAAGTTTAAGATTTAAAATGCTAAAAGACTTAATCATTAAATTAAGTTAAGGTTAAATTATTTAAAGCAAACCCTTTTAAAATAAAATATTAAATTAAATTAAATTAAATTAAATTAAATTAAATTAAATTAAATTAAAACAAATTAAATTAAATCAAATTAAATTAAATTAAATTAAATTAAAACATATTAAATTAAATTAAATTAAATTAAATTAAATTAAATTAAATTAAATTAAATTAAATTAAATTAAATTAAATTAAATTAAATTAAATTAAATTAAAACTAAATCAAATTAAATTAAATCAAATTGAATTAAATTAAGCTAAAGCATATTATATTAAATTAACTTAAATTAAATTAAATTAAATTAAACCACATTAAATTAAATTAAGTTAAATTAAATTAAGTTGAATTAAATATAACATCACTTAAGACATAAAGAAATTCAAAATAAATCTAAAAAAACTTGAACACTATTCCAAACTTAAGTCCATTAACTAAAATTAAATCATGAACCACTTGAACATCCATTTGCCCTCGAAAGCTAGTGATGTCATAACTCTTAAGAGGAGTGTTAAATGAAATGTTACTTCACTTATAGGATATTCAAATGTCCTAGTTCATCGAGCAAGATAACAAAACTTGAACTCCCGGACGATTAATTCATTTGTATAATTAAATTCACTTGGACTTAAAACAATCCTAGAAATATTGAAAAGATGTTTAAGATTCGTCTTAAGCACTTCCTCGATATGATAGGATATTTATAAGAACAATTGAACTTAGTTGTTCTTTGATGAAGAAAATCGTCCTCAAACCAAAATACAAGAACCTAGACGTCATAGGAAATGACTAGCTATAGGATTAGGAACTTGGTAGAAAACCATAACCCTTCCCTTAGCTTTACCTAGGAACTTACTTTAAATGCTTAAATATTCTAACCGTGTTTTAAGTGCAGCTTGGGATGACGGGAAGACCCTCAGGTACGCTTTTATTTTATTGCAATTTACCTTATTGCAATTTATTTAATCGCATCGCACTTAGTTTTCTTACATGATAAACAACTGTTGCATGAAAACCTACACCTTTAGGATAGTCCCTAAAACTAAAACCAAAACTAAATTAAAAGTCATTACAAGATAAAATTCACCGCCACAATATTTCAAAATATAAAACAATTCAATATTTAATCACAAACAGAACAACAAAACTACAACTACAACTAAATTAAAACGTCTTGTTGGATGATCGGGAATACCTCGGATGATGTAACCTACGTGTTGCTAACGGGATTTCCCACGGTCTAAATGAAAGTGTGGAACTCATTCGAGCTGAGTTTAGCAAATTCATCTGGACTAAGTGAATCCGATAAAAATAACGATGCCGGAAGGATGGAACCGTGGGATCTTAACCGGTGTTGTTATAATCAACTTTAAGATTTGTTTAATTAAAATATTAAAAACACTTGGAAATTAAGACTTTCTCTAAACCAGAACACTTCTCTCACCTCTTGATTTATGATTTCTAAAACTAAACCTCTACAACAACAAGGAGCTAGGAGCATGGTGGGCAGCACGGCCATCGTCATCAGCAAAACAACTCTATATCAGCTAAACATTCCTAGAATTAAACAACAAAACCATAGGACTTCGAGGTATTTTGCCTAGTGCAACATAAATACTCGACTCTTCGTTAGGCATTTGCATGATCATGTCATGTAAATTAAGCCCTAATCGGTCTTAGGACTCCGAGGTAGTCGTCCGATACGACATAAACCCTCACATCTTCGAGGCTATTTATATGATTTTATCATACAAATATAAGTCCTAACTAATTAAAATTGGCAAGATCAAAATACTAAATAAACATTAGGACTTTCCTAAATTCAAACCAAACAATAGGATAGTCGGGAAATTACCGAAGTTCGCTTCGAATTTGTGATTTCTCCTACCTTTCTTCCTTTGAATTCCCAAAACAAAATGTTCCAAACTTGATCCATTCCCTATTGAAATTCTAAAGTTCAATCCCTTGAAAACTTAAACTTTGAGATTCTTGAGAGCAGAACTACTGATTATTATCGAGAGTTTTCTTAGGTGATTCCCCTCACTTAAGATGTAATTAACTATAGGGGCTTGCCCTTATAGGGAATTTTAAAGAACCCAGATAATATAAACCCTGTTTAATGTTTTCATATTAAACAGGGGAACTTGTCGGCTTATAAAATTGGTTCACAGACCAAACGGATGTCACAAACCTTTCTAGTTTATTTAATCGAGCCCCATCATCAAGCAGTGTGTCTATTCTTCGGGATAGATACACGGTTTGTAGTGCGGCGCTCGTTTATATAGGCTATTCGGGGTGTGAGATTAGTTTGATTTCATATCTTAAAATTTTCAAATTTAAAAATTATTTTCAAAATCGAATATTACTTTCCAAATTATTTATTTAAGTTAAACCTAAAAATATGCCGACAAAATCATATGAAAATCAAGCATGCAAATTATGTAAATGAGTTTCATTCGGAAGATTTCAAAATTTTGTTCTAGAAATGAAATAGTCTAATTTAGAAAAAAATTTAATAAATGAGACCAACTTAAATTTTAGAAAGTTTTTAAGTAAAGGATAATGAAAATATAAGTTTCTATCTAATTAGAAATACTTGTAGATTTTTCAAAATATTGGATTCAAATATCTTATTTTTCTCACTTAAAAATTTTTATTTGAAAATAATTTTACTACTATAGCATAATCTTAAGTTTTAGATTTTCTCAAAACTTATATTTTAAATTTTAGGTATGGAACCAATGTTTGATTAAGACCTTAAATCCTCAAGCTTCTCCTCCCTTTTCTTTTATTTTTCTTTTTCTTTTCTTTTCTTTTTTTTTTATTTTTTTATAAGGCGAGGACTACTATATCTGGATGAGCCTTTAATGATTTTGAATTCCACCCTTCCATTTAAAATAAAGTTCTGATATGTATCTTTCACTTAAATGTCATAATAATAGCGTTGAAATTATTTTTCAATAAAAGAAATTTAAGTTTTGAATAATAAAAGACAAATCTTCTATTTTTACAAAAATACATAATTTCTTACTAAAGATACTTTAACTATATTTAACATTTCTTTATTAAGAAAATTTTAACTTTAAAATTTTCATCATTACTATAAATTTTAACTAAATTCTCTTACTCATTTCTATATTCAAAATTTTGCTCCCCTAATATGCTTTCATATACATAATTGTTTTCAATTAAAAATTAAATTTTAGTATAAGTATTCTTGAGAACAAATAAAATTTTAGTTTTTGAAAATTTATTTTTAAAAATCCCCCCAAACTTTAAATTTTTAGTTAGGATTAAACATTTATGCATAAAAAATGATACATGGGTAAGAATTAAAAACTAAAATACCATGCTAGCATGAATTTTCCTATCCTAAATATTCAAGTATAACAGTTTAAAACTAAGGAGTAAAAAGAAATCAAATTCAGTTTTTCAGTTTTTTCATAAAATAAAAATTTCAAAAGACTTCTACAGTAGTGGAGGTTTTCAAAGCAAATACACACCAACTTTAACATGACTAAAATCATAACAACATTAGATAATATATGGTAGTAGATTTTGAAAAGTTTAAACATGCAATTTAAATAGGGGTTCTAATAGTGTTCTAAATTTTCCTAACAGTTTTGAAATTAAATTATACACTACAAAAATCTCAAACACTAGATACACATTTAAAGCATTTACTACCACAAACATATCACAAACATACAACATAAAACATCAATCTATCATATAAACATCTGAATGTGCAAAAAAATAGTCAAACTATGCTCTACACAATATCAGAGTTCATACCAAAATACATCACATAAAAATTTAATTAACATATCACATATGAGAACATCAAATAAAAACATCACAACACATAAGAAAATCACATAACAACATCACACATTCAATACAACAATCCTAATCATCATCATCTTCATTCTAATCCCTGGATGACACATAAGGTATATAAAAAGGATGAGGGGGCATCTCAGCACTATGATCACCTCTAATTACTCTGTCCATGTACTGCTGATAATTCTCCTCTTACTCACCATGCTTCACAATATAACTTTCAATATTTTCTATCTTACCATCCATATCTCTAACATGTTCTCTCGTAAGACTTACTTTCTTTAAAATCTTTCTTAACAATCCAGTTTGTGAATCTCTTGAAGATGATGCATGTGAAGTAGAAGCTCGAGAAGTAGAGACAACAAAAGCATAAGCACTGGAAGCTCTAACAGATCCTCCTTTCCGGCCAAATACTGAATGTACAGTGTAAGTGTTTACATTTACACTGGTAATGGGTTTAAGTGGCTGAAGAACCTCTTGCCATGTTTCAAACTTAACACCAGACTTCTTACAAAGTTAATGAATCAGGGAAGGAAATCCCATACCAGCAGTAGTAGTAGCTCTGGCAGAGTTTAAAACATAAAAAAAAAATAGCTCCAATATCTAAAGGCTTTCCCCGCTGAATACAATGGTTCATAATCGCTCTTTCTCTCATAACTTCACTAACGTGACTTGAAGGCAACAACTTTGATGAGATAAAGTAATGTCATGCCTTTGAGGTGGCATATAACTTAAAGGCCTGAAAATTTACTCTTCTTTTATTTATTATCTTCCACAAACCTCTTCCATCAGTAAGAAAAGACATTATCTCATCTAACTCTCCCTCAGAAGGATGATAGTTGGCATATAAACAAAACATCTCAGGAGGCAATCGGTAAAAAGTATTAATTACTGCAGGTGACAAATCTACTTGCTGACCACTAACCATCTTTATATTTTCTTCTGTTGCTCGTAAGTTTGCATAAAACTCTCTAAAAATAGAAAAAACAGCAACAATGGAGAAGCAATAATATTTTCCCAATTTCTTCTAACAATCATTTCTTCAAACTCTCCACCTGGTTTACTAAAAACTCATTCTGGAATAAATTTGCACGACGAAAGTTGGTCGACATATCTATCCTCTGCTCTAGAACTAACAAATTTGTTGGAATCAAATCTCACCTTCTCTCTCGAGCGCTTTGACTTTGGAGCCATCTCTAAAAATTCACAAAATATTCACCATAAATTCCAAAATCAAACTAAACTTGCTAATTTAATTCCCAAAGGTAATTTCTACTAAATCAAAGCAATTTCTCATGCTTTTCCTCAAATTTTTACCATGAATAGTGATTTTCAGATTTTTCTATAATGTACTCAAAATACATGGTGAAAATAAAAAAAATTTTACTTTGGAGAAGTGCACATACCTCAAGGAACTCAAATCTAACAAATTTCAGCGAAATTGTCTCTTAAAAGATCCTATAATTGATGTCATAGGCTTCTATTCTGTGAAATTGAGAGGTTGAAGGTGATGAAGGAGTTAAAATGGCAAAATTTCTGGTTTTTAACTGCAGAAAACTGATTTTCGTGAACCAGCGCCTTCGCGTGAAGTATACGGCGCATAGCCGCGAAATTTGACTCTTAAGCTCCGATGGTTTGGCGCTTAGTTGCCAGTGCCTAAATTTTGACAATTAATTTTAATGGCAAAAAATCACTTAGTTGATCTCCCTCAATCACTTCTAATACTTATTTCTCCCTATAAACTCTTCTAATACTCCAAAATTACACTAAAATTTTCATTGATTCCAAACAAATTTCACACAAACACAAACTTATATTTCAATAATAACAAACTACACTTAATACAAATTAAAAATTTCTATCCAAACATTTTAGATGAAATTCTCCAATACATAAGTCCATAACACATTTCTTAAACACAAACTTACATCATTAAGATGTAACGAACATCAAATTAAAGTGAAACAAAATACTTAACACAGAAAACCAAATCACAAGACTACACTTAATTTAATTCCAATCTCCTGTAGGTGGATTATATCCAAAAACACCATTAGTTCCATTTGAACTATCTGGAATATAAATCTGATAAAATTGGTGATGATTAAAAATTCTTACATCTTCTTCTTCTAACCATTTGTTCTTTAGATACATCACTCTATTTGCTTCTTCCCCATGAATTGTATGACTGAATTGCATTTTGAGTTTTCATCCAATATGTGCTAAATGAGCGTTAGTTTCATTTACCTTTGCTTCAATTGATTCCACATCAGCTTCAATCTTTGCAATCCTTTCTGCAATTCCTTGAATACTAACTGCTAGGAATCCGTTGAATAATTCTTGCGCACTTTCACTAATAAACTTCTTCTTGTTGGGTTCCTCCTTCTTAACTTCACTCTCCCAGAAGACATTTTTGCAACTTCGCTCTCCAAGAAGACATTTTTTGCACTCAAAATACTCTTCTTAAGACTTAGGAATGAAAATAAGAATTGGGGCAAGTATTTATTTAATTTAAGGTGTTATTATAGACTTAGGAAGACATAAAACTGACCCTAGATGTGTTAAAACTCCCAAATAATTCCCAAATTTATTTCCCCACGACTTAGGCATCTAGAAACCAATTTTTCATATTTTTTATAACTCCGACGCCTAAGTGCCAATCTGTAGCACATAACCGCCAATGCTCAATTTAGCACAGGTTTGCTAAACGTCCAAATCTTCATTCTGACTCCTCTAAGTCATCAAATAAGGTCCAAATAACACCACTATAACATATAAACTTCAAAATGCTACCACATAATCCTAAAAACAAACCAAAAAAAGCACACACATAAAACTTAAAGTAAAGCACACCGATAACTTTGGGTTGCCTCCCACAAAGAGTTTGGTTTAACGTCTTCAGCCGGACATAACCAGAGCTTATTCTGAGTGACCCAACATCAGATTATTATTAGGTTTAAGTTGATCGACTGAAAAATATAGTTTAAGTCTATGAACATTAACTTTAATTATTTTTCCAGTCTTATGATCTTGAATATCCAGAGCTACATAGGAATATACTTTCATCACAATAAATGAGCCCGTCCACTTGGACTTAAGTTTTTCAGTAAATATTTTCAATTTAGCATTATACAACAAAACTTTTTGCCCTGGCTCAAGATGTTTAGTAAGAATCTTCTGATCATGCCATAACTTAATCTTTTCTTTATAAATCTTAGCATTTTCATAAGATTCATTCATTATCTCTTCAAGCTCATTTAATTGCAATAATTTCTTTTCTCCAGCATCTTTCAAATTATAATTGAACTCTTTAATAACCCAATATGCTTTATGCTCAAGTTCAACTGGTAAATGACAAGATTTTCTAAAAATTAGCCTATATGGAGACATTCCTATATGAGTTCTTTAAGCAGTCCTATAGGCCCACAAAGCATAATTCAATTTAATTGACAATTCCTTTTGGTTTGGATTAACAATCTTTTCCAATATTCTTTTAATTTCATTATTCGATAATTCAACCAAACCACTTGTCTACGGATGATAAGTAGTAGCAATGCGATGGTTAATATGATTTTTTTTGTTAAATTTTCCATAATCACATTTCTAAAACGACTTCCCCTGTCAGTTATGATTACTCTTAGTATTCTAAATCTGCAAAATATATTCTTTCTTAAAAACTTTGCATCACTTTGAGCATTACATCGAGGTAAAGAAACATCTTTTATACATTTGGATAGATAGTCTACTGCTATCAAAATGTATATATTTTCAAAAGATGGTATAAATGGTCTCATGAAATCTAATCCCCAAACATCAAATATTTCAACTTTTAACATATAATTGAAGGGCATCTCATTTCTTTTAGAAATATTGCCTACACATTGACATCTATCACAATTTTTAATATAAGCATTAACATCCTTAAAAATTGTAGGCCAATAAAATTCAGATTGTAAGATTTTATATGTAGTTTTATCAACTCCAAAAGGTCTACCATAATCATAATTATGAAAATTTTGAATAATTTCATATGTTTCTTTTAATGTCACACATCTTCGAATGATTAGATCCTTTCATTGTTTATATAAAAATGGGTCATCCCAAAAATAAGTCTTAACTTCAGATACAAATTTCTTCCTCTCCTGGTATGTTAAACCATAGGGTAAAATATCACTAACAATAAAGTTTACAATGTCGACATACCACGAAACAAGCCACTCATTAACAGTGAATTATTTTTAATCAAAAAAATTTTCATTAATGTTTTCAGCATCACAGAGAGATTTTTTAGTTTCAAGCCAGGATAGATGATCAACAATTTGATTATCAGCACCCTTACTATCTATTATCTAGAAAATTTTGAAAAGTCTTTAATATAACGCCTGTAGAATCCAGCATGTCCTAAAAAACTTATAGTTCCCCTAACATTGGTCGGGCAAGGTAAATTAGTGATCACTTGAACTTTTGCAGGATCTACCTCCATACCATTTTCTGATATACGATGTCCTAAAACTATTCCTCTTGATACCATAAATTGGCATTGTTCCCAGTTAAAGACCAAATTAGTTTCTTCACAAAATTTTAGAACTTTAGACAGATGTTCTAAACATGATTCAAATGAAGTTCCAAACCCTGAAATGTAGTCCATAAAAAATTCAATTCCTTTTTAAATTAAATCACCAAAAATTGCCATCGTACATCTCTGAAATGTAGCAGGGGCATTACATAAACTGAAAGACATTCTTCTAAAATCAAATGTACCATAAGGACTGGTAAATATTGTTTTATCTTAATCCTCAGGAGTAATCTGTATTTGGTGATAATTAGTATATCCATCCAGAAAAAAAAAAATATTTATGCTTAGCTAGTCTATCCGACATCTGATCTAGAAAGGGAAGTGGAAAATGTTCTTTCGTTGTAGCATGGTTTAATGTTCTATAATCAATACATATTCTCCATCCTGTAACTTTTCTTTTTGGTATAATCTCATTCATTTCATTAACAGTCCCAGTAATTCCTCCTTTCATAGAAACACAGTGAATAGGACTAACCCATGCACTATCTGAAATAGGGTAGATAATTCTAGCATCCAACCACTTTAAAATTTCTTTTTTAACAACTTCTTTCATGATAGGGTTTAATCTCCTTTAAGGATCAGCTCGAGGTTTGCAGTTATCTTCAATAATGATTCTATGCATACAAATTGAAGGACTGATTCCTTTAATACCAGCTATTGTATATCCAAAGGCTTTCTTATATTTCTTTAAAATTATAAGCAATCTTTCTTCATCTTTCTCAGTCAGTTGAGAGGAAATTATAACTGATAAATTTGAGGAATCACCTAAAAGGCATACTTCAAATGGTTAGGAAGGAACATTAAGTCAAGTTCAGGAGATTTTTTAATTGATGGCCCAAAAGATTCATTTTTTCAGTCATGTCTGACAATTCAAAATTTTCATGAACATAATTTAAATATTCCTCATGAAAATCTTCAAAATGTTGTAATTCCTTTTCTTGCTCATGTTCCACTTCTTCCCTTTTGAATTTTTCTTCATAAGCGGATTGGAAATGACATTCAGTCAAATATCTGATAACATCCATCCTATAGCATTCATCATCTTTACCTCTTGCAGAATATTTCATTGATTTTGAAATATTGAATGTAACAGTTTGATCATTGACTCTCATTGTTAATTCTACTTTTTGCACATCTATCATTGCTCTGTCCGTGGCTAGGAAAGCTCTCCCTAAAATTGTGGGTATCTCTTTATCTTCCTTCATATCTAGTATAATGAAATCAACAGGAAAGATAAATTGATCCACTTTCACCAAAACATCCTCTATAACTCCTTTAGGATATTTGATCAAATGATCCATTAATTGCAGAGTTACAGTAGGAGGGGTTATTTCTCTTAATCCAGTCTTTTGAATATTAATAATGGCATAAGGTTAATGCTTGCACCCAAATCACATAAAGCTTTTCCATAAAATCTGTCTCCAATCGCACATGGAATTTTGAAACTACCAGAATCTTTAAATTTTTCAGGAAGCTTTTTCTGAATTATTGCACTGCACTCTTCACTAAGTGTAACAGTTTCATTATCTTTAAACTTCCTTTTTCTGTTTAGAATATCCTTCATAAAATTCACATAGCTTGGCATTTGTTCTAAGGCTTCAGCAAATAAAGTGTTGATTGTAAGCTTCTTAAATATCTCCAAGAACTTTGAAAATTGCTTATCCAACTTTTTTTGTTGAAGTCTCAGAGGAAATGGAGGTAGGGGCTTTTCTAAATCAATCTTAGGTGGAGAAATAGGTCTTTCCAAACCTTTTGGAGCGTCCTCTTTTGGTTTTTCAATCTCTTCTTTCTCTACTTCAATCTCTTTTTGAATTCTACCTTGCAACTCTCTTCCACTTCTCAGTTGAATTGCTTGTACTTGCTCTTTAGTCTTATCTCTTCGATTTACTTTAGTATTACTAGGAAACGTTCCTTGGGATCTATTACTTAATTAATTGGCAATTTGTCCCAATTGATTCTAAATATTTCTGATTGTAGCTCCTTGGCTTTCAATTGATTTTCCATTTGTAACACTACTTCTTTAATAGACAACTTCTTCTCCTTAAATTGTGAAGTATTGTTAAATCCTGGAAAATATTTTGGTCTATAATTATTATTCCCTTGGTTTTCCAGCTCCCCGATGGGTTTACTTGGTTGTTCCTCTATTTTTGATTACTACCACCTTGATTATTATTATTCCAGTTAAAGTTTAGATGGGTTTTCCAACCTGGGTTAAATAAATTGGAATATGGGTTATTAGGCTTACTTATAACATTCAAAGTTTTTGGTGAAGTTTGAGAATCAACCATTTGGCCTAATGAATTTTCTTCAATCATGGAAATTGGCTAA
The DNA here is from genome assembly GCA_022702705.1 of Papilionanthe hookeriana x Papilionanthe teres. NCBI lineage: Eukaryota > Viridiplantae > Streptophyta > Magnoliopsida > Asparagales > Orchidaceae > Papilionanthe > Papilionanthe hookeriana x Papilionanthe teres. Next base: position 3,479,248 of record CM040431.1, on the reverse strand, counting down.
GAAAAATTCATTCTAAATTGGTCCATCATTCTTGAAATTGTAGCTACTTGATTTACTAGCATTGCAAAAGCATCATTATCATGAATATTGGCTACCTTTTTAGGATTTAACCTTTCAGAAACCATTTAAAATTGTTAGAAGCCATTTCTTCAATTAAAGCATTAGCATATACAAACTATTTAGACATTAATGAACAACCAAGAGCGGCATCGATAATAGATCTAAGAGATCCAACTAATCCATTATAAAAAGTCTGAATTATTAATCAATCTGGTATCGAATGATGTGGACACTTTCTCAGGATATCTTTAAATTGTTCCCATGCTTCATAAATAGATTCACCTTCAAACCAAGCTTTACAATCTTCGATGGTGAAAAACATTTAGCAAGGAATTTTTGTGCTAAATCACTCCAAGTTTTGATAGATCCAGGTACTAAGGAATTTAACCATATCTTAGCCTTATCCCTCAGTGAAAAAAGGAAAAGTTAAGTCTAATAGTATCATCAGAAACACCATCATATTTAAAAGTTGGACACAATTCTAGAAAATTAGCAAGATGTAAATTAGGATCTTCAGTTGGTGCTCCCCTAAACTAATTATTAGATACCATTTGGATAATAGCAGGTTTAAGTTCAAATGAATTAGTAACTATAACAGGGTGTTAAATACTACCATGAAGTTCATCCACTGTAGGGTTAGCAAAATCCCTTAAAGGTTTGAATTCTGGATGGATTTTAACATTTTGATTTTCTTGATTCGCCATTTCTTGAATATTTTTAAGTTTTTCAGTATTATTAATTTTTTTTAAACTTTTCTGATTGTTCTCTCTAATTCAGAATCGTAATGCACAAGTCCTTCAGAACCTGAACTACGCATACAAAAATAAAATAAGATAATGTAAAACACACTAACAAAAGCAAAGAAAAGTAAAAGTTTTAATTTTTCTTAATCTTCTTTATATGAAATTTTATTCAATTTCCTCGGCAATGGCGCCAAAAACTTGATCCCCAAATATTTATGCTTACATTTTTCACTTTATATTTCTTTTCAATGATATTATCTCTTCCCCGGGAACGGCGCTAAAAACTTAATCCCCGAATATTTATGCTTACGTTTTTCACTTTATATGTTTTTCAATTATATTATCTCTTTCTTTGTAACGACACCAAAAACTTGAATCCGAAGAAAATAGGAAAAATATTTTAATTGTTTTATAATATGGGATTCTACGCAAATATACATATCGTTTATCAAGTAATATAGGACTTTCTGATTAAGCCCCGAGATAATGAACCCACAAGAAAATGTGTAAAAATATAAAGAAATAAGAAAATTAACTTTTTTACTTTTTAAATTGATTTGTAAATTATGTTTCAAAATAGATAAGTTAAAAAAATTTTTTTATGTTTTTTTAATATAAGGTAAGCAAGCAAACACGACTGCTAAATGATATGAAAGCAATGAGAATAAAATATCTTTTTCCACTTTTAATGAATTAATAATAATTATGGAATTTCGTTGTGGAAGTATTTAAATTTGTTTTGCCAAATAGGAGCAATTATATTTCTTACCCTTACTTGGTTCTATAAGAAAAATTGGTTAATTTGAAGCTTTGAAATTTTGTAGATGAGTTAGGCAGGGAAGATACTAGCTCTCACTCTAGAATTGCCTCTTTTCCCTCCACCTGGGGGCTAACATCTTATAACTAAATGTTTCACCTCCAACCAAATTAGGGGGCTTTAGCCTGTCACTCTAAAGTCCTCTAATTTTACTCCCATTAAAAACACCTCTCCCTATTTATTTTCATTCACAATTCTCATCCATACAATTGCATGTGATTCTTTCCTATTGTTGAGTGAGACATTACCGCATTGGTTCTTACAAAATCTCACAACCAATTTTAACATCTTAATTGGCCAAATCAAGAAGTAAATTAAGTGCAAGGAAATAAATCATCACAACTTATTCCAACATTAAACTTATATAGTTCACACAACTTCCATCCATAATTTAATTACTTCATCATTCAAAGGTAAAAAGATAAAGAAAACTACTCAGAAGTCATAGAAAAAAACACAAAAATAACTTGATTTAAAAGTAGAAATCATAGTGAAAACACAACAAGTTTTACTTAAAAACCAAATGTAAAAACAAATATAAACACTTATTTGAAAATCCTCTCCATAAGACTCTAGAAGTTCCTCTGAAATTTCGCTTTCCACTAAAAGATCCAAAGGTTGGCACCTGACTCTATTGACTCCAACTCTGACTTTAGACTCCACTAAAATCTAGATATATGGATGAAAAAAATTTGGTGAGAAGAAGGCTTCACACCAATCCCTTTCTCCTTTAAAACTCTCTTAAACTAAAAATACTTAACTAACTGACTCTAAACAGTAAAAAGAAGACTCTCAAAAGACTCAGAAGGAATAAAAGAAGACTCTAAACTGATCCCATGTCATCATTTTAATAATTTTCCAAAAGGTGCTATGGTGTCTCTTCAAATCATGTTTAGATTCAATGTATCCACCAAAGAATGCATCTCTTCATTCAAACCTGCCGCCCAAATTAAGTTAAGGAAATTACCACCAAAAGTTGCTTCAAACACACCTTGAAAATGGTGCCAAATTTGATTTAATTCGTATTTTTAAACTGTCGCGCCTATGCGCCAACCATGCGGCGCTTAGCCGCCACAGGTCAAATTTTCACATAGCCTATTTTTTCTCTAAATAAGATCCATGTTTGCTCCTTTTTATTATAATCAGTCATTTTAATCATAACTACAAGAAAAACACAAAAATGCCATCCATTAAAGTGCAATATTATCAAAAATAGTTATAAAAATGTGCAGTAAAATACTATGTTTTAGGTGTATCACCTACATTAGGTTTAATTAATAATAAACCATAATTAGGTCTAATTAATAATTAGACCTGATTAATCCAATAAGCCTTAATTACATTAGGCTTAATCAATCCTAAACCCTAATTAGGTCTAATATATTATTAGACTTGATTAATATATTAAGTCTTACTTACATGAGGCTTAATTAATCCTAAACCCTAAATAGACCTAACCCAAATTAGGTCTAATTAATCATTTAAACCTTCCTTAACTAGGTTTAATTAATCCTTAAACCTTAATTATGTCAAATTAACCAATTAAAACTTACCAAAATTAGGTTTAATTAATCCTAAACCCTAATTATACAGCCCTAATTATGTATAATTAATCAAATTAAACCTTATCTAAATTAGGTTTAATTAATCATAAACCTTAATTAGACCAAACCCTAATTAGGTCTAATTAATCAAATAAACCTTACCTAAATTAGGTTTAATTAATCCTAAACCCTAATTTGACCAAATCTTGATTAGGTCTAATTAATTGATTAAACCTTACCAAAATTAGGTTTAATCAACCTTAAACCCTAATTAAGTCTAACCCAATTGGACTTAATTAGTCCTTAAGCATTACTTACATTAGGCTTAAGTAATCCTTAAAACATATTTAAGTCTAGCCCAATTAGACTTAATTTATCCTTAAGCCTTACTTACATTAGGCTTAAGTAATCCTTAAACCATAATTACGTCTAACCCAACTAGACATAATTGATCCTTAAGCCTTACTTACACCACGCTTAAATTAACAGTAAACCATAATTAATTCTAACCTAATTAGACTTAATCAACCCTTAAGCCTTACTCATATTAGGTTTAAAGAATCTTTAAACCTTAATTAAGTCTAACCCTATTAGACTTAATTATTTCTTAAGCCTTACTTACATTAGGCTTAAAATACCCTTTAAACCTTATATAAGTTTAACCCTATTAGACTTAATTATCTCTTAAGTCTTACTTACATTAGACTTAAGTAATTTATAAACTCAAGTAAGCCTAACTCCAATAAGAATTAAATCTTCCTACTTATAACTTAGGTTCAACCTAACTTGAACCCAAGTTAATCCAACCTTAGGTTCAACTCATACTGAATCTAAACTAAGTTATAACTTAGGTTCAACCTAACTTGAACCCAAGTTAACCCAACCTTAGGCTCAATCAATACTAAACCAAAACAAACTTATTAATTAGGTTCAACATAACTTGAACCCATGTTAATCCAACCTTAGGTTCAACCTGTACTGAACCTAAACAAACTTATAACTAAGGTTCAACTTAACTTGAACCCAAGTAACCCCCCTTTAGGTTCAACCCATACTGAACTTAAACCAACTTATAACTTAGGTTCAACTTAACTTGAACCCAAGTTAATCCAACCTTAGGTTCAACCCATACTAAACCTAAACCAACTTATAACATAGGTTTAACCTAACTTGAACCAAAGCTAACTCAAACCTTATGTTTAACCTACATTAAACTTAAGTAAAACCTAAACTCAAATTCAACCTAATTTGAACGCAAATCAAAATAAACTTTAAATCCAACCCAAATTGAACCCAACCAAGCTTTAGGTTCAAACCACATTGAACCTAAATCAAATCTAAACTTAAGATCAACCCAAAGTTGAATTTAAGTCAAAATCTAGGTTCAAATCACATTGAACCCAAACCAAATCTTTGACTTAAGGTCAATTCAAAGTTGAATTTAAGTCAAAATCTTTAACATAGGGTTCAATTCACATTGAACCTGAAATCAAATATTAAAACTTAAGATCAACCCAAAGTTAAATATTAACTTTAAATTCAACCTACATTAAACTTAAACTCAATATTCAATCCAAATTGAATTAAAACCAAATCTTTAGATCCAACTGACATCAGGACGTAAAACTATAAAGTCTAACGTATGCTAGAATTAACTAAATTCCCAAGTCTAATTTACATTAGATTCAATTGGAAACCTTTAGATTCAAAGGACATTGAATCTAAATCATTAAATTTAATTCATATTAGATTTAACTCGAAAATATTAGATGTAAATGACACTAAATCTAAAATCCAAAGTTTAATTAACATTAGACTTAATTCAAAACCTATAGATTCAAAAGACATTGAATCTAAATTATTAAATCTAATTCATATTATATTTAACTCAGAAATATTAGATTCAAACAACACTGAATCTAAATTCCTAAGTCTAATTGACATTAGACATAAATCAAAACCTTTAGATTCAGAAGTAACTTAATCAAAATTATTAAATCTAAATCAAATTAGATTTAACTTGGAAATATTAGATTCAAATGACACTAAATCTAGGTTCTCAAGTTTAATTCATATTAAACTTAATTCAAAAATTTTAAATTTAAAAAAACATTGAACCTAAATCTAATTCATAAATATTAGATTAATATTATTTCTTTTGTAAGAATCACTCTGTCACTATTTTCTTGCAGGACAAAGACAAGTTCCGTTTTAAATTTACTTTGCATGCTATTAGGGTGTGATAACTTTATTTTGCAGGATATCATTCTAAAGACGGGACAACAAAAATAACAACAGACTACATCAAAAAACGACATTAACAAGATAAAACAAAATCAATTTGACATTAAAACAAAATAACGACAAAACTAAAATGACAAAAATAATACAAAACCTAAACTTTTATGATAGACACCAAATAAATAAAACATTATAAGACAACAAAATAAAATTAAAATGAAAAACAACAAAACAAAACAAAATAATACTGATATTGACAAAATTAAACTCTTAGGGTAGTATGACATATTACTCCTAGGATTGAATGTTGACGTTTCTTTTCTTGTTCTTCAAACTTCTTAGAAAATAAGTGTTAACATTAATCAGATATTTTCTTAGAAAATTTTGATTGTCTAAGATGTAATTAACTATAGGAGCTTGCTCTTATAGGCGATTTAAAGACTCATGATAGGTATTATACCTTGAAATCTTTGGTTATCAAAATTTCATATGTGATTTTCCTTATATAAAATTTCTAGAATAAGAAATTCTAGAATCTCTTTTTATAGGGATTATCATCGACATTTATTATTCTACTATTTTATATTTTACGTGAACTGCGGGTCCCGGGAGCGCTGACGCGGATGGCGGCGTCGAATAGGAGCGTGCCGCGTGTGCATTCGGAGCTGCCGAGGTTGACGCGGCGCCGCGTCACTTAAATAGAAAATTAGGGATTTTCTTAATTTATTTAATTCCCTGAACTTTGAAAATTCATATCTTTGTGTAGAAAAATCCTAAAAATAAAAGAAAAATACCCTCTTGCTCAGTGAACAGAGGAGAATAATGTGGAAAAGAAATTAATTAATTTTGTCCAGTATTTTATTTTTAATTAATTATTTACTCCCTGCATTGTTTTAATTCTCCATGCATTCACACAATTCACCATGGCATGAGACTATAGGGCTTTTGAAGCCTCTGAACTTAGGGACATTCCCCGAATTTTTCAAGGTCGAGGCCATCTCTCGTGAAAAGTTATTGATTTTTCAAATGCATGTTGCTGTTTTAAGTATTTTAATTCCAAAAATTAGCATGTTGTGAAATAAATTTTAGGAAAATTTGGTGATGTTCCTTATGACCAGAGAACCCTAGGAAAAATAGGATTTGAGTTAATTCACTCAGTATTAACCCTAATTGGCTTAAACACCCAAAATAGGTCTCTAATTAATTAGAGTTAACCATAAATCAAATTGACTTGAAATCAATTCTCCATTGACCTTTAGGATCAGAGGAACCCATCATAAAAATTTGAGGTCAATTGGACTTGGTTAGCCCCACTAATTGGGTTGATTAAGCCACTTAGTCATTTTAAACTTTAAAAATTCATAACTTTCAAAATATCTTTCAAAAATTCACCAAATTGGTTTTGGATTCTCTCTGATATCAGGGGAGTTTAAGAAAATTAAAATTTCAATTTTCTAAAAAAGTTGATTTTTAATATTATTTTAATATTTTTAATAATTAAAAAATAATAAAAATCACAAAAATAATAAAATTCACCAAAATGTCATATTTTGAATTTTAATCACTTAGGAACAAGTCCCATATTTTTCCTAGGTTTATTTAGTGAGGTATTAATTTTTAAAGCTCTAGGGTAATTTTAAAATTAAAAAAAATGTATTTTCTGGCATTTTCACCAAAATAATTATAATAAATCAAAGAAAAATCAGAAAATTACAAAGTTTGGTTCTCTGGAATCCTTGATATCAGAGAGAATTTTAAAAATTATAAAATTTATTTTTCAACATTTATTTTATTTTTAAATTAATTAATACTCCAGAATTTAAAATAATTCTAATAAATAAAATATAATTCAAAAAATTACAAAATTTGGTCCAAGTGGTCCTCTGGTCATTAGGAATGTCCCCTAATTTTCTTAAGGACAGAAACTTTTCCTGGGTCATGTTATTAAATTTCCCTTGGAAATCTCTATTTTCTAACAAAAAATAATTATATAAATAAATTAAATACAGAAAAATCACATTTTCTCCTCTCATGTCTTTATTGACACATAAGTGAAGTCACATAAAAATTTCAAGTTCATTTGAGTTCAATTTAGTGAGTTATGAAATTATTAGGCTTAAAGGGCAAAATGGTAATTAAAATTTTAACCCTTAATTAAAACTTTAGGTTTAATAAAAAATTAACAAGTAAAATATTTGATCCTAATCTGATTTGGATGATTGAAATTTAAATAATTAAAGGGTAGAAACCCATTAAGCAATTTAAGATGATTAAACCTTAATTAAATAATTGATTAAATTTGGAAGAATAATAAAATTGGAATTATTAAAATAGGGATATTATTAGGAAGAGATTTATTCTTTAATTTAAAAATCCCTAAATTTAATCATCTCATTAATATTCAACTCTTAATTAAAATGATAACTCAAATTTAAAATATTAAAAGACTTAATCATTAAACTAAAATTAAATCATTAAACTCTTTCAAAAATTTCAATTAAAATTAAATTAAATTAAATTAAAAATTAAATTAAATTAAGTAAATTAAATTAAAATTAAATTAAATTAAATTAAGATTAAAAAGTTGAATTAAATTAAATTAAATTAAATTAAATTAAATAAACAAATTAAATTAAATTAAATTAAATTAAATTAAATTAAATTAAATTAAATAAATAAATTAATTAAATTAAATTAAATAAATTAAATTAAATTAAATTAAATTAAATTAAATTAAATTAAATTAAATTAAATCAAATCAAGTCAAACTAAATTGAATTAAAATTAAATCAAATCAAACTAAATTGAATTAAATTAAATCAAATCAAACTAAATTGAATTAAATTGAATTAAATTAAATTAAATTAAATTAAATTGAATTAAGTTGAATTAAATAACATCACCTAAGACATAAAGAACTCAAAAATAAATCTAAAATAACTTGAACACTATTCCAAACTTAAATCATTAATCACAAACCGTTTGAACACCAATTTGCCCTCAAGAGCTTTAGTTATCATAACTCCTAAATAGAATATAAAATGAAATGTTACTTCACCTATAGGATATTCAAATGTCCTAGTTCACCGAGCAAGTTAACAAAATTTGAAAACCTCGGACGATCGATTCACTTACACAATTAAATTCATTTGGACTTAAAACAATCCTAGAAATATTGAAAAGATGTTTAGGATCCTTCCTAAGCACTTCCTCAATATGATAGGATATTTATAAGAACAATTGAACATAGTTGTTCTTTGATGAAGAAAATCGTCTTCAAACCAAAAACACAAAGAACCTAGACGTCATAGGAAATGACTAGCTATAGGATTAGGAATTTGGTAGAAAACCATAACCCTTTCCCTTAGCTTTACCTAGGAACTTGTTTAAATATTCTAATTGTATTTTAAGTGCAGCTTGGGATGACGGGAAGACCCTCCGGTACGCTTTTATTTTATTGCGATTTACTTTACGGTAATTTATTTAATTGCATCGCACTTATTTTTCTTGCATGATAAAACAACAGCTTGCATGAAAACCTACACCTTTAGGACTGAAACCAAAACCGAAACCCATAACTAAATTAAAAGACACTACAAGATAAAATTCACCTCCACAACATTTCAAAATATAAGACAACTCAAAATTTAATCACAAACAGTAACACAAAACTACAATTACAACTAAATTAAAACGTCTTGTTGGATGATCGGGAATACCTCGGATGATGTAACCTACGTGTTGCTAACGGGATTTCCCACGGTCTAAATGAAAGTGTGGAACTCATTCAGTTGAGTTTAGCAAATTCATCTGGACTAAGTGAATCCGATAAAAATAATGATGCCGGAAGGATGGAACCGTGGGATCTTAACCGGTGTCGTTATAATCAACTTTAAGATTTGTTTTAATTAAAACACAAAAACACTTGGAAATTATGACTTCTCTAAACCAAAACACTCTTCTCATTCCCTGATTTATGATTTCTAAAACTAAACCTCTGCAACAACAAGGAGCTCGGAGCATGGTGGGCAGCACGGCCATCGTCATCAGCAAAACTTGAACCTACATCAACAAAACTTTCCTAGAATTAAACAACAATGCCATAGGACTTCGAGGTAGTTTGCCTAGTGCAACATAAATCCTCAACTCTTCGTTAGGCATTTGCATTGCAAATTAAGCCCTAACCGGTCTTAGGATTCCGAGGTAGTCGTCCGATACGACACAAACCCTCATATCTTCCAGGCAATTTGTATGATTCTATCATATAAATATAAGCCCTAATTAATTAAAATTGGCAAGATTAAAACATTAAATGAACATTAGGACTTTCCTAAATCCAAGCCAAACAATAGGATAGTCGGGAAATTATCGAAGTTCACTTCGAATCCGTGATTTCTCCTACTTTGCTTCCTTTGGATTCCCAAAATAAAATGTTCCAAACTTGATCCATTCCCTATTGAGATTCAAAAATTCAATTCTTTGAAAACTTAAACTTTGAAATTCTTGAGAGCAGAATTATTGATTATTATCGAGAGTTTTCTTAGGTGATTCCCGTCACTTAAGATGTAATTAACTATAGGGGCTTGCCCTTATAGGGAATTTTAAAGAACCTGTGTAATATAAACCCCGTTTAATGTTTTCATATTAAGCGGGGAATTTGTCGGCTTATAAAATTGGTTCGCGGACCAAACGGATGTCACAAATCTTCTAGTTTATTTAACCGAGCCCCACCATTAAGCAGTGTGTCCATCCTTAGGGATAGATACACGGTTTGCGGTGCGGTGCTCGTTTATATAAACTATTCGGGATGTGAGATCGGTTTGATTTCATATCTTAAAATTCTTTAAAATTATTTTCAAAATCAAATATTACTTTCTAAATTATATCTATATTTAAATTTAAAATTCGCCGACAACTTCGTTAGGCGACCCCTTTTAAAATAAGACACACAACCTAAAAATAAGTGCCGACATATTTCGGCGACTCCGTCGGGAATATTCCTCTCTCCATAATAATCAAACAATTCTCGCTTTCAAAAATCGGTAGTGCATCCATGTCCCTTATGGATCAAACTACCATTCTTTCCGTTGGGATACTATGTTCATTTCTACCTTGAACAAGTATAACCAATATTCTCTCGGATTTAGGAGCCACTCGTTTAGACACCTCTAAACAGAGAGGTTCCGAGATCCATTTACCTCATTTCCGAGGTGGGGTGGACCCCGATAGGTGTTAGTTTAGGAATGATCCTTCGAGTCGAGAAGTCTTGCTTAAGACTCTCTTTTCCTTTCCAACTCCGATTCGGATTCCTTACCCTCTCTACACCTTTGAACACTCCGTTCTAAATAAACAAACCCTCTAATAAGTGATTCTTTTAATAAGTGATTCCTTCCTATAAATACATGCACAAGAATGAGTTCGGACTCTTTTCAATTCCTTTCTTTTCGTCCTAAAGAAAAGAAGCATAACTTGGGACTGACAACCAAAATCTACCCCGCGAAATGGAAGCCCCAAAACCGATTTTCTCCTTCACCAACGGATCTGGACCTCGCCGTCTATAAGGATGAGCTGCCCGACAATGGAATCATCCGATTTGGACAAGGATTTGAAAACACGAACGTCAAGATCACCGACGTCTCCCTTTTCGCACCGATGAACAAGGTATCCGAAGCCGAAGAGCCGCCGTTTCGAGTTCAACCTTAGGTCAACCCAAGAATTCCCTCCCCGCAAAGGATCCCGACTAAGAGGAATACCGCCGCCCACGGAGGACTCGTTCTTTCTACCCCCACCGGTCTACTTGTTTCTGCACCTACCCCGACTTTTGCCAAATCAAAGGGGAAAGAAATCCGAATTATGATGGACTCGTTACCGTGGAGGGTACAGATCTTCTCGTAAGACCTTCGTTTTCGAGATCGGGTCCAGCTTCAAGGATTCCGTCACTAACAAAGACCCGGAGAAGAAACGAAATAGAATGATCGCTAAAGAAGCCGTGGCCGCCGAAATTGCTTTCCTAGAGGAAATTCCGGAACCGCCGAATATACACCGCCGCCTCGAATACATACCACTCGTTGGGAGGAAGCAGATTTCATCCCCTCTCCGCCGCAGAAGATGAAGAAAACATTCGCAAGATTGTCGCCAAATTACCACGCACCGCATATTACAACGATAGCCGCAAGAAAAGAACTAGAACTACGCCGTTTGCTCGACTCGCAAACTTTGGTAGAAAAGTTAGCGAAGAAGGAAAACCGCCCCGTATCGAAATTCTACGGAGGATAGGGCGGGTGCCGGTCAAATCCCGTCTTGGGCCCCGAGTAGAACCCGCCATCATGGCGAAAAGCCAAGTAAAAGAATGAAGGCTAGTCCGCCCGTTGTCGTCTCGGGATTACGGATTAGGGAGGATACCACCTTCCAAGCATTTGGCCGACGCACCATCCGGTCCTAGACCTTCCGCCGCGAAGGATGGTATGGCGTCCCACTACCGGGCGGTTGAGATTGAAACAACAGCCCGAGAAAGAAAGTCTCGCCAGGAGACTTGAATCTGAAGAAAGTGCTACCGCGATAAAGGGGACTCGTGAGAAGGGGACCCGGCAACTATCGCACGACAACCACGAAGACACACAGAAAGTCCCGCTAGAAGATGCCATGGAAAAATTGAGAACCGATATCCGACGATTAGCAAAAGAAAGAGAAGAAAAGTTCGGAGACGAGATTGATTCATCGAATTCATGGACGACGAATACGCGTAAATCAACATGGTTGAGACACGAGCTTCATCGCCTTCGCAAGGTGCTCCTGCAGCTCGCAAAGAGAGGAGCCGTAACCGATGAGAAGACGACTTCGGGAAAAGACGACACGATCGCTCAAATGGCAAAAAGGATGGAAGAGATGGCCGTAGCTCCGGCCACTCTCCGCAGTCAAGTACAACCACATAGAGAGACACCCCCGTGAGGTCATTCACATTGTGGACGGAGGAAAGGAGATTACGTCCGTCAATGGGGATGATCGACTAAAAAGGATACAACACAAAGTATGATTCTCGAAAAGGATATCAAGAACTTGGTAGAACAGCGGGTGCGAGAAGCCTTAGCACAATCAAAGAGCGGGACATCCATTCGGACGGGTAGACCTTACCCCGAAGAATTCGACGCTGTCCAATACCCGAAAGGCTTCGTACCACCTCTGTTCAAGACCTTCGACGGAACCGGGAACCCCCGACAGCATGTGGCACACTTTCGTGCCAGTTGTTGCAATGCCGGCGGGAGCGATGCATTACTCTTCCGACAGTTCGTCAGCAGTCTGTCAGGAATCGCCTTCGACTGGTATGCAGAATTACCAAACGGTTCGGTTAAGACATTTTCAGAGCTAGAGAACCTCTTCATCAAGCGATTTGCCGGAGCTTAGCACCACATCACTATAGGTGATATAGTGGTAGAGAAGCAGAAGCCGAATGAAACTTTGGTGGATTACATACTTCGATGGAGGAACTTAAGTATGAAGTGTGAACCACAACTGCAAGAACAGCATGCGATCGGCATTTTACTAAAAAGCATTCACGGCCCGATAAGCACTTCTCCTCAAGGGATTCACTATTAAGACTTTCGAGAAGTTGTTAAGCAAGGCCGGAAGCTTGCAAGAAGAGGCGAAGCAATTAAGTTTCACCGACAAGACGGACAAACAAAAGCCTGTAAAGACTTTTGAAAAGAAATCCGGGATCGTCGCAGCAGTTGACAAAGGCAAGCAACCGATGCAAATACCACCAGAACGGCCGCAACAACCACAACAGAATTACCAGCAACCCCGGCCCAGCTATCAGTCATCTCCGCAGTATGAACAACCGTCTCGTCCGCAACGTACATTAAGAGAGCTTTTGAGCAGAGAATATCCGTTCAAGAATGAGGCAGTGCCGAAAATGTTCCGTAGTCTGATGAAGACTCCAGATTTCCAACTGCCGGAGCCTAAAAGACCGGAGGAAGTCAACAAGAAAGGTGATCCCAACTTTTGCCCTTACCACCGGATGCTTGGGCACAAAATAGAAGATTGCATTACCTTCAAAAGTTGGCTCAATGACAACCTCGCGGAAAGGGAATATAACGATCCCGAAGGAGTACATGAAGGAACCCCGTAAAGGAGGTTCCGTCAATGTTGTCTCGACCGATCCCATCATTCCGATAGATCCCTATACGACCGACGATGGATGGACTACCGCTTGGACGAGGTCTTCGAAAAGATTTTAGACAAGCATCCGGACCGCTTCGGTACGAGCTTCAATTCATAGTTTGAAACCTGTTAAGCCGGTACTATCACTTGCGATAGAAGAACCACCTCAACAGGAGACGATTGAAGAGAAGAAGAAAATTGACGAAGAAGAGAAGACTGAGGCACCTAAGGCTAGACTAGGGGCTGCTTATCCTAGGATAGTTGTTTCGATTCGGGGGAGAAATCCCTCGAACCCCCGACTCGTATGATTATCTCGCTCACTTCGGTGGGATCATATAATGATAAGGGTGATGGCGTTGGCTACGTTTTGACCGTTTCTAACGATTACGTAACTAACGATAATCCGGATATCGATTTCGATACCAACGACAATTCTCAAATCATACACCATCTCGACGAGCAAAATAACAAAGAAGACATCCATCAAGGAGGCTACGAGAGTTCAACAAGCAATGAATCTATCTGCGAGTTTCGAGGAGCTCCAGTCACGATAGAATTAGAGCCTTCAGACTCTGAAGCTAACCCGGAAGAGCCTGTCATTCCGATTCAAGAAAAGACACCGGCAAGCTCAACGATAGATTCAGAGGAAATTACAGAAGTCAACTTAAGAAGTGGGAAAGTTCTACCTCCGAGAATGGGTCCAAAAGACAAAGGAAAGCAGGTGGTTGTTCAGGAAGAACCAACCCCGGCAGAAGAAACACCCATTCGAGAAGAAAACGAGACACATGAAAACAAAGTGGACTACAACGTGCTAGCCCATCTTAGGAAACTACCAGCCAAACTGAGCATCTACGACGCTCTCATCTTATCAAAGGAGATGAGAGAAGCTCGATCAAGGCCTTACTTCGATCCGGAAATTTGCTTAGCTCAAATGGCCGGAGAGTCCTTAGATGAGGTTTGCTCGTTAAAAGAACAACGAGGTGTTACCTTCACGAGACGACGACCTACTACTTGGAACAAGCAGATCACAACCGACCGTTGTACATTTCGATTACAATCGGAAAATTTACACTCTCCGGAGTATTGGTGGATCCAGGAGCATCAATCAATATAATGAATCTTCGAACGCTAGCATACTTGGAAATTGATGCCCGCGAGCTCGAAGCAGACAAAATGTTATTAAGAGGATTCAACCAGAAAGGAGAAAGAGCCCTCGGCTCGATAACGCTACTGATGAAGACCGGTGACTTAGCAAAGACAACCGCGAAATTTCACATAATTGATTCAGAAACATCGTTCAACGCTCTACCTGGGCCGACCATGGATACATGAAAACAGGATGGTACCATCATCTCTACATCGGTGCATCAAGTACTACGATGGAGGGGAACAAGGCATCAAAGGTGACTTACAACCATTCTCCGTACATGAAATTGGAATCCACGAGGATGCGACTTATTATGCACCACCGAAGAAAACGATCTTCTCCGGAGATACCATAACAAATGAAGCAAAGAAAGTTCGGGACAACGAAGAACTCGAAATTCTAGTCCAACAGATCACTCACCACTCCCTTACGGCGAGATGGTGAAGGTTTCTCCACAACTCGCATCCGAGGTCGAGGCCGGGGACGAGGTCGTGGTAGAGACGTTAGGACGATTGGACAGAGGAAACCAACCATCAATGTTGATTGGGAAGATAGTTCCGAAGGAGAAAAGGAAATCAAACAAGAAGCAACGACAATAAGTCAGAAGAAGCCGCAATTCAGAATCCCTCTCGAAGATGAAAGAAACGAAGAATACAAATCAATGTACGAGAAGATTAACCACTATGTACATACTATGACCCTGACCCCGATCCATTCTAATAAGATCGAGGGTATGGAGGTCAAAGAGGTACGTAGCGGTGGTGCAAAGCCAATCAAATTCTACCGTGGTGCTCCTTCCTCCAAAACTCGAAAATAATGTACAATTCAAGATGCTACTTCATCGAATTAATGGAATTGCCTTTTGAGTGGTACTCTCCCCGTGTTCAAAATTTAATTCAACGTGGTTTCTTACCTCGACAAGTGGACAAAAGGTCAATCACAACGTTTTGAAAATTTATGGAATAACTCCGGCCGTCCACCCAACTCAAAACATGGTCTCGGATTCGGCACAGTAGGGTCGACTGATGATACCGAATTTTGCTTTGGTTGTCACTTGCGAAAACCGCATGGAAACTACGGACGAACTCGAAGATTTACAAATTGGAGACGCTCCACCGTAATTCGAAGAGGAAATCAAATCTACAATAGATGAGTTAATAGAAGTTAACTTAGGTACTAGCAAAGAGCCTGGACCTACCTTTGTTAGCTCTTTACTCAATAAAGAAGACTCCAAAGAAATAATCAAGTTATTAGTGGAGTTTAAAGACCGTTTTGCTTGGAGCTACGATGAGATGCCGTGTTTAGCTCCGCAGGTCGCGGTCCATAAACTAGGAGTGGACCCCACTTCGTTCCAATCGACAAGCTCCTGTAAGAATGCGTCTAGAAATCGAACAACAAGTCATAGCCGAAGTTAAAAAGCTAATAGACGCTAAATTTGTCCGTGAAGAACAATACCCGACTTGGTTAGCCAACGTGGTACCGAATCGAGAAGAAGAATGGTCGGATCGAATTTGTGTGGATTTCGGAGATTTAAACAAGGCATGCCCAAAGGATGAATTCCCTCTACCGATCCTGCAATTAATGATCGACATCGCTTCGACACATGAAATATTCTCGTTCATGGATGGATCTTCGAGATACAACCAAATAAAAATGGCTCCAGTAAGACGAAAAGCTTACAGCATTCGTAACGCCGATCGGAGTATTTTGCTACACAAGTGATGCCATTCGGATTGAAGAACGCAGAGCAACCTACCAAAGAGCAATGACAAGAATTTTTGATGATCTCATCCACAATCAAGTCGAATGCTACGTGGACGATGTGGTCATCAAAAGCAAAATAAAGGACAACCACTTGTATGATTTGAGAATTATTTTCGAACGATTAAGACAATTTAACCTTAAGATGAATCCCTTAAAATGCGCCTTCGAGCGTCACCTCCGGAAATTCTTAGGATTCGTTGTCCGACATCGTGGAATCGAAATCGACCCGAAAAGATAAAAGCCATCTTAGAAATGCCGCCTCCCAAAACCTTAAAACAACTACGATCATTTCAAGGAAGTCGGCATATCTTCGACGCTTTATCTCGAACTTGTCGGTAGGTGTCAGCCTTTCTCGGCACTAGTTAAAAAGGACGCCAAATTTATTTGGGAAGAGAAATGCCGAAGGCCTTCGAGGACATTAAACAATACTTAATGACACCTCCTGTCTTAGCAGCCCCGGCCTCGTGTAGACCGCTAATACTTTATACCGCGGCTTTAGACGACTCTCTCGGAGCCTCGTTAGCCTGAGTCAATGATGAGGGTAAAGAGAATGCCCTTTATTACCTAAGCCGTCGTTTCATCGCCAACGGAAATAAGGTATCCCGCAATTGAAAAGCATTGTTTGGCCCCGATCTTCGCCGCTCAAAAGTTCGGGCATTACATGCTTTCTCATAAGGTCAACCTGATCTCGAAGTTTAATCCATTGCAATACTTGATGACTCGTCCAACGCTTTCCGGTAGACTTGCCAGATGGTCAATGATATTATTGCAATTCGATATAACTTTCGTGCCTCTCCGTGCCGTAAAAGGACAAATCTTAGCAGATTTCCTCGCAAGACACCCTTTGCCGGCGAATCTCCTCTCAATGACGATCCGCTGGATGAACAAATAATGAACCTAGAAAACCTTGATGATCGACGTTGGGAATTATATTTCGACGGAGCATCTTCAGCACACAAAGACGAAGAATCGCAAGTGATAGTGCCCGATAAGGCAGGAATCGGGCTAATCTTTATAACACCGGAGCGGGGGATGTTAAGATACTCCTACCACTGGACGGAGCCGTGTACAAACAACGAAGCGAATACGAAGCCCTCATAACGGGATCGGAATTAACCATTCAAATGGGGATAACGGACATCAACATCTACGGGGATTCACAGGTTAATCATTCAACGGATCGCCGGACAATACGGAATTTTAAAACCAAGACTCGAGCAATACTTCCAAGTATGCCATACAAACTGTTGGAACAGATTCCAAATGTGACAATCTACAAAATTCCCGTAAAAGAAAACGCTCTAGCGGATGCGCTAGCTCGTCTCGCAAAAGAATTTGCCCGTTTGCAAGATGAATCGGTGGAAGTGTCGGCTCACGGACGCCGTGTCCTATCACGACTCGACATAGACACGATACACAAATCGGAAAAGGAAAAAGGATCGACTGCAGCAGATGACGAAAAACACGGAAGATTGGCGACAACCATTGATGGATTACCTACAAACAGAAAACTACCGTAGGATAGGTCGTTAGCCCATCAGATCAAGAAAAGAACTCTGTCCTACGCATTAATAAACAACACATTATACAGAAGGTCTTTTGATCAAATGTGGCTAAGGTGCCTAAGCGGGTCCGAAGCCCGTGAAATTGTTAAAGAAGTACATTCAGGACTCTGTGGCGCTCACCAATCGGGTCCAAAGATGAAAATGAAAATTAAAAGACTAGGGTACTACTGGCCCTCGATGATGACCGACTGCATGAAAATCGCCAAGAGCTGTCACTGCCAAGTGCACGGAGTGGTTCTACACCAACCTCCAAATGTGCTACATCCGACAATTGCATCGTGGCCATTCGAATGTTGGGGCACGGATATAGTGGGTCCAATAGAACCGCCGTCGTCAAAAGGACATCGCTTCATTCTTGCAGCTACGGATTACTTTTCCAAGTGGGCAGAGGCAGCTCCACTTAGAGAAGTGAAAGCACACCATGTGCTACGATTTTTAAGAACCAAGTTGTCTACCGTTTCGGGTGCCGCGCAGATCGTCTCGGATAATGGGTCAGCATTCGAAGTACGCAAATCAACAATTTTGTCGGGAGACACGGAATCGACCGGCGATACTCAACAATTTACTACCCAAGAGCAAACGGCCTTGCTGAGGCTTTTAATAAAACTCTCGTTCAAATTTTAAAGAAAACTTTGGACGACAATAAGAGAAATTGGCACGAGAAGTTGTTAGAAGCCTTATGGGCCTACCGGACAACCTTCAGAACACCTACTCAAGCTACACCTTACGCTCTGGTGTATGGGTCCGAGGCAGTGTTACCTTTAGAGGTTCGACTTCCTTCACTCGGAATGTGCGTTGCAAATAAAATCACAACAGAAGAAAATGCCAAATTACGACTCGAAGAATTAGAAAGCCTCGGAAGGGAAAAGACTTGCGGCGCAACGGAATTTAGAACTATACCAAGCTAAGATGATTCGAAGCTCATGATAAACCGGTCCGCCCAAGAACCTTCAAAGTTGGTGATCTAGTTCTCGTTCTCAAAAGACCTATTCTTGCACACCGCAAGATAGGAGGAAAATTTGAACCCACTTGGGAAGGACCGTTCGTAGTTGAGGCGCTCTACTCGGGAGGCTCCTACCGCCTAGTGAATTGCCAAGGAGAACGACATATGCTTCCGATCAATGGACGATACTTGAAAAAGTACTACGCTACCCGATGTTTCGAAGGAATGAACTTTCCATCCCTAGAAGCACGGGTGAAGTGATTACTTATGATCGGGTCCGAACCCAAAAAAATAAAAAATGTGCCAAAATAAATAAAATCCCGACAACAAAATTTTCCTTATTTTCTTTTCCGAGTCAAAATCTCTTTCCCGATCTTATCCCACTTCATTCCCGTTAAGTTTGAAAATATAAAAATAATAATAAAACAAGATGTCTTTAATAAACATTTTCTTGATGTTCTTGTTCTTAAGTACAGCCCCCGATCCTTTTCCTTGTCTTTTCGCAGTGGAAATGTCGAGCGGGCGGTTGGTCTTGAACTTTAAGAATGGCGTAAGCCTTGCACTCGATGAAAAGAGGGTGAAAGATGGAGCGATAATCGAGATTGACTCGGATTTCGCACCGACAGAGCCTACAGAGTACGAGGAAAGTGATCGGGTCCCGGCTGACCGAGAAGAACCGCCCGGACATACGAGTGATGAAAGTGGGTGGCCCAAGCCACCAATCCAAGAACAAGAAAAGAAAGACAAATATTGAAGAAGATAAGAAAATGAAGTCCGTAGTCGCTACAAGCAGAGGGCGAGCTTGTCGCCGCCGCGCCCACAGAGATTCAAGAAGTTCGGAGAGCTACTCTCACAACGAACGCAACGAAGAAATAAGAATCGCCGTATCCGTAAGATGTTGACAAAACTAGTCGCGGATCAGCACGACTAGGCAGTTGCTAATGTCAGTGCATACACTTCAAGGACACCGGCTCACCAGGAACCGAAGAAAGGAGGCCAGCTCCTAGGATGACGAAAGAACCGGAGAAATCTCACAAAGACCGGAAGAAAGAAGGCTACCACGCCACCGGATAGAACCACCGGTGATGCATGACCTTGTTGCGAAGCAACCCCGTGGGATGTCTCGATAGACATCATCCCCGAGGAGCCAAGGTATGCAGGAGAACGTGAAGGGATTGAACCATACATCCCACAATATGTCACAAGGCCTCGCCATCTCGGCATCATTCCGGAATACGAGCTGGAGAGAATGCAAAATGTTGAAAAGAAAACCTTTGAATACTTCGAAAGGATTAGAGGCAGAAGAATCAATATACCTGGAGGGCCTCGAATTACATACGTACGTATTCTCGTAGTATGAGCAAGCAAGAAATCGTGGATTGCATCCGGGATTTGAAAAGAATGGGCCGAGCGAGCCGCTTAAGGGAAAACACATACTCGAGCCCCGGAGATGGATGCCGTGGAAAGGAAGAATCACAATACAATGTGGATGTCGTTACAACTTCGCCGAGGACAGAAGGGAAACCCGCCGGAATACTCCGTCATGGGCAAGTGGATCCGATGCCATTAGTCATCAAGAGAATGGTAAAAAGATTGATAACATGGAGGGTACGCTGCCAGATCGCATACCCAATAGCCGCATCATCAACATCTACAAGCAGGGTGATCGTATACCCCCACACATAGATCACCATGACTTTGTCGAGCCTTTCGCACGCCTCTTTCCCGAGCGAGTGTAACATCATGTTCGGATCCGACCTCCGGATAGCGAGTCCGAGTGAGTTCCGAGGGCCGGTGAAGATACCACTACCGGTAGGTTCCGTCATGATACCGAAGGGTAACGGAGCAGTATATCGCCAAGCATTGCATACCAGGAGTACCAGTGAAGCGGATCTCGCTTACGTTCGGGAGGATGGACGACGTAAAGACACCTTACCATTTCCGACTGCACCCGGAGCTAGAAAGCCTCCGACCTTACGAGCCGTGAGTTACATGGAAAATATCACACCTCCAATGTACATCCATACGGCATCCTTGCCAAGGATGGCTTGGAAGGTGATGTTATCGACCATGTACCCCACTATTCGGACATGGATTTTTGACGGATGCTTCTTTAGATGGATCGACAAAGATCATACACGAATCCGTTTTGAGTCTACATGGATTGTATGAAATATATTCCGTATCAAGTTGTACGATGTATCTTCAGCATGATTGGAATCAAAGTGACCATGTCACATTTTTTGGCCTTCACCTCTTTTGTGCAAATTGATTGGGAAACGCCGTTGAAGTTAAATGAACTTCGAACAAAGAACAGAAAAGAAAAAAAAAGAGGAATAAAAGAAAACTTTCGTAAAAAAAAAAAAAAAGAAAGAGGATCTAAAGAAAAATGACAAACACCAAATTCACATGAACATTAAATAAACAACAAAGTAAAATTTGGAACATTAAAAGATAAACAAAATCAACATAAATGTTAAATCAAATTCTCAATCAAATTTCGAATCCAATCTCGATCAAAATTCAAATTCAATCTTTCCAAATTTCAAATCTCGATCAAATTTCAAATCTCAAATTCGATCTTTCCAGCATCTCACATCAAACCTCAATCAAATTCAAACCTTTCGGGTCGAGGATTTTACATCCAAGACCGCACCGCTTTAGGATTCTCTTCCTACCGCACTCGAAATACATCAAATTCAAACTTTTGGGTCGAGGATTTTACATCCAAGATCGCACCGTTTTAGGATTATTTTCCTACCGCACCGAAATACATCAAATTTCAAACCTTTCGGGTCGAGGATTTTATATCCAAGACCGCACCGTTTTAGGATTCTTTTCCTACCGCACCGAAATACATCAAATTTCAAACCTTCCGGGTCGAGGATTTTATATCCAAGACCGCATCGCTTTAGGATTCTCTTCCTATCGCACCGAAATACATCAAATTCAAACTTTTGGGTCGAGGATTTTACATCCAAGACCGCACCGCTTTAGGATTCTCTTCCTATCGCACCGAAATACATCAAATTCAAACTTTTGGGTCGAGGATTTTACATCCAAGACCGCATCGCTTTAGGATTCTCTTCCTACCGCACCGAAATACATCAAATTCAAACCTTTGGGTCGAGGATTTTACATCCAAGACCGCACCGCTTTAGGATTCTTTCCTATCGCACCGAAATACATCAAATTCAAACTTTTGGGTCGAGGATTTTACATCCAAGACCGCATCGCTTTAGGATTCTCTTCCTACCGCACCGAAATACATCAAATTCAAACTTTTGGGTCGAGGATTTTACATCCAAGACCGCACTCGCTTTAGGATTCTTTTCCTACCGCACCGAAATACATCAAATTTCAAACCTTTGGGTCGAGGATTTTACATCCAAGATCGCATCGCTTTAGGATTCTTTCCTATCGCACCGAAATACATCAAATTCAAACCTTTGGGTCGAGGATTTTACATCCAAGACCGCACCGCTTTAGGATTCTTTCCTATCGCACCGAAATACATCAAATTCAAACTTTTGGGTCGAGGATTTTACATCCAAGATCGCACCGCTTTAGGATTCTCTTCCTATCGCACCGAAATACATCAAATTTCAAACCTTTTGGGTCGAGGATTTTACATCCAAGACTGCACTGCTTTAGGATTCTTTTCCTACCGCACCGAAATACATCAAATTCAAACCTTTGGGTCGAGGATTTTACATCCAAGATCGCATCGCTTTAGGATTTTCTTCCTATTGCACCGAAATACATCAAATTCAAACCTTTGGGTCGAGGATTTTACATCCAAGACCGCACTCGCTTTAGGATTCTCTTCCTATTGCACCGAAATACATCAAATCAAATTCCCGGGTCGAGGATTTTATATCCAAGACCGCACTCGCTTTAGGATTCTTTTCCTATCGCACCGAAATACATCAAATCAAACTCTCGAGGTTAAGGATTTTACATCCAATACCGCATTACTCCGAGATCTTTCCTCATTGTAATGACCCAATCCAATCGATTCGATCCTCTCGTTGGGGTTGAAGATGTTACATCAAAAATTTCAAAATTCCAATTTTCATTTCAAATCAAATCCCTTCAAAATTAATCTCGACAAACTTCAATCTAAATTGAAACTCCAAATTGAAATCTAAACTCACACATCATGACTTAAACATGAAACAAAATAAAATCTAAATTGAAATTCTCCCAAATCATGTGATTTGGGATTCACCTCCTTTTCCTTCCCCGGCGAGAGTTCAAGAATCTCCAGCTCCGCAGATATACTTGACGCTCCCCACGGAAATTCTTCTACTTCGTCCTAAGTTTGTCACTTGGACATCCGTGTTGGTTTTGTTGATCGCTCGGTCAACACCAATACGCGCGGTGTGCTCCGTCGACTCACCACACCTATTGGGGGTCCATTTGTTGACCTCATTTTTGATGAGGTCTTCTCTTCTTCTCTTTAGTACTTAGGATCTAGCCTTAGGCTTTTCCTTCGACTATCTTAGAGGATTAGAATTGGGACCCACCTTTTAGAAATTCAAACCACTTCTAAACTCCCTACAAACTCCACAAACTCGACTATAGACCCCTAATCACCTAGAGGGTTGAAATCAAATGTGGAAGTTTAAAGGATGAGTTCCTATAGGACTCTTCGGCCTTAGGACCGCCCAGGTGGCCCGGTCCGGTGAAGGGTCGACTTGCACACACACTACACCTACACACTACATTTTCACACACACCTCCTAAAAACACACCCTTACCCAACTTGACCTCCTCGACTCATGTAGGTGATTCACATGGATGGTCCTTAACCCCTAAGCCCTCGGCTAAGAGGGTTAGGAACAACATAGTGAGTGCCTCAAATGAATCCCTTCATGGCTCATGTGGGCTTGATATGGCTTCATGGCTCAACCAAAATGGTTGTATTCCACTTACATCCACCCAATCTTCAATTTTCCAAATTTTCAATTTTTGACCCCCGGGACCCTACACCCCGCCTAACCTACCAAATGCCTTTGAAACTACCCGAATTTCTCAAAAATTTCCAAATTACCCAAAACTCTCCAAAATCAATCCCAAACATTTCCACACCACTTAAATTGATCATCCATACCCAAAAATGCCAAAAAATTCCAAAATACCCCCCAATACCTTCCAAATACCCAAAATACCCCTTTCGACCCAAAAATCCAAAAATTCAGAAAATTCCCAGAAAATTCCAGAAAATCCCAAATATTCCCAATTTCATTTTGTTCAACTACACCATGGGCCAATTTTGTCAATTTACCCCACTTTTATCAAAACCCCCAATTTGACCCATTTTAACCCAAAGTAAACCCAATGTCAAACCAAACCTACCCAATTGACCCAAATTCTGGTCCAATTCAATTCTAAACTTCAATTCAACATTCCCAACACCAATCTAGACCAAATCCAAGCTTAATTTGATTGACATTTGGATCCAATTTCACTTTTGGCCTTAAAGCCCAATTTGGACCCATGACCCAAACTTAGCCCAAACTCACCCAATTCAACTCCAATTAACCCCAAATCTTTTCCAAACCTTCCTTAACATCCCCATAAACAAAACACTAACATGATTTGCCCAAAATTTAGACCCAAACCCCACTCAAATTCAACCCAAAGCTAAAAGGCCCATTTTCGACCTAAACTCAAGCCTAGCCCAAATGAGCCCAAATCCCAAAATCAAAACCTAACCAAAGCCAAAACCTCTTTGAAACACTCCCATAAACATTTCCCAACATTAATTTTACATCAATTTCAACTCTAGCCCAACTTTGGCCCATGGTAGCCCATTTTGGCCCACCTTAGCCTCCTTACCAAAAAGGCCCATATTCAACCCAATTCAAACCCAAATCACCTCAAATTTGTTTCAAACTACTCATGACACATCCCTAAACCAAACTCAACAATTATTTGGCCCAAGCCTTTACCAAAATTTCATCCCAAAATCCATTTTAAAATTCAAAAGCCCACTTCCCTAAACCTTCCTAAAAGCCCATTTCCACCAAATACAAAAGCCCAAAATTGGCCCTAAAGCCTACATGACATTTCCATTTGCCATCCATTTAATCAAAACCATACCTAAGTCCTAAATCCATCATCAAATTATTCCAAATCAAGTTCCATACAAATTTCCATCAAATTACCAAAAATTTCCTAAAACCCTTTTCATGAAACAAGTCAACCCTTTTCCCAAGCCAAATGGAGCCATGAACAAGCCATCCTCAAGCCACATGAAGCCATGAGGGCTTTGACTTGTCATTAGTCCATTTATGGCAAGAAGAGGGGGCCCTTTCCTAATCCTTCTTAAACCTTTTTTACCTTAAGCATGTCACACACTAAACCATGCTTAGCCACCTCACCATGGATGGAGACTTCACCACTACCATAGCACTGACCCAAGTGACTCTTTTCAGCCCAAGGCCGGACCTTGGGTGGTGCACCTAGCCCAAAAGGATGGGTTGACCCAAACCTAGCCAAAATGGCCTCTTCCCCATTCCATTCCAAGCCATCTCCTTTACACTCGGCCATTGCCAATTGCTTGCACAAACACCTGACCCCGACCCACTCGACCCCGAGGGTGACCCTTGCCTCGCCGGCTAGCCACCCCAGCCGCCGGAAAACACCATGGCCGAAAGCTCACATGTGAGCCAACATTGAAATTCTCCATTGCCGACTTGTCCCAACCCAAATGGATAGCATGGTCGTTCTTCCTCGACCTAAGCAACTGATCCCAACCATTAAACCCCCCGGGAGAGCCTCCAGCCATGCCTATTTAAACACCACTCCCTCACGGCCATGAAAGAAGAGTTGCACAAACCTTGCCAAAACTCGCCAAAATTGTTCCGTACTCCTCCCCATACACAGCAGCACTTAATCCCCAAGTGAGATCCCCCCGCCATTTCTTCTCTCGTGAGCTCAATTTCGTAGTCGAAATTCCACCCAAAACCAGGACACTTCTCCACAATGGACCAATCCCCAAATTGATTGGTCCTACACCTTCACTGGACCAAGGGAAGGTGTCCACCAAGAAAAGCCCCATCCCCGTGCCACCCGCTTGTTCCGTACTCCAAGCTTTGTGATCGGCTGTGGTCGAAGTCCAACCTAGACAATTCACCAGACCAGGAGCCTTCATCTGGAGCTTGCTACGATCCAATCGAAGGTGCAACAACTCTCAGATCGAAGCTTCACTTCTCTGAGCCAAGGTATGAACTCATTCTTCTTCCCGAGCTTACAGAGATTCTCCATTTCATTTGAGTAAATTTAAATGCATGTTTACCGTATGGATGTGTTCGTCTCTTCAAGACGAATCCATAGAGCATAAGAACACGAAAATCCATTGAGAATCGAGTGAGAAATTAGGGTTAGAAGGTCGACGGTCACGGGTGCACACCGGCCGTAGACGATGACCGAGAGCCGTTGGATCGCGCGTGTATCGAGCGGACGGATCGATTGCGCCGGACCAGCAGAATATTACGTGAACCGCGGGTCCCGGAGCGCCGACGCGGATGGCGGCGTCGAATAGGAGCGCGCCGCGCGTGCATTCGGAGTCGCCGAGGCCGACGCGGCGCCGCGTCACTTAAATAGAAAATTAGGGATTTTCTTAATTTATTTAATTCCCCGAACTTTGAAAATTCATATCTTTGTGTAGAAAAATCCTAAAAATAAAAGAAAAATACCCTCTTGCTCAGATGAACGGAGGAGAATAATGTGGAAAAGAAATTAATTAATTTTGTCCAGTATTTTATTTTTAATTAATTATTTACTCCCTGCATTGTTTTAATTCTCCATGCATTCACACAATTCACCATGGCATGAGACTATAGGGCTTTTGAAGCCTCCGAACTTAGGGACATTCCCTGAATTTTTCAAGGTCGAGGCCATCTCTCGTGAAAAGTTATTGATTTTTCAAATGCATGTTGCTGTTTTAAGTATTTTAATTCCAAAAATTAGCATGTTGTGAAATAAATTTTAGGAAAATTTGGTGATGTTCCTTATGACCAGAGAACCCTAGGAAAAATAGGATTTGAGTTAATTCACTCGGATTAACCCTAATCGGCTTAAACACCCAAAATAGGTCTCTAATTAATTAGAGTTAACCATAAATCAAATTGACTTGAAATCAATTCTCCATTGACCTTTAGGATCAGAGGAACCCATCATAAAAATTTGAGGTCAATTGGACTTGGTTAGCCCCACTAATTGGGTTGATTAAGCCACTTAGTCATTTTAAACTTTAAAAATTCATAACTTTCAAAATATCTTTCAAAAATTCACCAAATTGGTTTTGGATTCTCTCTGATATCAGGGGAGTTTAAGAAAATTAAAATTTCAATTTTCTAAAAAAGTTGATTTTTAATATTATTTTAATATTTTTAATAATTAAAAAATAATAAAAATCACAAAAATAATAAAATTCACCAAAATGTCATATTTTGAATTTTAATCACTTAGGAACAAGTCCCATATTTTTCCTAGGTCTATTTAGTGAGGTATTAATTTTTAAAGCTCTAGGGTAATTTTAAAATTAAAAAAATGTATTTTCTAGCATTTTCACCAAAATAATTATAATAAATCAAAGAAAAATCAGAAAATTGCAAAGTTTGGTTCTCTGGAATCCTTGATATCAGAGAGAATTTTAAAAATTATAAAATTTATTTTTCAACATTTATTTTATTTTTAAATTAATTAATACTCCAGAATTTAAAATAATTCTAATAAATAAAATATAATTCAAAAAATTACAAAATTTGGTCCAAGTGGTCCTCTGGTCATTAGGAATGTCCCCTAATTTTCTTAAGGACAGAAACTTTTCCTTGGTCATGTTATTAAATTTCCCTTGGAAATCTCTATTTTCTACCAAAAATAATTATATAAATAAATTAAATACAGAAAAATCACATTTTCTCCTCTCATGTCTTTATTGACACATAAGTGAAGTCACATAAAAATTTCAAGTTCATTTGAGTTCAATTTAGTGAGTTATGAAATTATTAGGCTTAAAGGGCAAAATGGTAATTAAAATTTTAACCCTTAATTAAAACTTTAGGTTTAATAAAAAATTAACAAGTAAAATATTTGATCCTAATCTGATTTGGATGATTGAAATTTAAATAATTAAAGGGTAGAAACCCATTAAGCAATTTAAGATGATTAAACCTTAATTAAATAATCGATTAAATTTGGAAGAATAATAAAATTGGAATTATTAAAATAGGGATATTATTAGGAAGAGATTTATTCTTTAATTTAAAAATCCCTAAATTTAATCATCTCATTAATATTCAACTCTTAATTAAAATGATAACTCAAATTTAAAATATTAAAAGACTTAATCATTAAACTAAAATTAAATCATTAAACTCTTTCAAAAATTTCAATTAAAATTAAATTAAATTAAATTAAAAATTAAATTAAATTAAGTAAATTAAATTAAAATTAAATTAAATTAAATTAAGATTAAAAAGTTGAATTAAATTAAATTAAATTAAATTAAATTAAATAAACAAATTAAATTAAATTAAATTAATAAATTAAATTAAATTAAATTAAATTAAATAAATAAATAAATTAAATTAAATTAAATAAATTAAATTAAATTAAATTAAATTAAATTAAATTAAATTAAATTAAATTAAATCAAGTCAAACTAAATTGAATTAAAATTAAATCAAATCAAACTAAATTGAATTAAATTAAATCAAATCAAACTAAATTGAATTAAATTGAATTAAATTAAATTAAATTAAATTAAATTGAATTAAGTTGAATTAAATAACATCACCTATGACATAAAGAACTCAAAAATAAATCTAAAATAACTTCGAACACTATTCCAAACTTAAATCATTAATCAACTAAACTCAGTCTTGAACACCAATTTGCCCTCAAGAGCTTTAGTTATCATAACTCCTAAACAGTAATATAAAATGAAATGTTACTTCATTTATAGGATATTCAAATGTCCTAGTTCACTGAGCAAGTTAACAAAATTTGAAAACCTCGGACGATCGATTCATTTACACAATTAAATTCATTTGGACTTAAAACAATCCTAGAAATATTGAAAAGATGTTTAGGATCCTTCCTAAGCACTTCCTCAATATGATAGGATATTTATAAGAACAATTGAACTTAGTTGTTCTTTGATGAAGAAAATCGTCTTCAAACCAAAAACACAAAGAACCTAGACGTCATAGGAAATGACTAGCCATAGTGATTAGAACTTGGTAGAAAACCATAACCCTTTCCCTTAGCTTTACCTAGGAACTTGTTTAAATATTCTAATTGTGTTTTAAGTGCAACTTGGGATGACGGGAAGACCCTCCAGTACGCTTTTATTTTATTGCGATTTACTTTACTGTAATTTATTTAATTGCATCGCACTTATTTTTCTTGCATGATAAAACAACAGTTGCATGAAAACCTACACCTTTAGGACGTAAACCAAAACTGAAACCCATAACTAAATTAAAAGACACTACAAGATAAAATTCACCTCCACAACATTTCAAAATATAAGACAACTCAAAATTTAATCACAAACGTAACACAAAACTACAATTACAACTAAATTAAAACGTCTTGTTGGATGATCGGGAATACCTCGGATGATGTAACCTACGTGTTGCTAACGGGATTTCCCACGGTCTAAATGAAAGTGTGGAACTCATTCAGCTGAGTTTAGCAAATTCATCCGGACTAAGTGAATCCGATAAAAATAATGATGCCGGAAGGATGGAACCGTGGGATCTTAACCGGTGTCGTTATAATCAACTTTAAGATTTGTTTTAATTAAAACACAAAAACACTTGGAAATTAAGACTTCTCTAAACCAAAACACTCTTCTCATTCCCTGATTTATGATTTCTAAAACTAAACCTCTCGCAACAACAAGGAGCTCGGAGCATGGTGGGCAGCACGGCCATCGTCGTCGCAAAACTTGAACCTACATCAACAAAACTTTCCTAGAATTAAACAACAAAGCCATAGGACTTCGAGGTAGTTTGCCTAGTGCAACATAAATCCTCAACTCTTCGTTAGGCATTTGCATTGCAAATTAAGCCCTAACCGGTCTTAGGATTCCGAGGTAGTCGTCCGATACGACACAAACCCTCATATCTTCCGTGCAATTTGTATGATTCTATCATATAAATATAAGCCCTAATTAATTAAAATTGGCAAGATTAAAACATTAAATGAACATTAGGACTTTCCTAAATCCAAGCCAAACAATAGGATAGTCGGGAAATTATCGAAGTTCACTTCGAATCCGTGATTTCTCCTACTTTTCTTCCTTTGGATTCCCAAAATAAAATGTTCCAAACTTGATCCATTCCCTATCGAGATTCAAAAATTCAATTCTTTGAAAACTTAAACTTTGAAATTCTCGAGAGCAGAATTATTGATTATTATCGAGAGTTTTCTTAGGTGATTCCCGTCACTTAAGATGTAATTAACTATAGGGGCTTGCCCTTATAGGGAATTTTAAAGAACCTGTGTAATATAAACCCCGTTTAATGTTTTCATATTAAGCAGGGAATTTGTCGGCTTATAAAATTGGTTCGCGTACCAAACGGATGTCACAAATCTTCTAGTTTATTTAACCGAGCCCCACCATCAAGCAAGTG
This sequence comes from Papilionanthe hookeriana x Papilionanthe teres, assembly GCA_022702705.1. Taxonomy (NCBI): domain Eukaryota; kingdom Viridiplantae; phylum Streptophyta; class Magnoliopsida; order Asparagales; family Orchidaceae; genus Papilionanthe; species Papilionanthe hookeriana x Papilionanthe teres. Next base: position 3,448,610 of record CM040431.1, on the reverse strand, counting down.
TGTCCATCCTTAGGGATAGATACACGGCTTGCGGTGCGGTGCTCGTTTATATAAACTATTCGGGATGTGAGATCGGTTTGATTTCATATCTTAAAATTCTTTAAAATTATTTTCAAAATCAAATATTACTTTCTAAATTATATCTATATTTAAATTTAAAATTCGCCGGCAACTTCTGTTAGGCGACCCCCTTTTTAAAATAAGACACACAACCTAAAAATAGTGCCGACATATTTCTGGCGACTCCGCTGGGGAATATTCCTCTCTCCATAATAATCAAACAATTCTGCTTTCAAAAATCGGTAGTGCATCCATGTCCCTTATGGATCAAACTACCATTCTTTCCGTTGGGATACTATGTTCATTTCTACCTTGAACAAGTATAACCAATATTCTCTCGGATTTAGGAGCCACTGTTGTAGACACCTCTAAACAGAGAGGTTCCGAGATCCATTTACCTCATTTCTGAGGTGGGGTGGACCCCCAATAGGTGTTAGTTTAGGAATGATCCTTCGAGTCGAGAAGTCTTGCTTAAGACTCTCTTTTCCTTTCCAACTCCGATTCGGATTCCTTACCCTCTCTACACCTTTGAACACTCCGTTCTAAATAAACAAACCCTCTAATAAGTGATTCTTTTAATAAGTGATTCCTTCCTATAAATACATGCACAAGAATGAGTTCGGACTCTTTTCAATTCCTTTCTTTTCGTCCTAAAGAAAAGAAGCATAACTTGGGACTGACAACCAAAATCTACCCTGCAGAAATGGAAGCCCCAAAACCGATTTTCTCCTTCACCAACGGACCGGACCTCGCCGTCTATAAGGATGAGTCGCCCGACAATGGAATCATCCGATTTGGACAAGGATTTGAAAACACGAACGTCAAGATCACCGACGTCTCCCTTTTCGCACCGATGAACAAGGTATCCGAAGCCGAAGAGCCGCCGTTCGAGTTCAACCTTAGGTCAACCCAAGAATTCCCTCCTCCGCAAAGGATCCCGACTAAGAGGAATACCGTCGCCCACGGAGGACCGGTTCTTTCTACCCCCACCGGTCTACTTGTTTCCGCACCTACCCCGACTTTTGCCAAATCAAAGGGGAAAGAAATCCAGAATTATGATGGACCCGTTACCGTGGAGGGTACAGCATCTTCCCGTAAGACCTTCTCGTTTTCGAGATCGGGTCCAAGCTCAAGGATTCCGTCACTAACAAAGACCCAGAGAAGAAACGAAATAGAAGGATCGCTAAAGAAGCCGTGGCCGCCGAAATTGCTTTCCTAGAGGAAATTCCGGAATCGCCGTAATATACACCGCCGCCCGAATACATACCACCGTTGGGAGGAAGCGCATTTCATCCCCTCTCCGCCGCAGAAGATGAAGAAAACATTCGCAAGATTGCTCGCCAAATTACCACAGCCCGCATATTACAACGATAGCCGCAAGAAAAGAACTAGAACTACGCCGTTTGCTCGACAGCAAACTTTGGTAGAAAAGTTAGCGAAGAAGGAAAACTGCCCCGTATCAGAAATTCTACGGAGGATAGGGCGGGTGCCGCCAAATCCCGTCTTGGGCCCCGAGTAGAACCCGCCATCATGGCGAAAAGCCAAGTAAAAGAATGAAGGCTAGTCCGCCCGTTGTCGTCTCGGATTACAGATCAGGGAGGATACCACCTTCCAAAGCATTTGGCCGACGTGACCATCCGGTCCTAGACCTTCCGCCGCCGAAGGATGGTATGGCGTCCCACTACCGGGCAAGCTGAGATTGAAACAACAGCCCGAGAAAGAAAGTCTCGCCAGGAGACTTGAATCTGAAGAAAGTGCTACCGCGATAAAGGGGACTCGTGAGAAGGGGACCCGGCAACTATCGCACGACAACCACGAAGACACACAGAAAGTCCCGCTAGAAGATGCCATGGAAAAATTGAGAACCGATATCCGACGATTAGCAAAAGAAAGAGAAGAAAAGTTCGGAGACGAGATTGATTCATCGGAATTCATGGACGACGAATACGCGTAAATCAACATGGTTGAGACACGAGCTTCATCGCCTTCGCAAGGTGCTCCCGCAGCTCGCAGAAGAGAGGAGCCAGAACTGATGAGAAGACAGCTTCAGGAAAAAGACGACACGATCGCTCAAATGGCAAAAAGGATGGAAGAGATGGCCGTAGCTCTGGCCACTCTCCAGAGTCAAGTACAACCACATAGAGAGACACCCCCAGAGGTCATTCACATTGTGGACGGAGGAAAGGAGATTACGTCCGTCAATGGGGATGATCAGCTAAAAAGGATACAACACAAAGTATGATTCCCGAAAAGGATATCAAGAACTTGGTAGAACAAAGACAGTGCGAGAAGCCTTAGCACAATCAAAAAGCGGGACATCCATTCGGACGGGTAGACCTTACCCCGAAGAATTCGACGCTGTCCAATACCCGAAAGGCTTCGTACCACCTCTGTTCAAGACCTTCGACGGAACCGGGAACCCCCGACAGCATGTGGCACACTTTCGTGCCGCTTGTTGCAATGCCGGCGGAGCGATGCATTACTCTTCCGACAGCTCGTCGCCAGTCCGTAGGAATCGCCTTCGACTGGTATGCAGAATTACCAAACGGTTCGGTTAAGACATTTTCAGAGCTAGAGAACCTCTTCATCAAGCGATTCGCCGGAGCTCAGCACCACATCACTATAGGTGATTTAGTGGTAGAGAAGCAGAAGCCGAATGAAACTTTGGTGGATTACATACTTCGATGGAGGAACTTAAGTATGAAGTGTGAACCACAACTGCAAGAACAGCATGCAGTTGGCATTTTACTAAAAAGCATTCACGGCCCGATAGCACTTCTCCTCAAGGGATTCACTATTAAGACTTTCGAGAAGTTGTTAAGCAAGGCCGGAAGCTTGCAAGAAGAGGCGAAGCAATTAAGTTTCACCGACAAGACGGACAAACAAAAGCCTGTAAAGACTTTTGAAAAGAAATCCGGGATCGTCGCAGCTAGCTTGACAAAGGCAAGCAACCGATGCAAATACCACCGTAACGGCCGCAAGCAACCACAACAGAATTACCAGCAACCCCGGCCCAACGTATCAGTCATCTCCGCAAGATGAACAACCGTCTCGTCCGCAACGTACATTAAGAGAGCTTTTGAGCAGAGAATATCCGTTCAAGAATGAGGCAATGGCCGAAAATGTTCCGTAGTCCGATGAAGACTCCGCATTTCCAACCGCGCGAGCCTAAAAGACCGGAGGAAGTCAACAAGAAAGGTGATCCCAACTTTGCCCTTACCACCGGATGCTTGGGCACAAAATAGAAGATTGCATTACCTTCAAAAGTTGGCTCAATGACAACCTCGCGGAAAGGGAATATAACGATCCCGAAGGAGTACATGAAGGAACCCCGTAAAGGAGGTTCCGTCAATGTTGTCTCGACCGATCCCATCATTCCGATAGATCCCTATACGACCGACGATGGATGGACTACCGCTTGGACGAGGTCTTCGAAAAGATTTTAGACAAGCATCCGTACCGCTTCGGTACGAGCTTCAATTCGTAGTTTGAAACCCGTTAAGCCGTACTATCACTCGCGATAGAAGAACCACCTCAACAGGAGACGATCGAAGAGAAGAAGAAAATTGACGAAGAAGAGAAGACCGAGGCACCTAAGGCTAGACTAGGGGCCGCTTATCCTAGGATAGTTGTTTCCGATTCGGGGAGAAATCCCTCGAACCCCCGACTCCGTATGATTATCCGCTCACTTCGTGGGATCATATAATGATAAGGGTGATGGCGTCGGCTACGTTTTGACCGTTTCTAACGATTACGTAACTAACGATAATCCGGATATCGATTTCGATACCAACGACAATTCTCAAATCATACACCATCTCGACGAGCAAAATAACAAAGAAGACATCCATCAAGGAGGCTACGAGAGTTCAACAAGCAATGAATCTATCTGCGAGTTTCGAGGAGCTCCAAATCACGATAGAATTAGAGCCTTCGGACTCGAAGCTAACCCGGAAGAGCCCGTCATTCCGATTCAAGAAAAGACACCGGCAAGCTCAACGATAGATTCGGAGGAAATTACGTAAGTCAACTTAAGAAGTGGGAAAGTTCTACCTCCGAGAATGGGTCCAAAAGACAAAGGAAAGCGTGTGGTTGTTCGAGAAGAACCAACCCCTGCAGAAGAAACACCCATTCGAGAAGAAAACGAGACACATGAAAACAAAGTGGACTACAACGTGCTAGCCCATCTTAGGAAACTACCAACCAAACCGAGCATCTACGACGCTCTCATCTTATCAAAGGAGATGAGAGAAGCTCGATCAAGGCCTTACTTCGATCCGAAATTTGCTTAGCTCAAATGGCCGGAGAGTCCTTAGATGAGGTTTGCTCGTTAAAAGAACAGCCGAGGTGTTACCTTCACGGACGACGACCTACTACTTGGAACAGCGAGATCACAACCGACCGTTGTACATTTCGCTTACAATCGGAAAATTTACACTCTCCGCAGTATTGGTGGATCCAGGAGCATCAATCAATATAATGAATCTTCGAACGCTAGCATACTTGGAAATTGATGCCCGCGAGCTCGAAGCGTACAAAATGTTATTAAGAGGATTCAACCGTAAAGGAGAAAGAGCCCTCGGCTCGATAACGCTATCGATGAAGACCGGTGACTTAGCAAAGACAACCGCGAAATTTCACATAATCGATTCGAAACATCGTTCAACGCTCTATCGGGCCGACCATGGATACATGAAAACAGGATGGTACCATCATCTCTACATCGAGTGCATCAAGTACTACGATGGAGGGGAACAAAGGCATCAAAGGTGACTTACAACCATTCTCCGTACATGAAATTGGAATCCACGAGGATGCAGCTTATTATGCACCACCGAAGAAAACGATCTTCTCCAGAGATACCATAACAAATGAAGCAAAGAAAGTTCGGGACAACGAAGAACCTGAAATTCTAGTCCAACAAGCCACTCACCACTCCCTTACGGCGAGATGGTGAAGGTTTCTCCACAACTCGCATCCGAGGTCGAGGCCGGGGACGAGGTCGTGGTAGAGACGTTAGGACGATCGGACAGCAGGAAACCAACCATCAATGTCGATTGGGAAGATAGTTCCGAAGGAGAAAAGGAAATCAAACAAGAAGCAACGACAATAAGTCGGAAGAAGCCGCAATTCGAATCCCTCTCGAAGATGAAAGAAACGAAGAATACAAATCAATGTACGAGAAGATTAACCACTATGTACATACTATGACCCTGACCCCGATCCATTCTAATAAGATCGAGGGTATGGAGGTCAAAGAGGTACGTAGCGGTGGTGCAAAGCCAATCAAATTCTACCGTGGTGCTCCTTCCTCCAAAACCGAAAATAATGTACAACTTGAAGATGCTACTTCATCGAATTAATGGAATTGCCTTTCGAGTGGTACTCTCCCCGTGTTCAAAATTTAATTCAACGTGGTTTCTTACCTCGACAATGGACAAAAGGTCAATCACAACGTTTTGAAAATTTATGGAATAACTCCGCCGTCCACCCAACTCAAAACATGGTCTCGGATTCGGCACAGCAGAGGTCGCTCGATGATACCGAATTTTGCTTGGTTGTCACTTGCGAAAAGCCGCATGGAAACTACGGACGAACTCGAAGATTTACAAATTGGAGACGCTCCACCAGAATTCGAAGAGGAAATCAAATCTACAATAGATGAGTTAATAGAAGTTAACTTAGGTACTAGCAAAGAGCCTAGACCTACCTTTGTTAGCTCTTTACTCAATAAAGAAGACTCCAAAGAAATAATCAAGTTATTAATGGAGTTTAAAGACTGTTTTGCTTGGAGCTACGATGAGATGCCAGGTTTAGCTCCAGAGGTCGCAGTCCATAAACTAGGAGTGGACCCCACTTCGTTCCGCCGACAAGCTCCCGAAGAATGCGTCTAGAAATCGAACAACAAGTCATAGCTGAAGTTAAAAAGCTAATAGACGCTAAATTTGTCCGTGAAGAACAATACCCGACTTGGTTAGCCAACGTGGTACCACCGTGAAGAAGAATGGTCGATCGAATTTGTGTGGATTTCGTAGATTTAAACAAGGCATGCCCAAAGGATGAATTCCCTCTACCGATCCTGCAATTAATGATCGACATCGCTTCGACACATGAAATATTCTCGTTCATGGATGGATCTTCGGGATACAACCAAATAAAAATGGCTCCGTAAGACGAAAAGCTTACAAGCATTCGAACGCCGATCGGAGTATTTTGCTACACAAAGGATGCCATTCGGATCGAAGAACGCAGGAGCAACCTACCAAAGAGCAATGACAAGAATTTTTGATGATCTCATCCACAATCAAGTCGAATGCTACGTGGACGATGTGGTCATCAAAAGCAAAATAAAGGACAACCACTTGTATGATTTGAGAATTGTTTTCGAACGATTAAGACAATTTAACCTTAAGATGAATCCCTTAAAATGCGCCTTCGGCGTCACCTCCGGAAATTCTTAGGATTCGTTGTCCGACATCGTGGAATCGAAATCGACCCGAAAAGATAAAAGCCATCTTAGAAATGCCGCCTCCCAAAACCTTAAAACAACTACGATCTTTTCAAGGAAGCCGGCATATCTTCGACGCTTTATCTCGAACTTGTCGTAGGTGTCACCTTTCTCGCACTAGTTAAAAAGGACGCCAAATTTATTCGGGAAGAGAAATGCCGAAGGCCTTCGAGGACATTAAACAATACTTAATGACACCTCCTGTCTTAGCAGCTCTGGCCTCGTGTAGACCGCTAATACTTTATACCGCGGCTTTAGACGACTCTCTCGAGCCCCGTTAGCCTGTGTCAATGATGAGGGTAAAGAGAATGCCCTTTATTACCTAAGCCGTCGTTTACTGCCAACGGAAATAAGGTATCCCGCAATTGAAAAGCATTGTTTGGCCCTGATCTTCGCCGCTCAAAAGTTCAGGCATTACATGCTTTCTCATAAGGTCAACCTGATCTCGAAGTTTAATCCATTGCAATACTTGATGACTCGTCCAACGCTTTCCGGTAGACTTGCCAGATGGTCAATGATATTATTGCAATTCGATATAACTTTCGTGCCTCTCCGTGCCGTAAAAGGACAAATCTTAGCAGATTTCCTCGCGAAGACACCCTTTGTCGGCAGAATCTCCTCTCAATGACGATCCGCCGGATGAACAAATAATGAACCTAGAAAACCTCGATGATCGACGTTGGGAATTATATTTCGACGGAGCATCTTCAGCACACAAAGACGAAGAATCGCAAGTGATAGTGCCCGGTAAGGCAGAATCGGGCTAATCTTTATAACACCGGAGCGGGGATGTTAAGATACTCCTACCACTCGACGAGCCGTGTACAAACAACGAAGCGTAATACGAAGCCCTCATAACGGGACCGGAATTAACCATTCAAATGGGATAACAGACATCAACATCTACGGGGATTCACAGCTAATCATTCAACGTATCGCGGACAATACAGAATTTTAAAACCAAGACTCGAGCAATACTTCCAAGATGCCATACAAACTGTTGGAACGATTCCAAATGTGACAATCTACAAAATTCCCGTAAAAGAAAACGCTCTAGCGGATGCGCTAGCTCGTCTCGCAAAAGAATTTGCCCGTTTGCAAGATGAATCGATGGAAGTGTCGGCTCACGGACGCCGTGTCCTATCACAAATTGACATGACACGATACACAAATCGAAAAGGAAAAAGGATCGATTGCAAGAAGGATGTAAAAACACGGAAGATCGGCGACAACCATCGATGGATTACCTACAAACAGGAAAACTACCAGAGGATAGGTCGTTAGCCCATCAGATCAAGAAAAGAACTCTGTCCTACGCATTAATAAACAACACATTATACAGAAGGTCTTTTGATCAAATGTGGCTAAGGTGCCTAAGCGGGTCCGAAGCCCGTGAAATTGTTAAAGAAGTACATTCGAGACTCCGTGGCGCTCACCAATCGGGTCCAAAGATGAAAATGAAAATTAAAAGACTAGGGTACTACCGGCCCTCGATGATGACCGACCGCATGAAAATCGCCAAGAGCCGTCACCATGCCAAGTGCACGGAGTGGTTCTACACCAACCTCCAAATGTGCTACATCCGACAATCGCATCGTGGCCATTCGAATGTTGGGGCACGGATATAGTGGGTCCAATAGAACCGCCGTCGTCAAAAGGACATCGCTTCATTCTTGCGACTACAGCATTACTTTTCCAAGTGGCGCGAGGCGCTTCCACTTAGAGAAGTGAAAGCACACCACGTGCTACGCTTTTTAAGAACTAAGTTGTCTACCGTTTCGGGGTGCCGCGCAGATCGTCTCGTATAATGGGTCGCATTCGAAGTACGCAAATCAACAATTTTGTCGTGAGACACGGAATCGACCGGCGATACTCAACAATTTACTACCCAAGAGCAAACGGCCTCGTCGAGGCTTTTAATAAAACTCTCGTTCAAATTTTAAAGAAAACTTTGGACGACAATAAGAGAAATTGGCACGAGAAGTTGCTAGAAGCCTTATGGGCCTACCGGACAACCTTCGTAACACCTACTCAAGCTACACCTTACGCTCCGGTGTATGGGTCCGAGGCAAGTGTTACCTTTTAGAGGTTCGGCCTTCCTTCACTCGAATTGCAGCTTGCAAATAAAATCACAACGAATAAGAATGCCAAATTACGACTCGAAGAATTAGAAAGCCCGGAAGGGAAAAGACTTGCAGCAGCAACAGAATTTAGAACTATACCAAGCTAAGATGATTCAAGCTCATGATAAACCGGTCCGCCCAAGAACCTTCAAAGTTGGTGATCTAGTTCTCGTTCTCAAAAGACCTATTCTTGCACACCGCAAGATAGGAGGAAAATTTGAACCCACTTGGGAAGGACCGTTTGTGGTTGAGGCAGCCTACTCAGGAGGCTCCTACCAGCTAGTGAATTGCCAAGGAGAACGACATATGCTTCCGATCAATGGACGATACTTGAAAAAGTACTACGCTACCTGATGTTTCGAAGGAATGAACTTTCCATCCCTAGAAGCACGGGTGAAGTGATTACTTATGATTGGGTCCGAACCCAAAAAAATAAAAAATGTGCCAAAATAAATAAAATCCTGACAACAAAATTTTCCTTATTTTCTTTTCCGAGTCAAAATCTCTTTCCCGATCTTATCCCACTTCATTCCCGTTAAGTTTGAAAATATAAAAATAATAATAAAACAAGATGTCTTTAATAAACATTTTCTTGATGTTCTTGTTCTTAGTACATGCCCCCCGATCCTTTTCCTTGTCTTTTCGCAGGGAAATGTCGAGCGGGCGGTTGGTCTTGAACTTTAAGAATGGCGTAAGCCTTGCACTCGATGAAAAGAGGGTGAAAGATGGAGCGATAATCGAGATTGACTCGGATTTCGCACCAGCAGCCTACGATACGAGGAAAGTGACCGGGTCCCGGTTGACCGAGAAGAACTCGCCCGACATACAAGGATGAAAGTGGGTGGCCCAAGCCACCAATCCAAAGAACAAGAAAAGAAAGACAAATATCGAAGAAGATAAGAAAATGAAGTCCGTAGTCGCTACAAGCAGAGGGCAGTGCTTGTCGCGCCGCGCCCACGGAGATTCAAGAAGTTCGGAGAGCTACTCTCACAAGCAACGCAACGAAGAAATAAGAATCGCCGTATCCGTAAGATGTTGACAAAACTAGCCGCGGATCGACGACGACGAGGCAGTTGCTAATGTCGCGGCATACACTTCAAGGACACCGGTTCACCAGAACTGCGAAGAAAGGAGGCCAGCTCCTAGGATGACGAAAAGAACCGCGAGAAATCTCACAAAGACCCGAAGAAAGAAGGCTACCACGCCACCGGATAGAACCACCAGGTGATGCATGACCTTGTTGCGAAGCAACCCCTGTGGGATGTCTCGATAGACATCATCCCTGAGGAGCCAAGGTATGCAGGAGAACGTGAAGGGATTGAACCATACATCCCACAATATGTCACAAGGCCTCGCCATCTGCAGATCATTCCGGAATACGAGCTGGAGAGAATGCAAAATGTTGAAAAGAAAACCTTTGAATACTTCGAAAGGATTAGAGGCAAAGAATCAATATACTCGGAGGGCCTCGAATTACATACGTACGTATTCTCGCAGTATGAGCGAAGAAGAAATCGTGGATTGCATCCGGGATTTGAAAAGAATGGGCCGAGCAGGCCGCTTAAGGGAAAACACATACTCGTAGCCCCGGAGATGGATGCCGTGGAAAGGAAGAATCACAATACAATGTGGATGTCGTTACAACTTTGCCGAGGACAGGAAGGGAAACCCGCCGGGAATACTCCGTCATGGGCAAGTGGATCCGATGCCATTAGTCATCAAGAGAATGGTAAAAAGATTGATAACATGGAGGGTACCGCCGCAGACCGCATACCCAATAGCCGCATCATCAACATCTACAAGCAGGTGATCGTATACCCCCACACATAGATCACCATGACTTTGTCGTGCCTTTCGCACAAGCCTCTTTCCCGAGCGAGTGTAACATCATGTTCGGATCCGACCTCCGGATAGCAGGTCCGAGTGAGTTCCGAGGGCCGTTGAAGATACCACTACCGGTAGGTTCCGTCATGATACCGAAGGGTAACGGAGCGGATATCGCCAAGCATTGCATACCGGAGTACCGATGAAGCGGATCTCGCTACGTTCGTGAGGATGGACGACGTAAAGACACCTTACCATTTCCAACTCGTACCCGGAGCTAGAAAGCCTCCGACCTTACGAGCTGTGAGTTACATGGAAAATATCACACCTCCAATGTACATCCATACGGCATCCTTGCCAAGGATGGCTTGGAAGGTGATGTTATTGACCATGTACCCCACTATTCAGACATGGATTTTTGACAGATGCTTCTTTAGATGGATCGACAAAGATCATACACAGTCCGTTTTGAGTCTACATGGATTGTATGAAATATATTCCAGATCAAGTTGTACGATGTATCTTCAACATGATTGGAATGAAAGTGACCATGTCACATTTTTTGGCCTTCACCTCTTTTGTGCAAATTGATCGGGAAACGCCGTTGAAGTTAAATGAACTTCGAACAAAGAAACGTAAAAGAAAAAAAAAAGAGGAATAAAAGAAAACTTTCGTAAAAAAAAAAAAAGAAAGAGGATCTAAAGAAAAATGACAAACACCAAATTCACATGAACATTAAATAAACAACAAAGTAAAATTTGGAACATTAAAAGATAAACAAAATCAACATAAATGTTAAATCAAATTCTCAATCAAATTTCGAATCCAATCTCGATCAAAATTCAAATTCAATCTTTCCAAATTTCAAATCTCAGTCAAATTTCAAATCTCAAATTCGATCTTTCCAGATCTCACATCAAACCTCAATCAAATTCAAACCTTTGGGTCGAGGATTTTACATCCAAGACCGCACTCGCTTTAGGATTCTCTTCCTACCGCACCGAAATACATCAAATTCAAACTTTGGGTCGAGGATTTTACATCCAAGACTGCACCGCTTTAGGATTATTTTCCTACCGCACCGAAATACATCAAATTTCAAACCTTTCGGGTCGAGGATTTTATATCCAAGATCGCACCGCTTTAGGATTCTTTTCCTACCGCACCGAAATACATCAAATTCAAACCTTCGGGTCGAGGATTTTACATCCAAGACCGCACCGCTTTAGGATTCTCTTCCTACCGCACCGAAATACATCAAATTCAAACTTTTGGGTCGAGGATTTTACATCCAAGACCGCACCGCTTTAGGATTCTCTTCCTACCGCACCGAAATACATCAAATTCAAACTTTCGGGTCGAGGATTTTACATCCAAGACCGCACCGCTTTAGGATTCTCTTCCTATCGCACCGAAATACATCAAATTCAAACCTTCGGGTCGAGGATTTTACATCCAAGACCGCACTCGCTTTAGGATTCTTTCCTATCGCACCGAAATACATCAAATTCAAACTTTTGGGTCGAGGATTTTACATCCAAGATCGCACCGCTTTAGGATTCTCTTCCTACCGCACCGAAATACATCAAATTCAAACTTTTGGGTCGAGGATTTTACATCCAAGATCGCACCGCTTTAGGATTCTTTTCCTACCGCACCGAAATACATCAAATTTCAAACCTTTCGGGTCGAGGATTTTACATCCAAGACCGCACCGCTTTAGGATTCTCTTCCTATCGCACCGAAATACATCAAATTCAAACCTTCGGGTCGAGGATTTTACATCCAAGACTCGCACCGCTTTAGGATTCTCTTCCTATCGCACCGAAATACATCAAATTCAAACTTTTGGGTCGAGGATTTTACATCCAAGACCGCACTCGCTTTAGGATTCTCTTCCTACCGCACCGAAATACATCAAATTCAAACCTTTTGGGTCGAGGATTTTACATCCAAGACCGCACCGCTTTAGGATTCTTTTCCTACCGCACCGAAATACATCAAATTCAAACCTTTCGGGTCGAGGATTTTACATCCAAGACCGCACCGCTTTAGGATTTTCTTCCTATCGCACCGAAATACATCAAATTCAAACCTTTGGGTCGAGGATTTTACATCCAAGACCGCATCGCTTTAGGATTCTCTTCCTATTGCACCGAAATACATCAAATCAAATTCCCGGGTCGAGGATTTTATATCCAAGACCGCACTCGCTTTAGGATTCTTTTCCTATCGCACCGAAATACATCAAATCAAACTCTCGAGGTTAAGGATTTTACATCCAATACCGCATTACTCCGAGATCTTTCCTCATTGTAATGACCCAATCCAATCGATTCGATCCTCTCGTTGGGGTCGAAGATGTTACATCAAAAATTTCAAAATTCCAATTTTCATTTCAAATCAAATCCCTTCAAAATTAATCTCGACAAACTTCAATCTAAATCGAAACTCCAAATTGAAATCTAAACTCACACATCATGACTTAAACATGAAACAAAATAAAATCTAAATTGAAATTCTCCCAAATCATGTGATTCGGGATTCACCTCCTTTTCCCTTCCCCAGCCGAGAGTTCAAGAATCTCCAGCTCCGCAGATATACTCGACGCTCCCCAACGGAAATTCTTCTACTTCGTCCTAAGTTTGTCACTTGGACATCCGTGTTGGTTTTGTTGATCGCTTCGGTCAACACCAATACGCGCGGTGTGCTCCGTCAGCTCACCACACCTATCGGGGGTCCATTTGTTGACCTCATTTTCGATGAGGTCTTCTCTTCTTCTCTTTAGTACTTAGGATCTAGCCTCAGGCTTTTCCTTCGACTATCTTAGAGGATTAGAATCGGGACCCACCTTTTAGAAATTCAAACCACTTCTAAACTCCCTACAAACTCCACAAACTCGACTATAGACCCCTAATCACCTAGAGGGTTGAAATCAAATGTGGAAGTTTAAAGGATGAGTTCCTATATGACTCTTTCGCCTTAGGACCGCCCCGGTGGCCCGGTCCGGTGAAGGGTCGACTTGCACACACACTACACCTACACACTACATTTTCACACACACCTCCTAAAAACACACCCTTACCCAACTTGACCTCCCCGACTCATGTAGGTGATTCACATGGATGGTCCTTAACCCCTAAGCCCTCGGCTAGAGGGTTAGGAACAACATAATGAGTGCCTCAAATGAATCCCTTCATGGCTCATGTGGGCTTGATATGGCTTCATGGCTCAACCAAAATGGTTGTATTCCACTTACATCCACCCAATCTTCAATTTTCCAAATTTTCAATTTTTGACCCCGGGACCCTACACCCCGCCTAACCTACCAAATGCTCTCAAACTACCCGAATTTCTCAAAAATTTCCAAATTACCCAAAACTCTCCAAAATCAATCCCAAACATTTCCACACCACTTAAATTGATCATCCATACCCAAAAATGCCAAAAAATTCCAAAATACCCCCCAATACCTTCCAAATACCCAAAATACCCCTTTTGACCCAAAAATCCAAAAATTCAGAAAATTCCCAGAAAATTCCAGAAAATCCCAAATATTCCCAATTTCATTTTGTTCAACTACACCATAGGCCAATTTTGTCAATTTACCCCACTTTTATCAAAACCCCCAATTCGACCCATTTTAACCCAAAGTAAACCCAATGTCAAACCAAACCTACCCAATTGACCCAAATTCTGGTCCAATTCAATTCTAAACTTCAATTCAACATTCCCAACACCAATCTAGACCAAATCCAAGCTTAATTTGATTGACATTTGGATCCAATTTCACTTTTGGCCTTAAAGCCCAATTTGGACCCATGACCCAAACTTAGCCCAAACTCACCCAATTCAACTCCAATTAACCCCAAATCTTTTCCAAACCTTCCTTAACATCCCCATAAACAAAACACTAACATGATTTGCCCAAAATTTAGACCCAAACCCCACTCAAATTCAACCCAAAGCTAAAAGGCCCATTTTCGACCTAAACCCAAGCCTAGCCCAAATGAGCCCAAATCCCAAAATCAAAACCTAACCAAAGCCAAAACCTCTTTGAAACACTCCCATAAACATTTCCCAACATTAATTTTACATCAATTTCAACTCTAGCCCAACTTTGGCCCATGGTAGCCCATTTTGGCCCACCTTAGCCTCTTTACCAAAAAGTGCCCATATTCAACCCAATTCAAACCCAAATCACCTCAAATTTGTTTCAAACTACTCATGACACATCCCTAAACCAAACTCAACAATTATTTGGCCCAAGCCTTTACCAAAATTTCATCCCAAAATCCATTTTAAAATTCAAAAGCCCACTTCCCTAAACCTTCCTAAAAGCCCATTTCCACCAAATACAAAAGCCCAAAATTGGCCCTAAAGCCTACATGACATTTCCATTTGCCATCCATTTAATCAAAACCATACCTAAGTCCTAAATCCATCATCAAATTATTCCAAATCAAGTTCCATACAAATTTCCATCAAATTACCAAAAATTTCCTAAAACCCTTTTCATGAAACAAGTCAACCCTTTTCCCAAGCCAAATGGAACCATGAACAAGCCATCCTCAAGCCACATGAAGCCATGAGGGCTTTGACTTGTCATTAGTCCATTTATGGCAAGAAGAGGGGGCCCTTTCCTAATCCTTCTTAAACCTTTTTTACCTTAAGCATGTCACACACTAAACCATGCTTAGCCACCTCACCATGGATGGAGACTTCACCACTACATGGCAGACTGACCCAAGTGACTCTTTTCAGCCCAAGGCCGCACTCGGGTGGTGCACCTAGCCCAAAAGGATGGGTTGACCCAAACCTAGCCAAAATGGCCTCTTCCCCATTCCATTCCAAGCCATCTCCTTTACACTTGGCCATTGCCAATTGCTTGCACAAACACCTGCCCTCGACCCACCCGACCCCGAGGGTGACCCTTGCCTCGCCGGCTAGCCACCCCGGCCGCCGGAAAACACCATGGCCGAAAGCTCACATGTGAGCCAACATTGAAATTCTCCATTCGCCGACTTGTCCCAACCCAAATGGATAGCATGGCTGTTCTTCCCTCGACCTAAGCAAGCTGATCCCAACCATTAAACCCCCCGGAGAGCCTCCACCATGCCTATTTAAACACCACTCCCTCACGGCCATGAAAGAAGAGTTGCACAAACCTTGCCAAAACTCGCCAAAATTGTTCCGTACTCCTCCCCATACACAGAGCACTTAATCCCCAAGTGAGATCCCCCTGCCATTTCTTCTCCGCGAGTTCAATTTCGCAGTTGAAATTCCACCCAAAACCGGGACACTTCTCCACAGTGGACCAATCCCCAAATTGATTGGTCCTACACCTTCACTAGACCAAGGGAAGGTGTCCACCGCAAAAGCCCCATCCCCGTGCCACCCGGCTTGTTCCGCACTCCAAGCTTTGTGATCGGCTCGTGGTCGAAGTCCAACCTAGACAATTCACTGCACCGAGAGCCTTCATCTGGAGCTTGCTACGATCCAATCGAAGGTGCAACAACTCTCAGATCGAAGCTTCACTTCTCTGAGCCAAGGTATGAACTCATTCTTCTTCCCGAGCTTACAGAGATTCTCCATTTCATTTGAGTAAATTTAAATGCATGTTTACCGTATGGATGTGTTCGTCTCTTCAAGACGAATCCATAGAGCATAAGAACACGAAAATCCATTGAGAATCGAGCGAGAAATTAGGGTTAGAAGGTCGACGGTCACGGTGCACACCGGCCGTAGACGATGACCAGGAGCCGTTGGATCGCGCGTGTATCGAGCGGACGGATCGGATTGCGCCGGACCGCAGAATATTACGTGAACTCGCGGGTCCCGGAGCGCCGACGCGGATGGCGGCGTCGAATAGGAGCGCGCCGCGCGTGCATTCGGAGTCGCCGAGGTCGACGCGGCGCCGCGTCACTTAAATAGAAAATTAGGGATTTTCTTAATTTATTTAATTCCCTGAACTTTGAAAATTCATATCTTTGTGTAGAAAAATCCTAAAAATAAAAGAAAAATACCCTCTTGCTCAGTGAACAGAGGAGAATAATGTGGAAAAGAAATTAATTAATTTTGTTTAGTATTTTATTTTTAATTAATTATTTACTCCCTGCATTGTTTTAATTCTCCATGCATTCACACAATTCACCATGGCATGAGACTATAGGGCTTTTGAAGCCTCCGAACTTAGGGACATTCCTTGAATTTTTCAAGGTCGAGGCCATCTCTGTGAAAAGTTATTGATTTTTCAAATGCATGTTGCTGTTTTAAGTATTTTAATTCCAAAAATTAGCATGTTGTGAAATAAATTTTAGGAAAATTTGGTGATGTTCCTTATGACCAGAGAACCCTAGGAAAAATAGGATTTGAGTTAATTCACTCAGTATTAACCCTAATTGGCTTAAACACCCAAAATAGGTCTCTAATTAATTAGAGTTAACCATAAATCAAATTGACTTGAAATCAATTCTCCATTGACCTTTAGGATCAGAGGAACCCATCATAAAAATTTGAGGTCAATTGGACTTGGTTAGCCCCACTAATTGGGTTGATTAAGCCACTTAGTCATTTTAAACTTTAAAAATTCATAACTTTCAAAATATCTTTCAAAAATTCACCAAATTGGTTTTGGATTCTCTCTGATATCAGGGAAGTTTAAAAAAATTAAAATTTCAATTTTCTAAAAAAGTTGATTTTTAATATTATTTTAATATTTTTAATAATTAAAAAATAATAAAAATCACAAAAATAATAAAATTCACCAAAATGTCATATTTTGAATTTTAATCACTTAGGAACAAGTCCCATATTTTTCCTAGGTTTATTTAGTGAGGTATTAATTTTTAAAGCTCTAGGGTAATTTTAAAATTAAAAAATGTATTTTCTGGCATTTTCACCAAAATAATTATAATAAATCAAAGAAAAATCAGAAAATTGCAAAGTTTGGTTCTCTGGAATCCTTGATATCAGAGAGAATTTTAAAAATTATAAAATTTATTTTTCAACATTTATTTTATTTTTAAATTAATTAATACTCCAGAATTTAAAATAATTCTAATAAATAAAATATAATTCAAAAATTACAAAATTTGGTCCAAGTGGTCCTCTGGTCATTAGGAATGTCCCCTAATTTTCTTAAGGACAGTAAACTTTTCCTGGGTCATGTTATTAAATTTCCCTTGAAATCTCTATTTTCTACCAAAAAATAATTATATAAATAAATTAAATACAGAAAAATCACATTTTCTCCTCTCATGTCTTTATTGACACATAAGTGAAGTCACATAAAAATTTCAAGTTCATTTGAGTTCAATTTAGTGAGTTATGAAATTATTAGGCTTAAAGGGCAAAATGGTAATTAAAATTTTAACCCTTAATTAAAACTTTAGGTTTAATAAAAAATTAACAAGTAAAATATTTGATCCTAATCTGATTTGGATGATTGAAATTTAAATAATTAAAGGGTAGAAACCCATTAAGCAATTTAAGATGATTAAACCTTAATTAAATAATTGATTAAATTTGGAAGAATAATAAAATTGGAATTATTAAAATAGGGATATTATTAGGAAGAGATTTATTCTTTAATTTAAAAATCCCTAAATTTAATCATCTCATTAATATTCAACTCTTAATTAAAATGATAACTCAAATTTAAAATATTAAAAGACTTAATCATTAAACTAAAATTAAATC
Organism: Papilionanthe hookeriana x Papilionanthe teres; assembly: GCA_022702705.1. Classification (NCBI taxonomy): domain Eukaryota; kingdom Viridiplantae; phylum Streptophyta; class Magnoliopsida; order Asparagales; family Orchidaceae; genus Papilionanthe; species Papilionanthe hookeriana x Papilionanthe teres. Next base: position 3,430,394 of record CM040431.1, on the reverse strand, counting down.
ATTAAACTCTTTCAAAAATTTCAATTAAAATTAAATTAAATTAAATTAAAAATTAAATTAAATTAAGTAAATTAAATTAAAATTAAATTAAATTAAATTAAGATTAAAAAGTTGAATTAAATTAAATTAAATTAAATTAAATTAAATAAACAAATTAAATTAAATTAAATTAATAAATTAAATTAAATTAAATTAAATTAAATAAATAAATAAATTAAATTAAATTAAATAAATTAAATTAAATTAAATTAAATTAAATTAAATTAAATTAAATTAAATTAAATCAAGTCAAACTAAATTGAATTAAAATTAAATCAAATCAAACTAAATTGAATTAAATTAAATCAAATCAAACTAAATCGAATTAAATTGAATTAAATTAAATTAAATTAAATTAAATTGAATTAAGTTGAATTAAATAACATCACCTATGACATAAAGAACTCAAAAATAAATCTAAAATAACTTGAACACTATTCCAAACTTAAATCATTAATCACAAACCGTTTGAACACCAATTTGCCCTCAAGAGCTTTAGTTATCATAACTCCTAAACAGAATATAAAATGAAATGTTACTTCACTTATAGGATATTCAAATGTCCTGGTTCACTGAGCAAGTTAACAAAATTTGAAAACCTCGGACGATCAATTCACTTACACAATTAAATTCATTTGGACTTAAAACAATCCTAGAAATATTGAAAAGATGTTTAGGATCCTTCCTAAGCACTTCCTCAATATGATAGGATATTTATAAGAACAATTGAACATAGTTGTTCTTCGATGAAGAAAATCGTCTTCAAACCAAAAACACAAAGAACCTAGACGTCATAGGAAATGACTAGCTATAGGATTAGGAATTTGGTAGAAAACCATAACCCTTTCCCTTAGCTTTACCTAGGAACTTGTTTAAATATTCTAATTGTATTTTAAGTGCAGCTTGGGATGACGGGAAGACCCTCCAGGTACGCTTTTATTTTATTGCGATTTACTTTACGGTAATTTATTTAATTGCATCGCACTTATTTTTCTTGCATGATAAAACAACAGCTTGCATGAAAACCTACACCTTTAGGACGAGAAACCAAAACTGAAACCCATAACTAAATTAAAAGACACTACAAGATAAAATTCACCTCCACAACATTTCAAAATATAAGACAACTCAAAATTTAATCACAAACGAACACAAAACTACAATTACAACTAAATTAAAACGTCTTGTTGGATGATCGGGAATACCTCGGATGATGTAACCTACGTGTTGCTAACGGGATTTCCCACGGTCTAAATGAAAGTGTGGAACTCATTCAATTGAGTTTAGCAAATTCATCTACACTAAGTGAATCCGATAAAAATAATGATGCCGGAAGGATGGAACCGTGGGATCTTAACCGGTGTCGTTATAATCAACTTTAAGATTTGTTTTAATTAAAACACAAAAACACTTGGAAATTAAGACTTCTCTAAACCAAAACACTCTTCTCATTCCCTGATTTATGATTTCTAAAACTAAACCTCTGCAACAACAAGGAGCTCGGAGCATGGTGGGCAGCGACGGCCATCGTCATCACAGAAACTCGAACCTACATCAACAAAACTTTCCTAGAATTAAACAACAAAGCCATAGGACTTCGAGGTAGTTTGCCTAGTGCAACATAAATCCTCAACTCTTCGTTAGGCATTTGCATTGCAAATTAAGCCCTAACCGGTCTTAGGATTCCGAGGTAGTCGTCCGATACGACACAAACCCTCATATCTTCCGAGCAATTTGTATGATTCTATCATATAAATATAAGCCCTAATTAATTAAAATTGGCAAGATTAAAACATTAAATGAACATTAGGACTTTCCTAAATCCAAGCCAAACAATAGGATAGTCGGGAAATTATCGAAGTTCACTTCGAATCCGTGATTTCTCCTACTTTGCTTCCTTTGGATTCCCAAAATAAAATGTTCCAAACTTGATCCATTCCCTATTGAGATTCAAAAATTCAATTCTTTGAAAACTTAAACTTTGAAATTCTTGAGAGCGGAATTATTGATTATTATCGAGAGTTTTCTTAGGTGATTCCCGTCACTTAAGATGTAATTAACTATAGGGGCTTGCCCTTATAGGGAATTTTAAAGAACCCGAGTAATATAAACCCCGTTTAATGTTTTCATATTAAGCGAGGGAATTTGGTCGGCTTATAAAATTGGTTCGCAGACCAAACGGATGTCACAAATCTTCTAGTTTATTTAACCGAGCCCCACCATCAAGCAGTGTGTCCATCCTTAGGGATAGATACACGGTTTGCGGTGCGGTGCTCGTTTATATAAACTATTCGGGATGTGAGATCGGTTTGATTTCATATCTTAAAATTCTTTAAAATTATTTTCAAAATCAAATATTACTTTCTAAATTATATCTATATTTAAATTTAAAATTCGCCGGCAACTTCTGTTAGGCGACCCCCTTTTTAAAATAAGACACACAACCTAAAAATAGTGCCGACAGGGATGAACAAATCAATCGTCTCAAACAAAAAAAGGGAAGAATTAGCGGTAGCTTTACAAATTCCTCCAATAAATCCATTACCCGCGTTGAAATTATTAGACCAGAGGCAATACACATTCTAGAGGACAAAAGAGAGCCAATAGAAGTTGAAGAAAGCATTCAAAAGAGAATGGATGCCTCTTAAAGTGGAATTCCTGAAAAAGAAATCACATAATTGGTGGAGTAAAAGATAAAAGAAACAATGGCACAGGTAAAGGATGGATCATTAATTCCAAAGGGTAGACATTATCCAGAGGAATTTGATTATGTCCAATACCCCAAAGGTTTTGTTTCCCCTCTTTTCAAAATGTTCAACAAGATTGATAATCCTCGTCAGCATCTTGCACACTTCAGAGCAAGTTGTTGCAACACAGGAGGAAGTGACGCTCTTTTATTCTGCCAATTTGTTAACAGTCTCACAGGAGTTGCATTTGACTGGTATACGGAACTTCCTAACTGGTTCATTAAAACTTCTGTAGAGCTTGAAAGCCTCTTTATTTAACAGTTCACTGGAGCACAACACCATACAACAGCCGGTGATTTGGTGATAAAAAAACAAAAACCTGTAGAAAGTTTGGTGGATTACATTTTACGCTGGAGAAATCTCAGCATGAAATGTGAACCACAACTCTGGGAACAACATGTCATCAAAACCTTGCTTAAAAATATCCATGGTCCCATAACATTCATGCTTAAAGGGTTCACAACAAAGATATTTGAGAAACTGCTCAGTCAAGCTGCCATTCTTCAAGAGGAGGCTAAGTAGATGAGTGTAGCGGAAAAGACAGAAAAGACAAAGTCTGTCAAAACATTGGAAAAGAAACCAGAAAACGTTACAAAAAAGGTAAAGAAGTGATGCAAGTTCAACACGAACAAAAAAAGCAGCGACAAATTCAACCACCACATTGAACATCTTCTCAATTATAAATTCAACAACCAATGTCGGTACCGACAAATAAAAGAGTGATGATTGAGAAAATGGATAAGGAATACCTGTTCAAGACAGAAGCTGTTGGCAAAATATTCTGTAGCTGCTCAAAATACCAGAATTCAAGCTATCTGAGGCTAAAAGGTCAGGAGAAGTCGATATGAAGGACAATCCTAATTATTTTCTTTATCACAGGATGCTTGGACATAAAATTGAAGAATACTTTGTCTTCAAAGACTGGTTAGAGTGCAACTTTAAAGAAGTAAATATAGTAATTCTGAAAGAGTATCGAAAAGAACCTGAAAAAGGTTCAATCAATATGAATTCGATCGATAAACGTATTCCTAATCCTGACAACAAAGATAAAGATGATGTTACTCGAGGTAAATCTTCTGAGGAGATCCTTATGGACTTTCAAATTAAAAAATCATCCAACAAGGGAAAGAAAAATAAAATTAGAGAATTAAAATGGTTAGAGGTCTTTTAGACATAGGGACTACTCTTCTTTTGTATATTCTAGTTCTCATGTTCCTTTGCCTTCTACTAGGATAGTTGTCTCGGACGAAGGGAGAAAATCACTCGAGCCGTTGACTTTGTATGACTTCCTTTTTACCACTGTTGCGAATAATAATACTTTCAATTTTACTTACATTCTATCGATTTTAGATGTTACTTTTGAAAATGATCGTTCCAATTTTGATCCTGTAGACAATACTCAAATCGTACTTGATCCAGATCAGTCTAACGACAATCAAAATGAAAATAACATTAATGAAAATTCTAGCAATGACAAAAATGAAAATAACACTATCAACTATCAAGAGATACAATGATGTTACGGGGATTGAACCAACTAGGAGAACGAGCCCTAGGGTTAATAACATTTCTCCTAAAAATGGATGATTTGATGACAATGATAAAAATCCATATTATAGACTCTGATACCTCTTTTAATGCTCTATTCGGTAGACCATGAATTCATAAGCATAAAACGGTTCCTTCTTCACTGCATCAATGCATAAAATATTTACAAAAAGGGCAAGAATGTTGTATCATAGGAGATCTGCAACCATTTTCAGTCTATGAAATTGGAGTACATGAAGATGCAGCATACTATGCTCCAATAAAGAAACAAATATTCTCCAGAGAGACTGTGATAAATATAGAAGAAGAAGACAAAGAAAAGAAAATAAATGAAAAAATTTATTCTTTATCAACACAGGCGAAAGGTGATAATTCTCATCAAACTCGCATCGAGGTCAAGGCCGGGGATGAGGACGAGGAAGAGAAGACCTAAGTATCAAAATGAAGAAACCATTGAAGTTCAAAATTCACCTGGACTCTGAAGAAGATGTAAAAGTAGAAACGACATCGGTGGTTCCAAAAGAACCTCAGCTCAAAATAACTCTTGAAGAAGAAGCTAAAGAAAAACAATTTGAGTCTATGTATGAGAAAATTAACCATTACATACACGCTATGACCCTAATTCCAATCTCTACTTCTAAGATTGAGGATTTAGTGGTTAAAGAGGTATATGGTAATGATAAAAAGACAATTAAGTTCAGACTTGGCTCTACTTCTTCTAGTACTGAAACCATTTTGCAAAAAAAAAAAAAAAAAAATCCCTTTTGAGTTGTATTCTCCTTAGGCACAAAAAGATTTTCAAAATAGTTGAATGCTCAAAGAATGGTCTTTAAAACAACCGCATTTGATTGAAAAAATGTGGGATAATAATAAATGGGACCCTAACTCTAAATATGGTATTGGATTTAACACTCTAGAACCCTTAAATGATACGGAATTTTGCCTAGTCATCACCAAAGAACTTAATTATAAACAAACATCTGATCTCCAAATCGAAGATACTCCTCCAGAATTGGAAGAAGAAATCAAATCGACAGTTGATGAATTAAAAAAAATAAATTTAGGGACTAATGAAAATCCTAAACCAACTTACATTAGTTCATTCCTTAACAATATGGAAGTAAAAGAAATAATTCAAATATTAAAGGAATACAAAGACTGCTTTGTCTGGATTATGACGAAATGCCTGGACAAGCTCCAAAATTCATAGTCCACAAACTTGGGATAAATCAAATTTCAATCCCTGTTAAACAAGTTCTAAGAAGGATGCATGTCAAAATAGAACAAAAAGTCATTGCCGAAGTAAAGAAATTGATTGAGGCTGGTTTTATACGAGAAGAAAATTATCTGACAAGGCTGGCTAATGTAGTGACAGTTAAATGAAAAATGACAAGATCTGGGTTTGTGTGGACTTCAAAGTTCTAAATAGGTCTCGTCCAAAGGACGAATTTCCTTTACCAATCCCAGAACTAGTGACTGACCTAGCATCTACACATGCAATATTTTCTTTTATGGATGGATCATCAGGATATAATCAAAAAAGGATGTTTCCATAATATGAATCAAATACAACCTTTAGAGCACCCATAGGGATATACCGTTACAAAGTAATGACATTTAGATTGAAAAATGCTGGTCCAACCTACCAAAGAGCCATGACACGGATTTTCGATGAACTCATACACAATCAAGTCGAATGTTATGTGGACGATTTGGTTGTAAATAGTAAACAAAAGGAAGATCACCTGTACGATTTGAGAATCATCTTCGAACCATTACATCAATATAATCTTAAATGAATAACTTAAAGTGCGCTTTCAGTGTTATTTTGGGAAAATTTTTAGGACTTGTCGTTCGACATCGTGGGATTGAAATTGACCCTCTCGAAATTGAAGCTATTCTAAATATTCCTCCTCCTATAAACCTAACTAAATTGTGATCCTTTGAAGGAAACCTAGCATATATGTTGACCTCATTTTTGATGAGGTCTTCTCTTCTTCTCTTTAGTACTTAGGATCTAGCCTTAGGCTTTTCCTTTGATTATCTTAGAGGACTAGAATTGGGATCCACCATCTAGAATTTCAAACCACTTCTTAACTCCCTGCAAACTCCAAAAACTTGACTGTAGACCCCTAATCACCTAGAGGGTTGAAATCAAGTGTGGAAGTTTAAAGGATGAGTTCCTATAGGACTCTTTGGCCTTAGGACTGCCCTGGGTGGCCTAGTCTGGTGAGGGGCTGACTTACACATACACTACACACACACTACACTTCCATACACCTCCTAAAAACACACCCTTACCCAACTTGACCTCCTGACTCATGTAGGTGATTCACATGGATGCTCCTTAACCCCTAAGCCCTCGGCTAGAGGGTTAGGAACAACATAGTGAATGCCTCAAATGAGTCCCTTCATGGCTCATGTGGGCTTGATATGGCTTCATGGCTCAACCAAAATGGTTGTATTCCACTCACATCCACCCAATCTTCAATTTTCCAAATTTTCAATTTTTGACCCCGGGACCCTACACCCCGCCTAACCTACCAAATGCCTTTGAAACTACCCGACTTTCTCAAAAATTTCCAAATTACCCAAAACTCTCCAAAATCAATCCCAAACATTTCCACATCACTTAAATTGATCATCCATACCCAAAAATGCCAAAAATTCCAAAATACCCCCCAATACCTTCCAAATACCCAAAATACCACTCTTGACCCAAAAATCCAAAAATTCAGAAAATTCCCAGAAAATTCCAGAAAATCCCAAATATTCCCAATTTCATTTTGTTCAACTACACCATGGGCCAATTTTGTCAATTTACCCCACTTTTATCAAAACCCCCAATTTGACCCACTTTAACCCAAAGTAAACCCAATGTCAAACCTAACCCACCCAATTGACCCAAATTCTGGTCCAATTCAATTCTAAACTTCAATTCAACATCCCCAACACCAATCTAGACCCAATCCAAGCCCAATTTGAGTGGCATTGGGATCCAATTTCACTTTTGGCCTTAAAGCCCAATTTGGACCTATGACCCAAACCTAACCCAAACTCACCAAATTCAACTCCAATTAACCCCAAATCTTTTCCAAACCTTCCTTAACATCCCCATAAACAAAACGCTAACATGATTTGCCCAAAATTTAGACCCAAACCCCACTCAAATTCAACCCAAAATCAAAAAGCCCAATTTTGACCTAAACCTAAACCTAGCCCAAAATGAGCCCAAATCCCAAAATCAAAACCTAACCAAAGCCAAAACCTCTTTGAAACACTCCCATAAACATTTCCCAACATTAATTTTACATCAATTTCAACTCTAGCCCAACTTTGGCCCATGGTAGCCCATTTTGGCCCACCTTAGCCACTTTACCAAAAAGGCCCATATCCAACCCAATTCAAACCCAAATCACCTCAAATTTGTTTCAAACCACTCATGAAGCATCCCTAAACCAAACTCAACAATTATTTGGCCCAAGCCTTTACCAAAATTTCATCCCAAAATCCATTTTAAAATTCAAAAGCCCACTTTCCTAAACCATTTTAAAAGCCCATCTAAAACCATTTCAATGAGCCCAAATCATCCTAAAGCCCACATGACACTTCCTTTCATCATCCATTTAATAAAAATCACCCCTAAGTTTCAAAATCATTATTTAAACCATTCCAAATCAAGCTTCATACAAATTTTCACCAAAATATCCAAAATTCTTAAAACCCATTTTTATGAAATTGACTAAACTTTTCCCTAAGCCAAAGACAAGCCCTGCAAGCCATGGATAAGCCACATGAAGCCATGGAGAGTTTGACATGTGATCAAGCCATTAATGGAAAAAGGAGGACCCCCTTTCCTAATCCTTCTTAAGCCTTTTTTTACCATAAGCATGTCACACTCTAAACCATGCTTTGCCACCTAATCCTTGATGGAGACTCCACCACACATGGAAGATTGACCCACCTGACCTCCTCGACCCAAAACCAGGTCTTGGGGAGGTGCACCCAACCCATTTGCATGGGTTGACCAAAATAAGCTAAAATAGCCCCTTCCCCTTTCTACTTTGATTCAACCACTTTACACATGTCAAACCTCAATTGAATGCACCAAACCCCAGCCCTGACCCACCTGAACAAGATGGTGACCAATGCCTGGCCGGCCAGCCACCAGGTCGCCGGAAAACACCATGGCCGAGACCTTGGAAGGAGCCAAATTTTGGAATCCCACCTTGCTGAGCTGCCTCACTCCAAATGGCCATTGCAGCTGTTCTTCTCCTCACCAGAGCAGCTGATCCCAACCATTAAACCCCCCTGGGAGAGCCTCCAGCCATGCCTATTTAAGCACCACCCCCTCTCGGCCATGAGAAGAGAGTTGCACAAACCTTGCCAAAACTCTGCCAAAATTGTTCCAGACTCCTCCCCATACACAGAGCACTTGATCCCCAGTGAGATCCCCCTGCCATTTCTTCTCTGTGAGCTCAATTTCAGAGTTGAAATTCCACCCAAAACCGAGGACACTTCTCCACGAGTGGACCAATCCCCAAATTGATTGGTCTTACACCTTCACCGGACCAAGGGAAGGTGTCCACCAGCAAAAGCCCCATCTCCGGGCCACCCGGTTGCTCCGGACTCCAAGCTTTGTGATCGGGCGTGGTCGAAGTCCAACCTAGACAATTCACCGGACCGGGAGACTTCATCCGGAGCTTGCTGAGGATCCAATCAAAGGTGCAACAACTCTCGGATCGAAGCTTCACTTCTCCGAGCAAAGGTATGAACTCATTCTTCTTCCCGAGCTTACGAGAGATTCTCCATTTCATTTGAGTAAATTTCAATGCATGTTTACCGTATGGATGTGTTCGTCTCTTCAAGACGAATCCATAGAGCTTAAGAACACGAAAATCCATTGAGAATCGAGTGAGAAATTAGGGTTAGAAGGTTGACGGTCACGGGCGCACACCAGTCGTAGACGATGACCAGGAGCCGTTGGATCTCGCGTGTATCGAGCGGACGGATCAGATTGCGCCGGACCAGAGAATGTTACGTGAACTGCGGGTCCCGGGACGGCTGACTCAGATGGCGGCGCCCAATCACAGCGCGACACGTACCGCTTCGGAGAGGCTAAGGTTGACGCGGCGCCGACTCGGATAAATAGAAAAATAGGGTATTTTCTGATTTATTTAAATCCCTAAACTTGGAAAATTCATATCTTTGAGTAGGAAAATCAGAAAAATAAAAGTAAAATACCCTCTTGCTCAGTGAACAGAGGAGAATAATGTGGAAAAGAAATCATTTAATTTCATCAAGTATTTTATTTTTTATAATTTATTTACTCTCTGCATACATTTAATTCTCCATGCATGTATACAATTCACCATGGCATGAGACCATAGGGCTTTGAAGCCTCGAATTTGGGAACATTCCCTGAATTTTCCAAAGTCAGAGGCCACCCCTATGAAGAGTTATTGATTTTTCAAATTCATGTCACTGTTTTGAGTATTTTAATTCTAATAAATAGCATGTTGTGTAATAAATTCTAGGAAAATTTGGTGATGTTCCTTATGATCAGAGAACCCTAAGAAAAATAGGATTTGAGTTAATTCACTCAGATTAACCCTAATTGGCTTAAACACCCAAAATAGATCTCTAATTAATTAGAGTTAACCATAAATCAAATTGACTTGAAATCAATTCTCCACTGACCTTTAGGATCAGAGGAACCCACCATAAAAATTTGAGGTCAATTGGACTTGGTTAGCCCCACTAATTGGGTTGATTAAGCCACTTAGTCATTTTAAACTTTAAAAATTCATAACTTTCAAAATATCTTTCAAAAATTCACCAAATTGGTTTTGGAGTCTCTCTGATATCAGGGGAGTTTAGGAAAATTAAAATTTCAATTTTCTAAAAAGTTGATTTTTAATATTATTTTAATATTTTTAATAATTAAAAAATAATAAAAATCACAAAAATAATAAAATTCACCAAAATGTCACATTTTGAATTTTAATCACTTAGGAACAAATCCCATATTTTTCCTAGGTCTATTTAGTGAGATATTAATTTTTAAAGCTCTAGGGTAATTTTAAAATTAAAAAAATGTATTTTCTAGCATTTTCACTAAAATAATTGTAATAAATCATAGAAAAATCAGAAAATTGTAAAATTTGGTTCTCTGGAATCCTTGATATCAGAGAGAATTTTAAAAATTATAAAATTCATTTTTCAACTTATATTCTATTTTTAAATTAATTAATACTCCAGAACTTAAAATAATTCTAATAATTAAAATATAATTCAAAAAATCACAAAATTTAGTCCAAGTGGTTCTCTGGTCATTAGGAATGTCCCCTAATTTTCTTAAGGACAGAAACTTTACCTTGGTCATGTTATCAAATTTTCCTTGAAAATCTCTATTTTCTACTAAAAATAATTATATAAATAAATTAAATACAGAAAAATCACATTTTCTCCTCTCATATCTTTATTGACATATGAGTGAAGTCACATAAAAATTTCAAGTTCATTTGGGTTCAATTTAGTGAGTTATGAAATTATTAGGCTTAAAGGGCAAAATGGTAATTAAAATTTTAACCCTTAATTAAAATGATAACTCAAATTTAAAATATTAAAAGACTTAATCATTAAACTAAAATTAAATCATTAAACTCTTTCAAAAATTTCAATTTAAATTAAATTAAATTAAATTAAAAATTAAATTAAATTAAGTAAATTAAATTAAAATTAAATTAAATTAAATTAAGATTAAAAGTTGAATTAAATTAAATTAAATTAAATTAAATTAAATAAACAAATTAAATTAAATTAAATGAATTAAATAAATAAATTAAATTAAATTAAATTAAATAAAATTAAATAAATAAATAAAATTAAATTAAATAAAATTAAATTAAATTAAATTAAATTAAATTAAATTAAATTAAATTAAATTAAATTAAATCAAATTAAATTAAATTAAAAATTAAATCAAATTAAATTAAATTAAAAATTAAATCAAATTAAACTAAATTAAATTAAATTAAATCAAATCAAACTAAATTGAATTAAATTAAATCAAATCAAATTAAATTGAATTAAATTAAATTAAAATTAAATTAAATTAAATTAAGTTGAATTAAATAACCTCACTTAAGACATGAAGAAATAAATCTAAAATAACTTGAACACTATTCCAAACTTAAATTATTAATTTGAACTTAAATTTGAATCACAAACCATTAAATACTATTTTGCCCTTAAGAGCTTTTACTATTATAACTCCTAAATGGAGTATCAAGTGAAATGTTACTTCACTTATAGGACATTCAAATATCCTAGTTCATCGAAGCAAGTTAATAAAACTTGAAAACCTCGGACGATCGATTTATTTACACAATTAAATTCATTTGGACTTAAAACAATCCTAGAAGTATTGAAAAGATGTTTAAGATTCTTCTTAAGCACTTCCTCAATATGATAGGATATTTATAAGAACAATTGAACTTAGTTGTTCTGTGATGAAGAAAATCGTCTTCAAACCAAAAACACAAAGAACCTAGACGTCATAGGAAATGACTAGCTATAGGATTAGGAACATGGTAGAAAACCATAACCTTTACCTTAGCTTTACCTAGGAACTTGCTTAAATGTTCTAATTGTGTTTTAAGTGCAGCTTGGAATGACGGGAAGACCCTCCAGGTACGCTTTTATTTTATTGCAATTTACTTTATTGCAAATGCACTTTACTTTTCTTGCATGATAAAACAACAGTTGCATGAAAACCCACACCTTTAGGACAGAAACCAAAACTGAAACCCATAACTAAAATAAAAGACACTACAAGATAAAATTCACCTCCACAACATTTCAAAATATAAGACAACTCAAAATTTAATCACAAACAAACACAAAACTACAATTACAATTAAATTAAAACGTCTCATTGAATGATCGGGAATACCTCGGATGATGTAACCCACGTGTTGCTAACGGGATTTCCCACGGTCTAAATGAAAGTGCGGAACTCATTTAGTTGAGTTTAGCAAATTCATCCGGACTAAGTGAATTCGATGAAAATAACGGTGCCGGGATGACGGAACCGTGGGATCTTAATCGGTTCCGTTTAATCAACTTTAAGATCTCGTTTTAATTAAAACATAAAGAACACTTGGAAATTAAGACTTCTCTAAACCAAACACTTCTCTCATCTCCTCGATTTATGACTTCTACAACTAAACCTCTGCAACAACAAGGAGCTCGGAGCATGGTGGGCAGCACGGCCATCGTCGTCAGCAAAACTTGAATCTACATCAGCAAAACTTTCATAGAATTAAACAACAAAGCCATAGGACTTCGAGGTAGTTTGCCTAGTGCAACATAAATCCTCAACTCTTCGTTAGGCATTTGCATTGCAAATTAAAACCCTAACCGGTCTTAGGATTTCCGAGGTAGTCGTCCGATACGACATAAACCCTCATATCTTCCAGGCTATTTGTATGGTTCTATCATATAAATATAAGCCCTAATTAATTAAAATTGGCAAGATTAAAACATTAGGTAAACATTAGGACTGTCCTAAAACCAAGCCAAACAATAGGATAGTCGGGAGATTACCGAAATTCGCTTCGGATCTGTAATTTCTCCTACTCTTCTTCCTTTGAATTCCCAAAATAAAATGTTCCAAACTTGATCCATTCCCTATTGAAATTCCAAAATTCAATGCCTTGAAAACCTTAAACTTTGAAATTCTAGAGAGCAGAATTACTGATTATTATCGAGAGTTTTCTTAAGTGATTCCCGTCACTTAAGATGTAATTAACTATAGGGGCTTGCCCTTATAGGGAACTTTAAGAACCCGAGTAATATAAACCTCGTTTAATGTTTCATATTAAGCGGGGAATTTGTCGGCTTATAAAATTGGTTCGCGGACCAAACGGATGTCACAAATCTCCTAGTTTATTTAATCGAGCCCCATCATCAAGCGGTGTGTCCATTCTTCGGGATAGATACACGGTTTGTGGTGCGGTGCTCGTTTATATAAACTATTTGGGATGTGAGATCGGTTTGATTTCATATCTTAAAATTTTCAAATTTAAAATTATTTTCAAAATAAAATACTACTTTTCAAATTATTTATTTAAATTAAATTAAAAATTCGCCGACAATTTCTGTAGGCGACCTCTTTTCAAAACAAAACACCCAACCTAAAAATAATGCCGACAATATATACGATGTTTTATTTCCAATTTGTTAGGTAGGTGTCAGCCTCTCACTACCCTAACCAGAAAAGATACCAAATTTATAAGGGATGAAAAATGCCAACACGCCTTTGAAAATATCAAACAATTCATAACAACACCTTCTGTCTAAGAAACCCTCGTGTTATGAAGACCTGTAATCCTTTACACCGCGGTATTAGATAATTCTCTTAAAACATTACTAGCCCAAGTAAATAACTGGGGATAAGAAAACGGATTATATTATTTAAGCCGCTGCTTGGTTCCAATTGAAGTAAAATATCTAACAATTGAAAAGCATTGTTTAGCTTTGATCTTCGCAGATCAAAAGCTAAGACACTATATGTTTTCTTATAAGTAACTCGTATTTTGAGAGTTAATCCATCACAATACTTAATGACACGACCGACACTTTCTGAAAGATTAGCAAGATGGGCAATGATACTGCTCTAATTTGACATAACATTTGTCCCACTACGTCTTACTAAAGGATAAATCTTAGCAGATTTCTTATCATCACATCTAATTTCGACTGTATCACCTCTTAATGATGATTTATCTAATGAAAAAATACTGAAAATAAAAAATTTGGACATACAATGATGGGAATTGTATTTTGAAGGAGCATCACCTGCTCAAAAAGATAAAGATAAGTAAACAATCATACCAGGCAAAGATGGGGTTGGATTAATTTTCATTACCCCAGACAAAGCAATGATGCTGTTTTCCTATCATTTGACTGGACCATGCATGAATAATGAAGCTGAATATGAAGCACTCGTAACCAGTCTGGAATTGACAACACTAATGGAAATAAAAAATATCGACACCTATGGAGACTCTTAGTTGATCATCAATCAAATTGCAGAAAAATACAAGACTTTGAAACCTTTACTGGAACAATACTCTCGTTACACTCTAAAACTACTTCAGCAAATTCCTGATGTAGCTTTTTTCTTAATTATGAGGTGATACAATTCTTTAGCAGACGCCTTGGCAAAGCTTGCAAAAGAATTCTCTTGTCCAGAAGAAGATGACATTCTAATTTCTATAAAAGGATGACAAGTTCTTTCCCAAATTGACATAGAAAATCTGCACAAAATTGGTGAAGACACAACAATAACAATAACTGAAGAAGAAAAGGATGATTGGCGACAACCAATTAATCAATATTTACAAACCGGAAGGTTACCCAAAAATAAATTTTTCACAACTCAAATCAGACAAAGTCCATTGTTATATGATCTAGTGAACGATATTCTTTACAAACGATCCTTTGACCAAATGTGGGTCTAAACTAATCTGAAGCTCAAGAGATTGTTAAAGAAGTTCATTCAGGTTTATGTTGTGCACACCAATCTGGACTCAAAATGAAGATGAAAATAAAAAGAATGGAATATTACTGGCCTACAATGATGACCAATTGTCTTTAAATTGTGAAGAAATGTTATCAATGTCAAATATATTGAGTGGTATATATTGAGTAATAATTATTCCAAGTTGACATTTAGTCTCATATTCACTTTTCAAAGTGGTGTATGTTTGGCATTAGACCACCGATGTATCGAGAAAGGATCAAGGATACACTTTGACTTGACATGACACAAATTAAACTGCTATATAATGGACCATTGTTATCTATTGTGGACAAAAGGGAAGCTGAAAAGGGATTGCCTGTGCTAGAATTCAGGGCCCGACAACTAGATATCTTTGAAGAAAAAGCTAAATCAATAAGTCAAAAACAAAAACCTTACATTCGAAAATTAAATTTAGTTGTAGTCGCTGCGACTCATGAAATCCAATAAACATTTATTGTAGGAGCCAACAAATTGACATCTGGGTTGACTCGAGCCCAAAGACGTAATTGAAATTAATGATTGAAGCGACTTGAAAAGAAAGAACAACAAGGCACGAAATTTAAGGAAGAAGACACTTCTGAATTTAAATTCTCGATCCCTGAATACACACCTAAAGGGGTATATCCTGTTCTAGGAGTGGAGAATTTAGATCCCAAAGAAGAAGAACTCATAGAAAGAATAATTTTCGTGACAACGCCAATTGTATCAGCTCTTGATCTTACAACACTAGATGAAACAACTGATAGAAAAATTATTTTTGAGGAAGATATAAGACACATTCTAGACCTTAGACGACACTTTCAAATAATTTAAATACATCGAGGGTCAGACTATAAACATACTGGAAGGTATTAAATTGGTCACAAGAGTCTTTGATGAGGATGAACATGCTGCCATTTTTGAGCATATAATGGAAGCTCGAGAAATTGGACGAGCTGGAAGTTTGAAGAAAAGGGCCTTTTCTGAGCCCAATAAATGGATACGCGACAAAAGGTCAGGTGACTATCTAATATGGATGTAGTTACAATTAACACCAAAGACCAAGATGGGAATCTTCCTGGGATTCTACAACATAAATAAGTAGATCTGATGCCCACAGCCGTTGGTCAAATCATCAAGCAACTAGTAAGTTGGGATATAATTCCACATAGTTGTATTCCTGACAGCTGCATCATCAACATTTACGAAGAAGGGGATTGCATCCGCCACATATTGATACTCATGACTTGGAGAAACCTTTTTCCACGTTATCACTTATAAATAGATGCTCTATCATGTTTGGAAGAGAGATAAGGATTGTGGGACTAGAAGAATTTTGTGGATCTTATCAAATTCCCCTTCCGAGTGGATCGGTCCTAGTCTTATAAGGGATTGGAGCTGATGTTGCTAAACATTGCATACCTAGTGTGGGTAGACAAAGGATCTTTATTGCACTATGAAGAATGTGTCTTGACAATTGGTCGATCGGTTATGAACCTGTCCCAGAGCTCGAGGGATTAAAACCTTTGGAACCACCATGACTCTATGAATATTCAAACACCTAGGACATATTTGACAGACAATGTCTTAGAGTGTTAGATATTTTTAGTAGGTCTAGCAGTATCCAAAGTTACAAGGACAACAAAAGACAATCTGAAAACTTTTGATATAATGTTATATAGACAGTTTGTAATGTGTACTGTGTGACATATGACGTACTGTTGACTTTTACTATCAATGTACATTATGTACATTATCTTTGGTAGTGGAATAAAATTTTGTAAGATATTCCCCAGCTGTCAATAATACATCGGCAGGTCTAAAAATGCCAAAATGAACACTTTAAACTAAAAATGACATAATAAACAACTTGTAATAATTAACATGAGATTTATCCTTTGACATGTAAAGGTCAGAGCCCCAGCGGATACGTTCTTCTCTTTGTGTTTTCGACACATAATTGCAGCTATTGGATATAAGACCCTTCCTGACACAGGAATAAGGTATTCCTTTAGCTATTTCTTTGAGAAAGGATATAAGTTGCAAAACATTCCTCTCAAATTTGACATATCGAAATTTGACATTTCTGAGTGATGGTATGGCATCCACTCTCTCTCCAGCTATTGGATATAAGACCCTTCTTGACATGGAAATAAGACATTCCTTTAGCTATTTATTTGAGATAGGATATAAGTCGCATAGCATTCCTTCTCAAAATTGACATATAGACATTTGACATTTCTGAGAAGTGGAATAGTGCCCACTCTCTCTCTCTCCAGTTATTGGATATAAGACCCTTCATGACAAGTAAATAAGGCATTTCTCTAGCTATTTGTTTGAGAAAGGATATAAGTCGCATATCATTCCTTCTCAAAATTGACATATCGACATTTGAAATTTCTGAGAGATGGTATGGCATCCACTCTCTCTGCAGTTCTTGAATATAAGACCCTTCCTAACACGAAATCATGGCATTCCCATAGCTCTTTCTTTGAGAAATGATATAAGTCGCATTGCATTCTTTCTCAAAATTGACATATTGAAATTTGACATTTATGAGAGATGGTATGGCATCCACTCTCTCTTCAGTTTTTGTTGGGTCATCTAGACCGTTGCGGTCAACACCAATGTGCGACATACTTATGCAGTATTCCACACATATTGGGCGGTCCATTTGTTGGCCTCGCTTTTGTGAGGATCATTTCTAAATCATCTTGAGATAGGAAGTCTACCAACATTGACCTCCTAAATCTTACCAATATTCACTAAACCCTAATGTTAAGGGTAAAACCCTAATAAATCCTCTTTAATCCAAATCTTAATGACATCCTAGAATGATCAAATCAGTAATGACAAACCTTGATCTGATCAACTACTGACCAAACAGGTCAACCTTTGACCCAAATAGTCAAGCTAGGTCAAAATGGTCAATCCATTGATCCAATGACTACCATATTAGCTAAACTGGTTAACCTTTGATCCAAAAAGTCAAACTAGGTCAAAATGGTCAATCCATTACTCAATGACATTCTCACTAACCAAACTGGTCAACCTTTAACCCAAATAGTTAAACTAGGTCAAGATGGTCAATCCATTGACCCAATGACCATTCTATTGACTAAAATGGTCAAATTAGGTCAAAATTGTCAATCCATGAACCAATGATCACCATATTGACCCAACAGGTTAACCCTTGACCAAACTGGTCAACATTTGACCAAAATAGTCAAAATGGTTACTCCTTGACCCAATGACCATTACATTGACCCAATGCCAACCCCATTGACCACTAAGTCAATTTAAGCCCCAAATTGGTCAAATTTAACTCATTTGATTAATTTGAGATATTAAAATGATCAAAGTTAGTCATTTGATCAACCCTAGTCAAACCTAGGTCCCATGACCAAAATCAATAACCCCATGATTAAATTAACCATGAAAATGGTTAAGTAAATCACCTGGGTCAACCCTAGACTTTGACTGGTTAACCATGGTCAACCATGACCAACTTTGGTCAACTGTGGTCAACTTTAGTCAAATTTAGGCAAAATATTCAATTTTGAACCAAATCAATAAAATTAATAAAATAATTAACTTTCAAAATTATTTTGATTAATTTATGGGTTAATATTATAATTTTCTACACTTTCAATTAGCTACATAATTAATTCAAAGTGAAATTATAACAAAATAACCCTAAAATTCAAATTAAATATGACATGATAAATGGCCTCCAAATTTAAAATTACACCTTGACATCATAAATGACATCATATGGGTTATACATGACCCATGTGACTCATTACCCTGGAGTTAATACATTGGATAACTCATGACACACCATCATAACCATGGTTAAACATCATCATGAAGACATCATGGTGAGTAAATTAAAATGGCAAAACCTCCTCATCCCAAAGTATGAATCACCCTTTGCCACAAAGTGAGGTGGCTGACCAATCTAAGAGCTACCTCACACGCCTCCCAAGCCTTCCAATGGAGGGAGAGTATGGCTTAAACCAACATGGATAAACACAATCATGACCAATCCATGCAAGAGATGAGTAAGTGGCTTATGTGTCGTGATATCCTTAAATACATTAAATAGAATGGTGAGACTACATGGGGGAGGTGAAATGAGACCAAATCAAAGCCTCTTATGCACCTCATGAAGGAACCAACGGAGGGAGGCCAAGGTATGACACCAAACCTCCACCATAGTTGAGTTCAACATGGTGTAACCTTAGGAAGTTCAACGATAGCTATCTCTAGCCAGAAAGTTTATCTCCATGTCATCATGAGACTGTTAGCTTTATCCCCAAGTAATTTAAAGCTTATCTAAGCTCAGTCATGGCCTCTCCATAGGCTATAAATAGAGCTAACCCGAGATGACCTGAGGAAGGAGAAGACCCATCTACACTACCTAAATCCTGAAACCTTGAACATCAAAGTTCTCCCTTAGGACCTATGCAGTTGATCCCTCTTGAAACTAAACCATGAACTCCATTGTTTCCTCTCTATTTAACCACCCTGAAACACCCCAAAATAGAACATCTTTTGGGTCCTACATAAACCTATCCCAATCTCTAAATTAATTTTTCCTACACCTTCCCTGAGGTGTATGAAGAATATCTCAATCGAAATTGGAACTTCCTATGAGCTCTAACCCAGTTCTCCATCAAGCCGTGAAGCCATTTTGTTGAGCTGATATCTCCACCCAATTTCATTCCAAATTGAGCATATCAGAAGCTTCGCAAGGACAAAACAACCACTCCAACAAAACTTGACTAAAGCTTCCCTTCGTCAAGCTAAGGTATGGCCATTTTCATTGAATTAGGGCTCGGTTTGAGACTTTGTGAAGAGGATGACTGATTCATACCCATATATCTGTATGCATGTGTTTTTTATGACACGATGAAGTTTTTGGAATGATTTCCTTGAAGTTTCATTATGTTCTGAGCGAGAACTTACAACCTAAACATAAATGGTTCGAGGGATGTGATTCACAAGACTTATATTTTACAAGAATTTATGAACTCAAATTTAAATATTTATAATGATTTTGTTAAGTCCAAGCATTCAACATAAGTATACGTATCCTATGAAGTAATACAGGGCTCTAATGGAGTCCTATTTATTGATCCAACAAGGAAGTTCGAAGTATAAGAAAGCGTTCACAATATAAATAATATAGCACTAAAATCTGATATTTAAATAGCACTTAAGGTTTAACACATACTCCTACTAACACTATGTAGAAAACAGTAACAATTAACTAAACTACAATTACTTCTAATAACTTTAAAAATAAAATTAACCAACTGACACACTAAACTAAGTATTTGAAAGGTTTTCGATATATGAGAAAAGTATCTTTCCTCTTGCAATGAGAATATGATGTGTGGATTGATATGTAACAATTATCTTTATTATTATGCCAAATAGGAGCATAGATGACTCTTTTCCCTTAAAAGATTACCCCTCTTTTAAGCAAGAAAAGAACATTGAAATATCCTAAGTTTAGTAACTAAATCTATAGCTAGGCTGGGAGGATACCGGCTCTCACTTCGGAGCTCCCACTCACCCTTCACCCGAAGGCTAACCTTTGATATTAGTTACTAATCTTAGAACCAATTTGGGGATTTCAACCTGTAACTCTGAAATCTCCACATTGAAGTCCATCAAAACATATTTTCCTTTTTATTTGCACTCAATTCCGATGAACTACGTAATTCAACCATAGAAATTGAACGGATATTTCATTATTGTTGTAGGACATTAAATCCTTTCAAACTTAAAGTTCAACAACATATTTTAACATTTCAATTGGCCAAATCGAAAAGTAAATTAAGTTCAAAATGAAAAACCATCATAATTTCTTCATTACATTAAAAGCACATCAAATCGACATCAATCCATCGTCACATCTCTATGCAAGGAGAAAGATAAGGGAGGCTACTCAGAATTCATGGAGAAGATACAATAAAACATGGATTTTATATATAAAAGAAAAGTCATACAAACCACAAAAGAAAATACAACTTATCTCTTTCTCTTCCCCAATGCAATTCCCTTGAAGTTCCTTTGAATTCTCTTCTCTCTTTTCTTTACAACACTTGATTCTCTCTTTATATTTGAAAGGAAGAAGCAATCTCTCACTTTACTCATTCTCCTTCACTCCTTAGAGAAGAATTACTCTCAAATCCTCACTCTACACACACTTCTCCTAAACCCTAACACTTAACACTCACTAAAACTACACTATAACCACTGAGGAAGCACTCCATTTTTGTCTAAAAATAGTTACTTATAAGATAGGGACAAAATTCCAAGAGTTTCTATAGGCATCCCTTCAAAAGTTCACCAAAACTCTTCAAATTTGAATTCCACCGACTTTGGCAGATAAGGCACCGACGACGCTCTATCGTGCCATTAAATGCTGAAGCCTCTAGATTTGGGCGCCGGTGGTGCCAGAACCCTTTTTCCTCCATATTACTCCTTTTTGCTCATCTCCGAATTCGTTCTTTTTTTCTTCTTTTCACTCCAATCACCTAAAATCATCATACATGCAATAAATCATGCAAAATATCTTTCTTTAAAGTGCAATATCACCAAAAATGGGTAAAATTATATAGCAAAAACCGTATATATTTTTGGTGCATCAGAATCCCCCATACTTTAACTATTACTTGTCCTGAAGTAATCTTTTTATTACATAAAAATATTACTCTAGGCAATGTACTTTTCAACTGTAAGACACTAAAATTTATTCATTCAAAATAATATATTAGTTAGATTTTCAGAAATAAATTTAGTAACTCAGGTCAACACTACAGGTATAAAAATATTCAGCAATCAAGTCTAAGAGTTCTAGTCTTCTATTTATTTCAAGATGAACCATAATTTATCACATTAAGAGTGCCTCAAAAGACTATGTGAAAAAGGAGTTAATGCAAACTTCATTAGAATGTAAGCCAGTACTTAAAACATAAATTCATAAATGAAATCATGCTCTCCCTTTAGGGTGACTCAAGTGAAGCCAATTTTTGATTAGGCATCTCCTCAAGCTTCTCCTCATAAAATTTTTTCTTTCTTTTTTCTTTTTTTCTTTTCTTTTTCTCTTTTCTTTTAGGGATTGTTTTTCAATCCTTCTTTTCTTTTCTTTTCCCTTTTTTTAAATGAGGATTAGTATATCTGGATAGCCCTTTAATGATTTTGAACTTCACTCTCCTCTTTCTAAAATTCAAACTTGAAACATCTCCTTACTTTATAGTTAAGTATAAGCTTTATTATTCATCATAAAGTTACAATCTCTTCTTAACACACAATACTTTAAGTCTCTCAACATTTCAAAAATACAATTTCTTTACTTTAAATAGTTGACTACAATCAAATCCTTTCATACCAAATATCTTACTTCTATAAAATTAACCTTTATTACTAAAAATTTTCATCATATACTTCCATAATATTCAATTGAAATAAAAAGTTTTAGTTATCTTACAATGAGGTCCAACTGCCAGAAGTTATGCTAATAATGTTTGAAATTATAATAATTAAGAACAAATAAAAGTTAATATTTCTCTACCCTCCCCTAAACTTAAATTTTTCAGTAAATTTGAAACGGTAGAGAGTAGAAGAAAACTAATCTTTCTGTGCTGGGATCTTGAAATCTTCAACAGCTAACTGGTATAAGTCAAAATTTACAACTAGCAGGCATGAAACATTTAGTATCAGTGATATAACAATTTTAAATATTTGCATCGGTAAAGAGAAATTAACTTTAAACATCTAAACATCTAACAAAACACTACAACATGAAACAAACTATCACACTACTACATAGTCCAACTAACAATTTTAATGTTTCAGTACAACATAACAATACACCAACGAGGTTACACAACATAAGAAAATAAATACTACATCACATCAAGATAATATAACAGGATAAGAACAACAGAAATAAAAATAAACAATCTACCAGTCTCCATCATCAGGATCAGCGGCAGGGTCATCAACAGGATCATCAGCAGGGTCAGGTCTATATGGTGTATAGTTGGGGTAAGCAGGAAATATCACATCAAACTCCCCCCTCATAAATCTGACCTGAGCATCATAATAAGCAATATCGAACTCAACTCTCCTCTGCAAATAATCTTCATTCACATCACTCCTCGCTTTAAATACATCCATCCGACCATGGAGTCTATCCACACTAGCACTCTGTAATCTCAATTGCTCCATAATATCACATAAGGTAGGCGGCTTAGATGTAGATAGAACATCATAACTAGTAGCAGGAATATCAGTACTCCTACGCTCAGCTCTGGCTTTCACATGAGACTTATAAGTACGGTTAATATTATTTGTAATTGGTCTCAATGGTATAGCCACTTCTTCAGAACTATTAAACTCCACTCGAGACTGAACACATAGGGCATGAACTAAGGGAGGATGTCCTAAACCACTAGTGGTCTCACCTCTAGCAATAGTTTGAATGTTCTTGTAGATAATAGCCCCAATATCAATTTTTTTCATCTTGTGTATACAATAGTTCAAAATCGCTCTATCGCTTGTAACTTCACTGTGGTGATAAGATAGTAGTCTTGCAGAAATGAAATAATGCCAAACTTTTGAAGCAACATTCAATGTCGAGGCGAGGAATTTAATCAACTGCTTTTTACTTACTTTCCATTCTCCTCGCCTGTCAGTCAGAAAAGCAATCACTTCTCTCATATTCTCCCCTCGAGTATCAAAGTTTTCGTATTCACAAACAAATGGTTCCGGAGTCTGATAGAAAGCATTGATGTGCTAAGGAGTAAACTCAACCATTTTTCCTCTAACAAGCACATACTCGGTCTCAGTCCAGGGTACATTTGAATAGAACTCTCAAACAACTTCCATAACAGCATTCGCAGTGAAATAACAGAATCACTCCCAGTTCCGCTCTGCAATTAATTGTTCTACAGATCCACCAGGACTATCAAAAGCTCGATCCTTCATACACTTCTTGTTGTAAAGATAAGAGTTAAAGCAAAATTTGGCTTCGATGTTAACGAACTTCTCCTCATCAAAATCTAATTTCATCTTCTTCTTACTCGACCTTGGAATCATGTGAATTTCTAAAATTTGTAAGAAAATTCCAATAAATCCCAAATTCACAATGTAACAAACTCCAAATACTATTCTAAATAAGTAAGAGCAAATTTCATCATGGAAATATCAAAATCTCATTAAAACGCAAAAAATTCCAACCTAAGCAATGTGAGAGATTTCCATGGTGAAAATAAAAAAAAATTTAACTTAAAGTGAAGCTCTTACCAAGAGAAGTGTAGATCCAGTATCGAAAAGCTTTGATATCTCCTTAAATCTGAGATCTAGCAAGCCCTAGATCTTCAAAATCGCGAAAATGGAGGAGGAAGACTAAGGAAACGGAAGAATTTGCGGGTCCCAGGGTAAAAATTGCGAAAGCGATGGATTTTGGCCTTTTACTAGGTTCGGGCGCCGGTGGCGTTCTATTTAAAATATATAGCCAAACTCTTTGGATTTGGGCGCCGGCGGTGCCAGTCCAAAATATTTTCTGTGTCCGAAAATTTTTTTGTAATTTCAATCGTTTTGACATCCATAATGATGTTTAACACTTCAATAGGCATCTACATCATCCCATAAGCAATAATTTACACATTCTTCACACAAACAATACACAACAATCTTATATATATATAATCCAAGTTACATCA
Organism: Papilionanthe hookeriana x Papilionanthe teres; assembly: GCA_022702705.1. Taxonomy (NCBI): domain Eukaryota; kingdom Viridiplantae; phylum Streptophyta; class Magnoliopsida; order Asparagales; family Orchidaceae; genus Papilionanthe; species Papilionanthe hookeriana x Papilionanthe teres. Next base: position 3,405,747 of record CM040431.1, on the reverse strand, counting down.
TAGAAACCAAATATGTTCATTCAAACCAACTACTCTTAGATATTTACTGCAGCAAGTACTTTACGATAGGCAAACAATAAGATCTAAGCACGCAATGAAAGTAAGCACATTTAAATCCAAGTTTAAATTTCAAAGCAAATACTACACAAACCAAACATAACTAAGAAAAGTAAACTAAACACACAACAAACATAAGTAGAATCCATTAATTACTCCACATCAGTTTCAGAACTATCCTCTCCTCTAATGTCTCCAATCGATTGCTGATGCACAAACAAATTATAGATGGACGAATTGGAAATTTGTCAGATGATTCCTCAGCAATCATCGCATTCTTCTTCATCAGATTGATTAAGCCCATCTCAATTCAACCACTGTGATCGAATTTCTGTTTCATTCTGCAATCTATATGATCAAATAAATCAGAAATGTTATTGATTGCATTCATAACGTTCCGTACCTCTTTCTCCAACTGTTTGATCCTCTTCAATATCATTCTAGAACCTTCAGAAAAATAGGGTTGAATCAGTTGTGAAGTCTGTGTTGGTTGATCAGCAAGCAAATTCATGTTATCTTCATCTCCAACTGTTTGGTAGTCATAGGGATTAGTTGGATTAATAGGCCTCCGTGGAAGAACAACGTTTTCCTAACTTTCATAAGGAACTTGTGACTGACTACATAATAGAAATATGGTGGACGGGTGTCCAAGCCCATATTTAGATCCATGCACAATTAATCCCAGAACTGATTTCATAATGATATTACCAATGTCAATCGGCCTCGCAGTTTGAATACAGAAATTCAAAATGGCACTTTCCTCGGTTACCTTGCTAATCATCAATGTCAGAGATAACTTTGCCGAAATAAAGTAGTGTCACTGCTTCGATACTGGATTGAGAGATGCAGATGGGAAACTAATGTATCCATTCTCTCTAATTTCCCATTCCTTATTCTCATCCGTCAAATATCAATACACATCATTCATATTATCCCTCATGCAAAGAAATTAGAATAATGGCAAAGGTACGTTCTCGATCATAAAGAGATCATTAATTCGTGCAGGAGTGAATTACACAAATCTACCACGCACAAATACGAACCCTTGGTTGATCCTGTGAAGATTTGCACAAAACTCTTTCATGACAGGAACTACAACGACAGTGGTAGTGTAGCAAAGCACTTCCCAACGTCTCTCCTTAATAATTTCTTCAATTCTAGTAGTAGGATTATCCATGCCTCAATTTATGAAGCCTCTTTCCTTGATAATCCTTCTTTTCATCATCACTTTGTTGAACAAACACTGCGCCTTGAAACTTATGAACTTCCTTCGGTTGAAAACACGATGTCGAGGGGTTTAAATGGGATAGGAATCCATAGGATACGAATTGTGATTGATAGTTTTCATTTTTCTGGAGTTAAGAAGTCAAAAATGGAGTTTAGGGAGTTATAAGGATGAAGATCCCGCCAAAAACTGCCAAAACTCGTATTTTAAAACTTAAAAACTGTCAACAGGTATTGGGCGCTGGCGGCGCTCAAACAGGTAAGTTCAGTGTATTAACAGTGATAGGGCGCCAACGGCGCTAGTGGTAAAAAATTCTCACCGAACATTGTTTGACCCAAAATATTCTAATATCTCGATTCGATCCATCATTTATCAAATTTTAAAGTATTTAGGAGTAATTAGAGTTAAAAAACAACTATCTAAGCACAACTACATCGAACAGGTAAACACACCACAAAGATACATATGGGTTGCCTCCCATAAAGCGCTTTGTTTAACGTTGTCAGCCCGACAAACCATTCAGTTAATCGAGATGACTTAGCATTAAAACCTCTTTCAAGTCAGGTTGAAACCAGTCAATGTAAGGCTTTAATCGATGCCCATTAAACTTGAAAATCTTTCCAGTATCAAGATCTTTAATATCAACAGCTCCAAAAGAATGAACTTTTACAACTGTAAAAGGTCCTAACCATCTAGACTTGAGCTTTTCAGGAAATAACTTCAATCTTGTGCTGTATGATAAAACTTTTTGTGCAAATTCTAAGTTCTTTTTCAATATCTTCCGATCATGCCATAATTTCCTTTTCACTTTATAGATCCTATCATTATGATAAGATGCATTTCTAATCTCTTCCAATTAATTCAATTGCGTAAATCTTTTCTCTTCAACATTTTTCAAATTAAAATTAAACTCTTTTATCGCCCAATATGCTTTATGCTCTAATTCAACCGGTAAATGACAAGTCTTACCAATCACTAGTCTATAAGGAGACATTCCAATAGGGTTTTAAAAGCAGTCCTATAAGCCCATAAATTAGTATCTAATCGAGTAGACCAATCTAATTTATGATTATCCACAGTTTTCTCCAAAATTCTTTTATTTTCATAATTAGACACATCTGCTAACCTACTAGTCTGGGGATGATAAGTAGTAGAGAATCTATGAATAATATTATATTTCTCAATTAATCTCTTAATTCGATTATTCCTGAAATGGGATCCACCATCAGTTATGATCGCTCTCGACATTCCATATCTTGTAAATTAATTTTTCTTTAAAAATTTTAAAACACTCTGAGCATCACATCTAGGTAAAGTAATAGCTTCAATTCATTTCGAGACATAATCAATGGCAACTAATATATATAAATTTCCAAATGAAGGAGTAAATGGTCTCATAAAATCTAATGCCCATACATCAAAAATTTTAACTTCCAAATTATAATTTAGAGGCATTTCATTTCTTCTAGAGATATTACCTACTCTCTGACATCGATCACATGATTTAATATATCTATAAACATCTCTAAAAAAAGCAGGACAATAAAATCCACATTGTAGAATCTTAAAAACAGCTTTATCAGCACCAAAATGACCTCCAAATTCATAATCATGACATCGTTGAATAATCAAATTTGTTTCTTCTTGTGGCACACATTTCCTAATAATCAGATCCTTACACTATTTATATAGATAGGGCTCATCCCAAAAATAAAATTTTCTAACATATTTGAACTTCTTTTGTTGTTGCCTTATTAAATCAGGTGGTACAATATCACTTACAATATAATTCACAATATCAACATACCAAGGCAAATCGCTTCCCATAATAGTATAGAGTTGCTCATCAGGGAAAATTTCAGTAATTTCCTTTTCAAATTCAGATAATTTTTCATATTCTATTTTTGACAGATGATCAGCTATTTGATTATTAGCTCCCTTCCTATCAACTATCAAAAAATCAATTTCTTGCAGAAGAAGTATCCATCTAATGAGTCTAGGTTTCACATCCTTCTTTTACATTAAATATTTGATAGTCGAATGGTCTGTATGCACAATACTTTTAGCTCCAATTAAATAAGGTCTAAATTTTTCAAAAGCAAATACTATAGCTAATAACTCTCTTTCAGTTGTGGTATAATTAATTTGAGTCTCATTAAGAGCTTTACTATCATAGTAGATGACTTTAAAAACTTTATCATGCCTTTGCCCCAATGCTACTCCTATCGCATAATCACTAGCATCACACATAATTTCAAATGGTTTCTCCCAATCAGGTGAAAAAATTATAGGTGCAGTGATTAATTTTTCTTTCAATAATTCGAAAGCTCTCAAGCATTCATCATTAAAATCAAACTTTCTATAATTTTTTAACAGTCTGCACAAAGGTTTAGTAATTTTAGAAAAATCTTTAATATATCGCATGGAAAATCCAGCGTTTCCTAAAAAAATCCTCACCTCTCTCACAGTAGTGGTTGGTGGCAATCTCTCAATCACTTTAATTTTAGTAGGGTCGACCTCCATACCATGTTCAGAAATTTTATGCCGAAGCACAATTACTCCTGCAACCATAAATTGATATTTCTCTCAATTCAGAACTAGATTTGTTTTCTCACAAAGCTCCAAAACTTTTGCTAAGTTTTCAAGGCAAATTTCAAATGAAGTCCAAAATACAGAGAAATCATCCATAAAAACTTCTATTCCATTATCCATCATACTACTGAAGATAGACATCATACATCTCTGAAATGTTGCAGGTGCATTACACAATCCAAAAGAAATTCTTCGAAAAGCAAAGGTTCCATAAGGGCTAGTAAATGTTGTCTTTTCTTGATCCTCAGAAGTGATAGGTATTTGATGGTAACCAGTATATCCATCCAGAAAATAGTAGTACTTGTGTCCAGCAAGTCTGTCTAGCATTTGATCGAGAAAAAGAAGAGGAAAGTGATCTTTTCTGGTGGTGGAATTTAATTTCCTATAATCAATACAATACAAATTCGCCATCCATTAATTTATCTTGTGGGTATAATTTCATTACATTCATTCAGTTTAACAGTCACTCCTCCCTTTTTCGGTACACAATGTATTGGACTCACCCAAGCACTACCCGAAATAGAATAAATTATTCCAGCATCCAACCATTTTAAAATCTCTTTCTTAACTACTTCTTTCATTATAGGATTCAATCTCCTTTGCAGATCAACTCTCGGTTTATGTTATTCATCTAATAAAATTATGTGCATACAAATCAAAGGACTAACTCATTTAATATCTGCTAAAGTCCATCCAAAAGATTTCTTGTATCTTTTTAATGTTTCCAACTACTTCTGTTTTTTATAATCGTTTAACTGGCAAGGTAAACATATACTTTAAATGATTAGGGAGAATTTTTATCTCAAGTTCAGGAGGTTTTATGATAGATGGAATTAAGCTTTTATCTCCACCTTCCATAGTGTCTAATACCTCGAATCTCTCTTGAACATACTACAAATCTTCATCCTTCTTACTATCTGAATTTTCTTCATCTTTAGTTTCTTCTTCAAACATATTTTTATATTCTTTTTCTTTTTCAAATCTATTTTCAAAATTATCATTTCTCAAGTAATCATAGACCTCCATCCTAAAACATTCATTATCTTTTTCCATTGAGGGATACTTCATAGATTTTAAAATATTAAAGGTCACCTCTTGATCATTAACTCTCATAGTTAATTCTTCTTTTTGAACAACAATTACCACTCTTCTAGTCGTAAGGAATTGTCTTCCCAAGATGATTAGAATTTCATTATCTTCCTCCCTATCAAGTACAATAAAATCCACAGGAAAGATAAATTTATCCACTTTCACTAATACATCTTCCACCACTCCTTTAGGGTAAGTAATGGAACGATCGACCAACTGAAGAGTCACAGATGTAGGAGAAATTTCTACTATTCCCAACATTTTGAAAGTTAATAAAGGCATAAGATTGATACTAGCTCCCATATCACATAAAGCTTTTCTGAAAAAATTTTCACCTATAACACATGGAATAGTGAAACTACCCGGATCTTTAAGTTTTTTCGGAAGCTTCTTCTGAATAATTTCACTACACTCTCTGCTAGGAGCAAAAGTTTCATGATCTGTAAACTTTCTTTTCTTTCTCAGGATATCCTTCATAAACTTCGCATAGTCAGACATCTATTCTAATGCTTTAACAAAAGAAATATTTATCATTAATTTCTTAAGGATCTCTAAAAATTTTCCAAATCCATTATCCCTGTTTTGTTTCTTCAATCTTTGAGGAAATGGAGATGGTGGGTTTTCAACAGTTATTTTCATTGGCTCAAGAGGATAATCCAAGTCTGGATAAATCTTGTTTGAACCTTTTTCGATTTCTTCCATCTCCTTTTCTATTTCAAATTTTTTTTGCACTCTAGTTTCCAATTTTGTTACACTCCTTAATTGAATAGCCTTAAGTTGTTCCTTGTTTTGATCTTATGGATTGATCTCAACATTACGTGGAAGTGTTCCAAAAGGTCTATTATTAAGTGCAGTAAAAATATATCCCAATCGATTTTCAATATTTTTCATAGCAACACCTTTAGCTTGTAATTGATTTCCCATATTCAGAATCATTTCTTTAATAGACACCTTCTTATCCTTAAATTGTGGGTTACTATTAAATCTAGGAGGATAAGATGGTCTAAAATTAGTATTTTCTTGATTTTTCGAATTTCCAATTGGATTTATAGAATTGTTAGTCCGGTGTGGGTTAACATTAGCATTGCTATTATTCCAATTGAAGTTTAGGTATGCTTCCAAATAGGATTATAATAATTCGAATAAGGATTTTTAGGTTTATTAATAGCATTTAAAGTCTCATAAGGTGTTTGAGATTTTGTTCTCTGTCCAAATGAATTTTCCTTCAACACTTGAGGTGGTTGAGAATAATTCATTCCATATTGATTTATTTTCTTAAAAAGGGCTGCAATTTGAGAAACTACCATAGTCATCATATCTGAATCATGAACACTAGCTACTCTCTTAGGATTTACCCGTTTAGAGAGCCTTTGAAAATTATTAGTAGCCATTTCTTCAATTAATGTGTATGCTTCATCAAAAGGTTTTGACATTAATGATCTGCCAGCAGCACCATCTATAATAGATCTTACTGATCCCACTAATCCATTACAAAATGTTCGAATTATTAGCCAATCTGATAAATCATGATGTGGGCACTTTCTAAGAAGATCTTTAAATCTCTCCCACAATTTAAGGATAAGAAGGTGTCAATATTGACTCTCCTTCTTATACTTTTCTTATCTTTAAATCTCTTTTCTCATATATTGACTCTCCTTCAAACTGACAAAAGGATGTAATATCATTTCTTAGTTTAGTAGTCTTTGATGGAGGGAAATATTTTGATAGAAACTTTTGAGATAATTCTCCCCAAGTTCTAATAGATCCAGGTGCTAATGAATTTAATCACGCCTTAGCTTTATCGCTTAATGAAAAGGAAAAAGTCTAAGTCTGACAGCGTCACTAGACACTCCATCATATTTAAAAGTAGCACACAGTTCTAAAAAACTAGCGAGATGTAAATTTGGATCCTTATTAGGTGTTCCTCCGAATTGATTATTTTTACCATTTGGATAATAACAGGTTTAAGTTCAAATGAATTAATAGCAACAACAGGATTTTGAATAGTAATGTAAATTTCATCTGCTGTTGGGTTAGCATGATCTCTTACAGGTCTTGGTAAATTTCCAATATCATTTCTCTGATTATCTTGATTATTGGCCATTTTGCAAGGATTTTCAATTTGTTTTTGTTGTTTTCTAACTTTTTAGATAGTACGCTCTAACTATGCGTAAGGCACTAAACCTACAGATCCACTACGATGCATATACAAAAAAATACTTCTATAAAGGTAAACAAACACAAAATTACACACTAAAAAATAGAGGTTTTCTATTACTATATTATTAATAAATATCATTTATACTTTCTTACTTAATACTTCATGTCGGCATATTTTTAGGTTATGAGTTTTGAAAAGGGGGGTCACCTACAGAAGTTGTCGGTGAATTTTAGATTTTAAATATAATTTAAAATTATATATATATAATTTAGAAAGTAGTATTTGATTTTGAAAATAATTTTGAGTTTCAAAATTTTAATATATGAAATTAAACTGATCTCACATCTCGAATAGTTTATATAAACGAGCACCGCACCACAAACTGTATATCTATCCCGAGAGAATAGACACATCGCTTCGATGATGGGGCTCGATTAAATAAACTATAAGATTTGTGACATCCGTTTGGTTTGCGAACCAATTTTATAAGCCGACAAGTTCCTCCGCTTAATATAAATGAATTAAGCGAGGGTTTATATTACTCAGGTTCTTAAAGTTCCCTATAAGGGCAAGCCCCTATAGTTAATTACATCTTAAATGACGGGAATCATTTAAGAAAACTCTCGATAATGATCAGTGGTTTTGCTCTCAAGAATTTCAAAGTTTAAGGTTTTCAAAGGATTGGATTTTTGAAATTTCAAAAGGGAATGACTCAAAATTTGGAACAATTTATTTTTGAGAATCCAAAGGAAGAAAAGTAGGAGAAGCTGAGGATCCAAGAAGAATCTTGGCAACTTCCCGACTATCCTATTGTTTGGCTCGAATTTAAGAAAATCCTAATATTACTTGATATTTCAATATTGCCAATTTTAATTAATTTGGACTTATATTTGTATGATAAAATCATACAAGTAGCCTCGAAGATGTGAGGGTTTATGTTGTACCAAACGACTACCTCGGAGTCCTAAGACCGGTTAGGGCTTAATTTACATGACATTATCATGCAAATGCCTAACGAAGAGTTGAGGATTTATGTTGCACTAGGCAAACTACCACGAAGTCCTATGGCTTGGTTATTTAATTCTAGGAATGTTTAGCTGATGTAGACTCAGGTTTTGCTAATGACGATGGCCGTGCTGCCCACCATGCTCCGAGCTTCTTGTTGTTGCAGAGGTTTAGTTTTAGAAGTCATAAATCAGGAGATGAGAGAAGGGTTTTGGTTTAGAGAAAATCTTAAAATCCAAGTGTTTTTAATATTTTAATTAAAACAAATCTTAAGGTTGATTAAACAGAACCGATTAAGATCACACGGTTCTGTCATCCCGGCACCGTTATTTTCGTCGAATTCACTTAGTCCAGATGAATTTACTAAACTCAACTAAATGAGTTCCACACCTTCATTTAGACCGTGGGAAATCCCGTTAGCAACAAGTGGGTTGCATCATCCGAGGTATTCCCGATCATTCAACGAGACGTTTTAATTTAGTTGCAATTGTAGTTTTGTGTTATGTTTGTGATTAAATTTTGAGTTGTTTTATATTTTGAAATGTTGTGGCGGTGAATTTTTATCTTGTAATGATTTTTAATTTAATTTTGGTTTCAGTTTAGGGACTATCCTAAAGGTTTTGGTTTTCATGCAACAGTTGTTTATCATGCAAGAAAAGTAAAGTGCATTTGCAATAAAGTAAATTGTAATAAAATAAAAGCGTACCTGGAGGGTCTTCCCGTCATCCCAAGCTGCACTTAAAACACATGTTAAGGCATTTAAATATTTCAACAAGTACCTAGGTAAAGCTAAGGGAATGGTTTTAGTTGTCTACCAAAGTCCTAATCCTATAGCTAGTCATCTCCTATGACGTCTAGGTTCTTTGTATTTTGGTTTAAGGACGATTTTCTTCATCAAAGAACAATTAAATTCAATTGTTCTTATAAACATCCTATCATATTGAGGAAGTGCTTAAGACGAGTCTTAAACATCTTTTCAATACCTCTAGGATTGTTTTAAGTCCAAGAGAATTTAATCATACAAGTGAATTAATCATCCGGGAGTTTAAGTTTTATTCTTTTTGCTCAGTGAACTAGGACATTTGCATATCCTATAAGTGAGGTAACACTTCACTTGATGCTACATTTAAGAGTTATAATAACAAGAGCTTTAAAAGGGCAAATCAACTTATTAAGTATTTTAATGACTTAAACTTAATGATTTAATTTTAATTTTGATTTAATTATAGAAAATTAGTTTAAGTTTGGAATAGTGTTCAAGTTATTTTAGATTTAATTCTTAATGATTTCATTTAGGTTTGTTATTAAATGATTTTAATTTAATTTAATTCAATTTAATTTTAATTTAATTTAATTTTGATTTAATTTGATTTAATTTAACTTCAATTTGATTTTAATTTAATTCAATTTAATTTAATTTTTAATTTAAATTTAATTTTAATTTAATTCAATTTAATTTTTAATTTAATTTAAATTTAATTTTAATTTAATTCAATTTAATTTTTTTATTTAATTTAATTTCAATTTAATTTAATTTTAATTTAATTTTAATTTCAATTTAATTGAGATTATTCTTTTAATTTTCTTTTTAAGTATTATTGAAGTGATTTATTTAGGGATTTTTAAATTAAAGAATAAATATCTTCTTAAATAATATCCCTACTTTAATAATTTCAATTTTCCATTAATCTTCCAAATTTAATTAATTAATTGATTAAGGTTTACTTTAATTATTCTTAAAATGATTGGTGGGTTCCTACCCTTAACCATTTAAGTTTCAATCATCCAAAATCAGTTTAAATCAAATATTTTACCCTCCCCTTTTTTGATTAATCCTAAAATTTTAATTAAAGGTTGAAAATTTTAATTACCATTTTGCCCTTCAAGCTTAATAATTCTATAACTCACTAAATTAAGCTCAAATGAACTTGAAATTTTTATGTGACCTCACTTACATGTCAATTAAGACATTAGAGGAGAAAAAGTGATTTTTCTGTATTTAATTTATTTATGTAATTATTTTTAATGGAAAATAGGGATTTTCAAAGAATATTCAATAACATGACCAACGAAATGTTTCTATCCTTAAGAAAATTATGGGATATTCCTAATGACCAGAGGACCATTTGGACCAATAGTGGTGATTTTTTGAATTATATTTTATTTATTAGAATTATTTTGAGTTTTGGAGCATTAATTAATTTTAAAATAAAATTAAGTTGAAAAATGGATTTTATATTTTCTTAAATCTCTCTAACCTCAAGGAGTTCAGAGAAACAAATTTTATATTTTTCTGATTTTACTTTCATTTATTAGAATTATTTTAGTGAAAAGGTTGGAAAATACATTTTTTTATATTAAAAATTACATTAAGCCTTTAAAATTCAATATCTTACCCTAGGGACTTAAGAAAAATATTTGGTTTGTTCCTAAATGATTAGAATTCAAAATGTGACGTTTTGGTGATTTTTAATATTTTTATGATTTTTATTATTTTTTAATTATTAAAAATATTAAGATAATGATAAAAATCAACTTTTTTAGAAAATTATAATTTTAATTTTCCTAAGTTTCTCTGATATTAGAGAGGCTCCAAAACTATTTTTGTGAATGTTAGAAAAGTATTTTGTGAGTTATGAATTTTTAAAGTTTAATTTTACCCATTTTGCTTAAGAGATTTAATCAACCCATTTGGTAGGGTTAATCAAGTCCAATTGGTTTCAAATTTTTATGTGGTGTTCTCCTATCCCTAGAGGACAGTGGAGAATTGTTTTTAAGTTGATTTGATGAATGGTTAACCCTAATTAATTAAAGTTCAATTTTGGGTATTTAGGCCAATTAGGGTTGTTCCAAGTGAATTATCTCAAAATTTATTTTTCCTAGGTCCCTCTGGTCACAAGAAACATCACCAAATTTTCCTAGAATTTATTTCTCAACATGATAATTATTGGAATTAAAATACTCAAAACAGTAACATGAACTTGAAAAATAAATAACTTCTCATAGGGATGGCCTCTGACCTTAGAAAATTCAGGGAATGTTCCCAAGTTCAGAGGCTTCAAAAGTCCTATGATCTCATGCCATGATGAATTGCCTATGCAAATAGAGAATTGAAACAATGAAGAGAGTAAATAAATCATTAAAAATAAAATACTTAATGAAATTACTTGATTTCTTTTCTACATTATTCTCCTCTGTTCACTGAGCAAGAGGGTATTTTTATTTTATTTTTAGGATTTTTCTACACAAAGTTATGAATTTTTGAAGTTCTGGGAATTAAATAAATAGAAAATAGCCTATTTTCCTACTTATCCACGCGGCGCCGCGTCAACCTCGGCAGCTCCGAAGGGGGTGCGTGTCGCGCTGTGATTGGGCGCCGCCATCTGAGTCAGCCGTCCCGGGACTCGCCTTTCACGTAACATGTTCTGGTCCGACGCGATACGAGCCGTCCATCCGATACACGTGCAACGGCTCCCAGTCATCGTCTACGACTGGTGCGAACCCGTGACCGTAGACCTTCTAACCCTAATTTCTCACTAGATTCTTAACGGATTTATGTGTTCTTATACTCTATGGATTCGTCTTGAAGAGACGAACACATCCATACGGTAAACATGCATTAAAATTAACTCAAACTAAATGGAGAATCTTTGGAAGCTCGGGAAGAAAAGTGAGTCCATACCTTTGCTCAGAGAAGTGAAGCTTCAATCTGAGGGTTGTGTCACATTCGATTGGGTCCAAGCAAGCTCCAGATGAAGTCCCTTGGCCTGGTTAATTGTCCAGGTACAAAAGTGACCACAGCCGATCACAAAGCTTGGAGGCTGGAAGCAATGGCTAGCCTGGTGAGGGGGCTTTTGCTGGGAAACTTCTCCTCTTGGTCCGGTGAAGGTGTAGAGTCAATCAATTTGAGGATTGACTCACTGTGGTGAAGTGTCCTAGTTTTGGGCTTGGATTTCAACTCTGAAATTGAGCACACAAAGAGGAAATGGCAGGGGGATTTCAGTGGGGATCAAGTTCTCTATGTGAAGAGAGTGGTTTGGGATGATTTTGGCAGGGTTTCAGTAAGGTTTGGTTCAGCACCTCCCTTGGCCGAGAGGAGGGGGTGTTTAAATAGGAGAGGATGGAGGGCCTCCCAGGGGGGTTTAAGTGTTGGGATCAGCTACTCTGGTGAGGAGAAGAACGTACGCAATGGCCATTTGGAGTGAGGCAGCTCGGCAAGGTGGAATTCCAAAATTTGGCTCCTCCCGAGGTCTCGACCATGGTGTTTTCCGGCGATCCGGGCGGCTGGCCGGCGAGGCATGGGTCACCCTCGGGTTCAGGTGGGTCGGGGCTGGAGGTTTGTGCGAGCGATCGAGCTTTGCCATGTGTAAAGGGCTTGGATTAAATTGGCATGGGGGAGAGGCCATTTTGGCTTGATTTGGTCCAAGCCATGATTTTGGGTTAGGTTCACCTCCCCATGGTTGATTTGGGCTGAGGGAGGATCATTTGCATCAGCTAGAAAGGGGTGGTGAAGTCCCCATCTAAAGTGATGTGGCTAATCTTGGTTTAGTGTGTAACATGGAAGGGGTTAAAAAGCTTAATGAAGGTTTAATAAAGGGGGCCCTCCTCTTGCTACTTTGGGTATGGTCACATGTCAAACATCCCAAGGCTTCATATGGCTTGTACATGGCTTGTCTTTGGCTCACCTATGGCTTGACAAGAGCTTGGTCAATTTCATAAAAAAGGATTTTGTGAATTTTGGCATTTTGATGGGGATTGTTATGAGGCTTGATTTGCAATTGTTTAATTGATAAATTAAGACTTTAGGAATGATTCTAAATTGAATGTGTGATGAGGGAAAGTGTCATGTGGGCTTTAGATTGATTTGGGCTTTTGAATTTAGTGGAAGTGGGCTTTTAGGAAGGTTTAATGGAGTGGGCCTTTATGTTTAGCAATGGGCTTTTAGATGAAGAATTTTGCAAAGGGCCATGCCAAATAAATGTTGAATTCAGTTTAAGGATGTGTCTTTAATGATTTGAAGGAAATTTGAGGTGGTTTGGAATTTAATTGGGTTGAATTTGGGTTCAATTGGTAAATGGGCCAATGTAGTTCAAATTGGGCTAATTTGGGCCAATGTTGGGCTAGGGTTGGAATTGATGTAAAATTAATGTTGGAAAATGTTTATGGGAGTGTTTCAAAGAGGTTTTAACTTTGGTTGGGTTTTGGTTTTCGGACTTGGGCTTATTTGGGTTAGGTTTGGGTTTAGGTCAAAATTGGGCTTTTTGGTTTTGGGTTGAATTTGAGTGGGGTTTGGGTCCAAATTTTGGGCAAATCATGTTAGTGTTTTGTGTTTGGGGATGTTAGGGAAGGTTTAGAAAAGATTTGGGGTCAATTGGAGTTGAATTGGTTTGGTTTGGGCTAAGTTTGGGTCATGGGTCCAAATTGGGCTTTAAGGTCAAAAGTGAAATTGGATTCAAATGTCAATCAAATTGGACTTGGATTTGGACTAGATTGATATTGTGGATATTAAATTGAAGTCTAGAATTGAATTGGACCAAAATTGGGGTCAATTGGGTAGATTTGGTTTGACATTGGGTTCACTTGGGTTAAGAATGGGCTAAATTGGGGGTTTTGGTAAAAGTAGGGTAAATTGACAAAATTAGCCCATGGTGTAGTTGGACAAAATGAAATTGGGAATATTTGGGATTTTCTGGAATTTTCTAGGAATTTTCTAAATTTTGTGGATTTTTTAGCTAAGAGGGGCATTTTGGTTATTTGGAGGGTATTGGGGGGTATTTTTGGAATTTTTGGTATTTTTGGCTATGGATGATCAATTTGATTGGTGAGGAAATTTTCAAGGTTAATTTTGGGGAATTTTGGGTGATTTGAAAATTTTGGAGGATTTAGGCAATTTTAAGGGCTTTTGGTAGGCTTGATAGGTGTAGGGTCCCCGGGGTCAAAAATTGAAATTTTGGTAGAATGAAGATTGATCAAATATGAGTGAAATGGAATTACTTTGATTGAGCTATGAAGCCATATTAAGCCTATATGAGCCATGAGAGGACTCACTTTAGGCATTCACTATGTTGTTCCTAACCCTCCTAGCCAGGGGCTTAGGGGTTAAGGTCCATCCATATGAATTACCTACTTGAGTCAAGGAGTCAAGTTGGGTATGGGTGTGGTTTTAGGATTTGGATTGTGTGTGTGAGAGTGTAGAGTGTGATTGTAGTGAGTGTGTAAGTCAACCCTCACCAGACCAAGCCACCCAGGGTGGTCCTAAGGCCAAAGAGTCATATAGGGAACTCATCCTTTAAACCTTCACATTTGATTTCAACCCTCTAGGTGATTAGGGGTCTACAATCAAGCTTGTGGGGTTTGCAGGGAGGCAAGAAGTGGTTCAAATTTCTAAGGGATGGGTCCCAATTCTAGTCCTCTAAGATAGTCAAAGGGAAAAGCCTAAGGCTAGATCCTAAGCACTAAAGAGGGAAGAGAAGACCTCATCAAAAATGAGGTCAACACTTCATTACCTTCCCCGACAACGGCGCCAAAAACTTTATGCACGGGACTTATATTTTGCAAGAATTTATGAACTCAAATTTATATATTTATAATGATTTTGTTAAGTCCAAGAATTCAATGCAAGTATACGTATCGTATCAAGTAATACATGGCTCTAATGGAGTCCTGGTTATCGATCCCACAATGAAGTTTGAAGTATAAGAAAGCGTTCACAATATAAATAATATAGCACTAAAATCCAATATTTAAATAACACTTAAGGTTTAACACATACTCCAACTAAAACTATGCAGAAAATAGTAATGATTAACTAAAATACAATTACTTCTAACAACTTTAAAAACAGAATTAACTAACAGACACACTAAACTAAGAATTTGAAAGGTTTTCGATATATGAGAAAAGTATCTTTCCTCTTGCAATGAGAATATGATTTGTGGATTGATATGTAACAATTATCTATGTTTTTGTGCCAAATAGGAGCATAGATGATTCTTTACACTTAAAAGAGTACCCCCTCTTCTAAGCAAGGAAAGAACACTGACATATCATATGTTTAGTCACTAAATCTAAGGCTAGGATGGAAGGATACTGGCTCTCACTTCGGAGCTCCCTCTCACCCTTCTCCCGAAGGCTAACCTTTGATATTAGTTACTAATCTTAGAACAAATTTGGGGATTTCAGCCTGTCACCCTGAAATCTCCACATTGAAGTCCATCAAAATATACTTCGCTATTTATTTGCACTCAATTCCCATAAACTACGCAATTCATCCATAGAAATTGAATGGATCTTTCATTATTGTTGTAGGATAATAAATCGTGTCAAACTTAATGTTCAACAACATACTTTAATATTTCAATTGGCCAAATTGAAAAGTAAATTAAGTTCGAAATGAAAAACCATCACAATTTCTTCATTACATTAAAAGCACATCAAATCCACATCAATCCATCATCACATCTCTATGCAAGAAGAAAGATAAGGGAGACTACTCAGAATTCATGGAGAAGATACAATAAAACATGGATTTTATATATATAAGAAAAGTCATACAAACCACAAAAGAAAATCTAACTTATCTCTTTATCTTCCCCAATGCAATTCCCTTGAAGTTCTATTGAATCCTCTTCTCTCTTTTCTTTACAACACTTGATTCTCTCTTTTTAATGGAAAGGAAGAAGCAATCTCTCACTTTACTCCTTCTCATTCACTCCTTAGAGAAGAATTCCTCTCAAATCCTCACTCTACACACACTTCTCCTAAACCCTAACACTTAACACTCACTAAAAATACACTAGAACCACTGACGAAGCACACCATTTTTGTCAAAATACAGTTACTTATAAGATAGGGACAAAATCCCAAGAGTTTCCATGGGCATCCCTTCAAAAAGTCACCAAAACTCTTCAAATTTGAATTCCACCGACTTCGGGCGCCGGTGGCGCTCTATCGTGCCATTAAATGCCTGAAGTCTCTGGATTTGGGTGCCGCCGGCGCCAGGGCGCCAAAATCCTTTTTCCACCATATTGCTCTTTTTTGCTCCGAATTTGTTCCTTTTTGCTTCTTTTCATTCCAATCACCTAAAATCATCATACCTGCAACAAATCATGAAAAATACCTTTCTTTAAAGTGCAATATCACCAAAAATGGGTAAAATTATATAGCAAAAATCGTATATATTTTTGGTGCATCAGGATGAATGAGGGTGAAGAAGAGAAATGTATGTCGTCCATTTCCGTGTTTTGGAAATGGACGACTCTGATTAAATTCCAGCCGCTCTCGTGTTTTGATCCCCACAAGGGATCGAGTGCATTTCGATGCTTCCGAGGACACGCGTTGATCCTTGATTTTTCTGGCTAATCTGGATTTAATTAAATCTAGATTAACCTTAAACTCTTCAAAAATTCATATCATTGCATAGAAAATAATAAAAATAGAACAAAACTACTCCTGAACTCAGGATAGCGAGGAGAATAATGTGGAAATGAAATCATTAATTAAAGACTTATAATTAATTAATTAATTACTCTCTGGAGTAATTTATTTATTAAAAATTATTTATAACTCAGAAAAATATGAAAAATTTAGGAATAAGTCTTTAAGCTCTTAGGAATATCTTCTGATTTTTACATCACAAGGATAATTCCCTAAGACAACATTTCATAATTTCTATTAAACTTTGTAATTATTTTTAACATTAATTACAAAAATCAGAAATTAAGGAAATTAAATTTTAAATTCGTTAAGGAATTTAGGGAGACAGACATAAACCCTAAAATGTCAAATCTTAGCCATTTAAACTTTAAAATGACATTTTTGCTTTGCGGTTAAAATTAAAAATTATTAAGTAATATTTAAAACCTTAAAATCTGTTTAGACTCAAATCTTTACCTTACTTAGCCCATTCTATATTGGACTAAGTTAATTATACTCTAAATTCAAATATGCTCAAACCACCAAACCTAATTAGGTTTAAAACATCAATTAAACCTAATTAAACATATTAAACCTTAATCAAATTAGGTTTAATACAAATAGATCCTAATTAAGTATAAACCTCAAATAGACCCAATTAACTAATTAAACCTTATCTACATTAGGTTTAATCAATAATAAACCCTAATTAGGTCTAATTCATAATTTGTCCTGATTAATCCATTAAGCCTTAATTACATTAGTCTTAATCAATCCTAAACCCTAATTAGGTCTAATCTATGATTAATCCTGATTAATCTATTAATTCTTACTTACTTTAGGCTTAATTAATCTTAAACCCTAATTACACTTACCCAAATAAGGTCTAATTAATCAATTATACCTTACTTAAATTTGGTTTAATTAATCCTTAAACCCTAAATAGACCTAACCCTAATTAGGTCTAATTAACCAATTAAGCCTTACCTAAATTAGTTTTAATTAATCCTAAACCCTAATTAGACCTAACCCTAATTAGGTCTAATTAATCCAATTATACCTTACCTAAATTAGGTTTAATTAATCCTAAACCTTAATTAGACCTAATCCTAATTAGATTTAATTAATCAAATAAACCTCACCTAAATTAAGTTTAATTAATCCTAAACCCTAATTAGACCAAACCTTGATTAGGTTTTATTAATTGACCTAAATGAGGTTTAATTAACCTTAAACCCTAATTAAGTCTAACTCAATTAGACTTAATTAGTCCTTAAGCCTACTTACATGAGACTTAAGTAATCCTTAAACCATAATTACGTTTAACTCAACTAGACATAATTGATCCTTAAGCCTTACTTACACCAGGCTTAAATTAACCATAAACCATAATTAAGTCTAACCTAATTAGACTTAATGAACCCTTAAGCCTTACTTATATTAGGTTTAAAGAACCTCGAAATCTTAATTAAGTCTAACCCTATTAGACTTAATTATTTCTTAAGCCTTACTTACATTAGGCTTAAAGAACCTTTAAACCTTAATTAAGTCTGACCCTACTAGAATTAATTATCTCTTAAGTCTTACTTACATTAAGCTAGTAAGTTATAAACTCAAGTAAGCCTAACTTCAATAAGACTTAAATCATCCTACTTATAACTTAGGTTCAACCTAACTTGAACCAATATTAATCCAACCTTAGGTTCAACCCATACTAAACCTAAACAACCTTATAACTTAGGTTCAACCTAACTTGAACCCAAGTTAACCCAACCTTAGGTTCAACCCATACTAAACCTAAACCAAATAATAAATTAGGTTCAACCTAACTTGAACCCAAGTTAATCCAACCTTAGATTCAACCCATATTGAACCTAAACTAACCTATAACTAAGGTTCAACCTAACTTGAAACCAACTTAACCGAACTTTAGGTTTAACCCATACTAAACTTAAACTAACTTATAACTTAGGTTCAACTTAACTTGAACGCAAGTTAACCCAACCTTAGGTTCAACCCACTCTGAACCTAAACTAACTTATAACTTAGGTTCAACCTAACTTAAACCAAAGCTAACTCAAACCTTAGGTAAAACCTACATTTAACTTAAGTCAAACCTAAACTCAGATTCAACCTAATTTAAACCCAAATCAACATAAAATTTAAATCCAACCCAAATTGAACCCAACCAAACTTTAGGTTCCAACCACATTGAACCTAATCAATTCCAAACTTAAGATCAACCCAACATTGATTTTAAATCAAAATCTAGGTTCAAACCAGATTGAACCCAAACCAAACCTTTGACTTAAGATCAATTGAAAGTTGTATTTAAGTAAAAATCTTTAACTTAGGGTTCAATTCACATTGAACCTAAAATCAAATATTTAAACTTAAGATCAACCCAAAGTTAAATATTAACATTAAGTTCAACCTACATTGAACTTAAACTCAATATTTAATCCAAACTGAATTAAAACCAAATCTTTCGGTCCAAGTATTTTATTGCAGGACAAAAACAAGTTTCATTTTAGATTTACTTTGCATGTTATGAGAGTGTGCTAACTCTGTTTTGCAGGATGTCATTCTAAAGACGGGACAACAAAAACAACAACAAAAGACATCAAAACAATGACATTAACAAAATAAAACAAAATCAAAATAACATTAAAACAAAATAATGACAAAAATAAAATGACAAAGACAATACAAAACCTAAACTTTTAGGATAGCCACAAAATAATAACAAATTATAAGATAACAAAATAATGATATTGACAAAACAAAATTAAATTAAAATGACAAACAATAAGACAAAACAAAAAAAAAAACTGACATTGACAAAATCAAACTCTTAGGGTAGTATGACATATTACCCCTAAGATTAAATGTTGACATTTCTTTCCTTGTTTTTTAAACTTCTTAGATAGTAAGTGTTAACATTAATCAGAAGTTTTCGTAGATTATTTTGATTGTTTAAGATGTAATTAACTATAGGAGCTTGTTCCTATAAGAGATTTAACGACTCAGGATAGGATCTACACCTAGAAATCTCTGGTTATCAAAATTTCATATATGATCGTCTTTATATAAAATTTCTAGAATAAGACATTCTTGAATCTCTTTTTATAGGGATTATCTTTGACATTTCTTTTTCTACTATTTTCAATTTTATTAGCCATTATTCTCTTCAAATTTTCTTATTATCTAAGGATCTTTTACATGATCAAGAAGAAATAAGATTTCTTGAATATCAGGGCAATACTATAGATAAACAGAGTGGCGACTCCAAAAAAAAAATGATGTCGACATGGACACCGAGAAAATCTTAGGTGGCTCTGGATGCCACCACTATCTTCTCTAATATCTCTGATGAATTGGTGGCGCTAACAAATTCTAGAAGGTTCGATACGAGAATTCAACAATTGAATCCTCTTCAATCCAAGCATTTTTCTTCATCAATCGTATCAATCCTTCTTCAATACGCCCAGTATGATCGAATTGTTCCTTCATCCTCTAATCAAGATGCTCAAATAATTAAGAAATATTATTAATTGCATTCAAAATATTTTATACCTCTTTCTCTAATTTATTAATCTTCTTCATAATCAACAGCAAACTTTGAGGAAATGACCCGACCCGCAATAACACAATAATATTAGCTTCCAAAAGATGGCCAAAACTTGACCCAATTTATAATTAGCGGCTAGTGTATAAAATCAAAATATTGTAAATTTTAGAAAATATTTTACACACTAGGGGTACTACGCAAGTATACGTATCGTTTCAAGTAATATAGGGTTTTCTTTTATAACCCCAGTATCGATCCCACAAGAAAAAATTATAGTAATAAATTTTCTAAATATTATATTTTGAAAATATCTTTTTATCCTCTAATTTAACAATAAATTAATTTACTAGATGCTATAAAAAAAACAATAATAAGAAAATGATTTATGAAAACTATATAAAATAAACAACTTTCTTTCCTTCAATTAATCCAAGATTTTTAAGATAATTTAATATTCGTTGGAGAATTTGATTTATGGTATTGTGCCAAATAGAAGCATTTCTATTCTTTACCCTTTGATCCAGGCGCAAAGAACATCGGCTAATTTACAGATTAGGTCTGGATGTATTGTTAGTAGAATGGGTTAATCTAGACTCACACTACTAGATGTCCAAGGGTGGCTATGGTTGGCCCTACTAGTGACCCTTTCCTAATCTATAAATCAAATTATAAGGATTTAGTCTGTCACTCTAAAAACTTATCAATTCTATGCCCTTTAAATCTTATCTTCCTATTTATTTGCACTTCACCTTGAATAGCCCGCACATGGCCTTCCACTACCCAAGGATTCATGTGACATTTACAAGTTAAGAGTTCTTCTCCTTCAAGGTCTCAAAACTCTTTAACAGGTTTTAACAATTTAAATGGCCAATTTAAAAAGTAAAGTAAGATCAGGTATTAATGTCATCACATTGTTTTGAAAATATTTTGAATTTCAATTCTCCATCGAATCTTTATATTATCTTATCTATCTCTTCATAATTGAAGGAAGAAGTAAACTAACTACTCAGAACACATTGAATATAAACAACAAAACATAATAAATAAACTTTGAATAAAATATAAAATACTTATCTCAAATATTCCTTCTACAGATCTTCTGATTCCGACTGACTCCACAGTGTAATGAACTCAAGATGCAACAACTTGAAAATAAACTCAACAAACTAAACAAAATTGGCCCTAAATTTCTCTATCTATTTCTCTCTCTAAGGATGAGAGATCCTAAAGTGGATAAGAGAAAGGGTTACAATGGGAGGGGCACGTTTTCTGAAGAAATGGACCACTATTTATAGGCTTCAAGGGTTGCCTTGAGGCACCTCTTCAAAACATGTCCACATTCAATAAATCTTCTAGAAGGTCTGTCTGGCACCTAGGCGCCGGATACCGCGTCCAGTTCTTCGCACCTCTTCACTTTGGCTCGCACCACTTGGCGATTAAAACTGTTTTGGAGCGTCTAAATGCAATGTATCACATGTCCTATTATCAAGGAACAACTGTCAGTCTTCTATAATGTCCAAAAACCGCTCACTCCGTCAAAATAACGGTTCAAACGTTGTCAAAAACTTGATAGTTTATGTATCGAGTCTGGCGCTTAGGCGCCAACTTCTGGCGCCTAGACGCCAGGCCATATTTTTTATACTTTTTGTACTTTGCTCCATTTTTTATCCTTTTTTGCTCCTTTTTGCTCCTTCTTCCTTTTTAGACCTTTTTACATCACCTACATCCAAAAACACAAAAAATACCTTTCATTAAAGCATAATATCCTTAGAAATTAATAAGAATTAATACATAAAGAAATTGGTATTTTTTTATAGATCAGGAAACTAGGTTGAATAAGTAGTAAACTCTGAGATGGTTGGTCTACAGTTATGCTCAGATTATTTTCATCCCTAGTTGCTAGACAATCATAAATGTTAGTTGGGTCCATGGGCTTCCAAGGGAGAAGCACTTTTTCCAGGCTTTCTTATGGCACTTGTGATTAGCTGCAGAGAAGAAATATAGTGGAAGGATGTCCCCAACCATAATTTAATCCATGCACAATCAAACCCAAAATAGATTTCTTAATTATGGTTCCAATATTAACATACTTTCCAGTATGATTACAATAGTTCAGCATTGCACTTTCCTTCATCACTTTACTAATTTTCATGGTTGAGATTAATTTCAAAGATATAAAGAAATGTCATTAACACGAAACAGGATTCAATTAGGAGTAGAAAAATTTACATATCAGTTGTCTCTTATCTCCCAATCTTTACCTTTATCTATCAAATATTGATAGATTTCATTCATATTGTCTGTCGTAGGGGCAAAATTTTTGTGATGACAGATTGACACATTATCTATCATGTAAAGTTCATTAATCTTTAAAGGAGTGAATGGTATCCACCTACCTCACACATAGACGAATCCTTGGTTGATCCAATGAAGATTTGCTTAAAATTCCTTCACCACAACAATGACTACTGCAGTAGTAGTGTATCAAAACACTTCACATTGCCTTTGCATAATAATTTCTTCTACTCGAGTACTGGGAACATTCATAACTTGATTGGCAAAGTCTTGTTCCTTGATTAGCCTCCTCTTTATAAGAACTTTGTCTCAAAGTCGTTGCGCCTCAAAACTGATGAACTTTCTCCTGTTGAAAACTCTAAATCTTGGAGATTCTAAAAAGTTGGAAGCCATGGAATGCAAATTTTGGAACTACCTTCTTATTTTTCTACAGTTAATGTGTTTTAAAATCAGTTTGGGGAGTTATAGGGGTGAAACTCCCACTCAAACTGCCAAAATCTGCCATTTGAAACTCCAAAAATCACATTTTGCTCCGTCAGCACCGTCGACATTGGATGGGCGCCATCAGTGCCCAAGCTTCAAAATTTGGCATACTTATATGATCCAATAATTATCACCATTTAGGATATTTATGAGTGAGTATAACTTAAATATATGATTAATTAATAATAATACCAACTATAACCTAATCAAACAAACTAAACAACAAAGATAACTATGGGTTGCCTCCCATAAAGCGCTTGGTTTAACGTCATCAGCCCGACAAACACTAGTTTTAATTAGGATGACTTAACATTAAAGCCTCTTTAAAATTAGGTCGCGACTCCTCAAAGTATGGTTTTAATCGATGGCCATTAACTTTAAATATTGTTCCCGTTTTAGGATCTTCAATATCAACAACTCCAAATTAATAAGATTTTATAACAGTGAAAGATCCTATCCACCTTTACTTAAGTTCTCTAGGAAATAATGTCAATCTTGTATTATATAATAAAACTTCTCGTCTAGGTTTAATTTTCTTTCTTATAATCTTTCGATCATGCCGTATCTTCATTTTATCCTTATAAATTCTATCATTATCATAAGATTCATTTCTAATTTCTTCCAATTCATTAAGTTGTAATAATCTTTTTTCGGCAGCATCCTTTAAATTGAAATTAAACTCTTTTATCGTCCAAAATGCTTTATGTTCCAATTTTACTAGTAAAAGATAAGCTTTTCCAAAAATCAATCTATAAGGAGACATTCTTATAGAAGTTTTATAAGCTGGTGTCTGATATGCCCATAATCCAGTATCTAATCTAGCATACCAATCTAATTTATGAGGATTTACAGATTTCTCCAAAATTTGTTTAATTTTACGATTAGATACTTTAGCTAAACTACAAGTCTTGGGATGATAAGCAGTTGAGATTCTATACGTAATATTATATCTTTTAGTCAATATCTGAATCAGATATTTCTAAAATGAGATCCACCATCAGTAATGATAATTCTCGGCACTCAATATCTTGTAAATTTTTCATTAAAAATTTTGAAACACTTTGAGCATCACATCTAGGTAAAATTATTGCTTCAATCCATTTTGATACATAATCCACTGTAATCAGTATATATATATATAGCAAAAAAGAAAAAATTTCATTCAAAGATAAAAGTTAAGTACATCTGATGTAGGGAAGTTTTAAAGAATCCCCCAAAAGTAGAAGCCTTAAAGGCTCAAAAGGTGTAACAGAAAAAACTACCTTGCTATCTGATGCAGTAGTCTTGGCCAACCAATTGGCAGGTTGGTTACCCTCTATAAAAATATGAGACCATTTGATTTTAAAAAGACCAAAAACAGAAAGAATGGTTCTAAGTAAGTAAACCAAATTCCAAGGAGGAGGAGAGAATCCCTACATAATATTGATCACTTATTGTGAGTCAGACTTAATCCAAACATAATGAAAATTGAAGGCTTTAGCAGTTAATAAGGCCTAATGTATTGCTAAGAGCTCGGATTCCAATGCTGAAGAAGAGATAATAGGGGCCTGAAAATACCACAAAAGCTGTCCAAGATAATTTCTACAAACAGCACTTATACCGGCAGATAAAGGGGTGAAACTGCCATCTATATTTTTTTTAATCCATGGCGGGGAAGGCTGTGACCAATTTAGCAAAATAACTTTTCTTTTATTGGGGTTAAGTAGCATAGAATTTTTGCTGATAAAGCTACAACAATTCACCACAACAGTATTAGTCAAGCAAAGTTTATTTTCACATTTAGCCTGATTTCTAGCCATCCATATAAACCAACTGATTACTAGGGGAATATGATGTCAATTCTGTTCCTTCCAATCTTCCCAGCAAGCTTCAAAAGATAGCCAATAGTGTCTATGTTGAGAGAGCTTCAGTTGCTTTAGAACATCAGTCCACACTTGGTTAGGCAGATGGCAATGGAGGAAGAGATGAGAGTAAGTTTCTTCATGACAATGGCATAGCCAGCATCTAGAAGCAGTTCTTAACCATTTTAGCTTCAATATATCATCCAAAGGAAAATATTTATGAAATTATCTCCAACAAAAGAATGACATTGAGGGAGACAAATTCCTGTGCCAAATCTTTTCACCTCAATTAGTTTCAGGCTAATGACTAAAAGATTGATGTATCATACTGTTCAAAGATTGTTGAGTGGGTTGCTTTAATAATACTTTATCAGGTCTAGTAGGATCAATAGGGATAGATAGAATGTGTTGCACTGTATCCTCATCCAGTACACCTCTCAGAGAATCCACATCCCACTGACTCTGCACCCAGAAATCTGAGACAGTGAGATGAGGGTTATAATCATTAGAAGCAGAGAGGGGACCATCAGGCATCCAATGATCCATATAGAAATTAATTTTACCAGCTTCAACCTCTCAGCAGAAAAACTGATTAGCAGAGTCCCTCACCTTCAACAAGTTTTTCCAGTGTTTAGAATCTCCCAACTTAGCATGAACAATATTAGGATGCAATTTCTTGCATTATTTCTCTTTTAAGTATCTTGCCCACATAGTGTCTTATTGTCTAAATTTGATCCATTGTTTACAATAGTAGAGTTGGCTCACCTGATGAAAACTTTTGAAGCCCAATCCTCCAGCTTTTGTAGGTTTACACAATTTATTCCATACTGTCCAATGAGGTTGTTTGTATTGCCCCTCCCAAAGGAACTTAGTAAAGATGGTTTCAAGCATTTTTTGAGTGCTCCTTTTCATTCTTACCATTTGCATAGTGTAGAGAGGAAAAGTGGATAAAATACTCTTGAGCAAAATAAATCTACCTCCATTAGACATAAAAGTATTTGTCCAACAGTTTATAGATGAAGATATCTTGTTTACCACATCATCATATTAAGATTTTTTTTCTTACCTTTAATCAATTGCACTCCTAAGTATTTTAAAGGCAGCTCAGCTGCTATAATGCCAGTAAACTCTTTCAGCCAATTTTGATGCTTGTACTATTTCCCTGCCAAGAACTGACAGTTCTTCTTATTTAACTCAAGTCCAGCCACTTGGGATAGATGATCCAATATTTGTAATGTTTTCCTGATAGCATGTTTGTTGCCATTAGTAAATAGAATTACATCATCTGCATAAGCCAGATGACTTATAATCTGGGAGGAGTTGTGCTTATAGTTGAGATAAGGATAGTTGTTATGAGTTGCATTAAGAATCCTAGAAAGATAATCAAAAGCCAAAATGAGAATGGTAGGAGATAATGGATCTCCTTGCTTTAATCCCCTTCCAGAAGTAAAGAAACCATTGCTGCTACCATTCACTAATACACTATAATATGCACTTGCCAGCCATCTCTGAATTAAGTTGCAAAAGGAAGGGTAAAAACCTTGAGCTTTCAAAACCTGATCAATAAAGTGACAACTAATATAATCATAAGCTTTCTTAAGATCTAGCTTGAAGATGATATTCTGCCCCCTACAACATTTATCAATATCAAGTAACAATTCTTGAGCAAGCAGGCAATTATCAGTGATATTTCTCCCCTACACAAAAGTAGATTGGTTAGGACTAATCAGTTGATTAAGATGAGGTTGTAGCCTACCAACAATGATCTTACTAGTTATTTTACAAAAAGTGGTAGTAAGACTAATAGGTCTGAAATCAGTCCAACTTGAATTTGGAGTGCCTTTAGGAATGAGGGCAATGCTGGTAGCAACAAAATTTTTTGGGAGTTCAGTGCCAGAGAATAAAGATTGAACAGCCTTTATAAGATTAGTGCCCACAATATCCCAGGCTTTGATATAAAAGGTTGAAGTGAAGCCATCTGGTCCAGGAGTCTTATTGCCATCAATGCTTTTCAAATCTTGGAGAATTTCAGCTTCATCGTGCAACAAGGTTAAATTAAGCTGTTGTACATATGCAGAATTTTCATTGAACACTTCAGCAATAATAAAGGAAGGAGAGGTAAGGTGTGCAGCTAATTTTGATTGAAAATATTGCACATCACTTTGAGATATTAACTGTTGATCAGTGACCCAGCTACCATCAGGTTCCTTAATTCTAAGAATTACATTAATTTTCCTCCCGTGTTTAATCATTGCATGGAAATACTTAGTATTCCTATCCCCAAATAAATGTCTATTGACAATAGCTTTTTGTTTTAAGAATAATTCTTCCCTTTCCAAAACTTGTAATAACTGAGTTTGTGCATTAATCAGCTCCTGAGCATGATCCCATCCCTGGTCTTGATTTGCTTCCAGCAGTTGAACTTTAAAATCAGCATCTTTAACTTGTTGGAACACATTACCAAAGCTATGTTTATTCCAGTTCCTTAAATGATAAGCTGCATTTTTTTGTAATCTCAATAATTTAACAATTGGATTGCTGACAGGATAAGATGGAGCAGTCCAAGTTGTTTTCACCTTTTCTAAAAAGTTAGGATGTTCACTCCACACATTCAAAAATCTGAAAAGGGAAAAACCATTACTGGGAAAGAAGGAAATCTGAATTAAGAGGGGGAGTGGTCAGAAGTAGATCTATGAAGGTGGTGAACCTGAGTGATAGGAAATGTATTCAACCAAGAGTCATTAGCCAAACTTCTGTCAATCCTCTCCAGAAGTTTGCCCCCCTCTGCCAGGTGAAAGGTGACCCAAAGAAACCCATATCATATAAGCCTGCTTTAGTAATATTCTGTGAAAATTGAAGCATGGATTGTAAATCAGGAATTCTGCCACCCTTTTTCTCACTGGGATCTCTGATACAATTAAAGGCCCCACCAACAATCCAATTGGGAGGATTATTAGCACTGATACTAATCAAATCGGTCCATAAGGAAGTCTTATCAATATTGGTGCAACCAGCATAAACAAATGTTGAAAAACCAGTAAAGTATTCCAAACCAAACTGAAGATGCAAAAATTGATAGTTATCAATCACAATATTACAATTCAGTTCCTTCCTGCTAAAAACCCATATCTTATTGTAACAGTTAGACTAAAAATGAAATCCAGGGAATTTGTTAGTTATCTTAGAGATATTTTTATGCACCAAAGTTTCCAGCAAAGCAAAAAGCCAAAGTTTATGAGTCTTGTTTAAGTGTAAGAGTCTATTAAGGGTGCCAGGACTAGCAACACCCCTAACATTCCAACAAAGAAAATTAATCATGATGAATAGCCTTACCGACCCTAGTTAACCTAGGGGAGGGGTCGAAGAACTTTCCATACCAATTATATTTGATTGGGATAAATTTTGTAGCTCCATAGTATCTTTTCTCCTTCTCCTGCTTTTCTTTTGAGACCAGACTCCCTCCATTGTAGTTGTTAGCCCTTCAACCACAAGATGATCTGAATCCCTAACAATTGGATCCTGTGGGATTATAAAAGTATCACCTGCTTCAGAACTGAAAGTTACAACTTCCCCAACAGTGGAGTCACTGACCTCTAAATGATTATGTTGGGTCTGTGCAACCTCATCAGGGGGATCTCTAATTTCTATAGCTTGATCAGCATAATTCATAGCAGCATCCTCAGCAGGTCTATAGGATGCTTAATTCTATAAATTTTCTTGCTATGGTAGTATTTGTTCATCTTAAATAGGTTCAAACAGATTCTTTACTGGTTTTGGAACAAAATTTGGACCCACCTGACTTGGGCCTTGTGGAATAATTTGAGGGTTTGGAATCTGATCAGCAGTCTTGGTGCCCTTATTAACAACATTATAAGTCCTGACTTTTGGATGCAACTTGAAACATTGCTCCATAGTGTGACCAAATATATGGCAGTGTTTGCAATACAATGGTTGATACTCCATCACTGAGGGCTGGCAATACCCATTGTTAGCAGTGCCTAGCTAAACTCTATCAAGGTAAGGTTGAGTAATGTCCCTTTCCACTAGAAATCTAGCATTAGAGATTCTAGTAACATTAACAGATGGCATATCAAGCTTAAGTGGCCTCCCCATTGAATCAGCAATATCATAAATTATCCTATGATTATTAAAAGGAAGCTTAAGGTTGGGTAGACTGAACCACAAAAGGACTATAGGTGGTTCCTTGGAAGGATCAAAATCCAAAGTCCATTTCAGCAGTTTCATTGGTTTACCATCTATCATTATCACCTTTTTAGAAAAGATTTGGGCATAATCCTCCTCCAAAGAGAGCTGTAGCATTATATGTCTGCTGTCAAAGACCCCTATCTTCCAACTTCCCAAAAATTTGAAATCATCCACATCTTTCCTTAGAATATCCAGTTTGGGATTTTGCAAACTGAAACTTCCCAACCAAGGTGAATCTATAAGGCTCAGAGAGTTTAGCAAGCTCCTCCTTAGTAAAAATTAAAGCTAGCTTACCATCTTTTTTAGTACATCTCATTATAAATTCACAGTCGGCCTTGCCTTCTATGGCATCATGAAAAATCTGGGGAAAGACCAGCTTGTCTCCAAGAGTAGTTTCTCCCTCCTTTCTAACAGTCACTTCAGCAAAGGTGCCCCTTCCCACAAAACTAGGATCAGCTCTAGTAAGATCAGTGACCATTCCAATGGAACAGTAAACCACCCCACAAATTACAAAAAAGAAATGCCCGGGAAGGTATAAAACCCACACCCAAGCCAACACCAGAAAACTTGATGAGAAGACTAGCTTTCTTCCTCCTTCTAGCTGCCTTCCACCCCCCAGTAGACAACACTACCACCAGGACAGTTACCTTCTCCATGAAAGCCCTAGCAGAGCACAAACAACTATATATATATATATATATATATATATATATATATATATATATATATATATATATATATATATATATATATATGTATATGTTCCTAAATGAAGGAATAAATGGTCCCATAAAATATAATCCCTAGACATCAAAGATCTGAACTTCTAATGTAAAATTAAGGGGATTTCATTTCTTCTAGTAATATTACCTACTCGCTGACATTGAGCAAATATTTTAATATATCTATTAACATCCCTAAAAGAGTAGGCCAATAAATCCAGGTTATATAATCTTATGTGCAGTTTTGTCAATTCCAAAATATCCCTCAAATTTATAATCATTGCATCTCTGATTAATTTGTTTAATTTCTTCAAAAGGCACACATCTTATAATAGTTAGATGCTTGCATTGTTTCTATAAATATGGTTCATCCCAAAAATAAAATTTGGCATCAGACATAATTTTTTTTCTATTATTGCTTTAGTATTTCGGGTGGTAAAATATCACTTACAATATAGTTAACAATATCAACATACCACGGAAAATTCAATTCCTTAGTATTATAAAGTTGTTCACCTGGAAAAGTTTCTGTAATTTCATTTTCAAGATCAGATAATTCATGTTGTCCTAGATAAATAATTAGCTATTTTATTTTTAGTTCATTTTCTATCCACTATCATGAAGTTAAATTCTTGCATTAGAAGTACCCATCTGATTAATCTTTGTTTAGCATCCTTCTTTTACATTAAGTATTTGATAGCAGAGTGGTCTGTATGCACAATACATTTAGTCCCAATTAAGTACGACCAAAATTTTTTAAAAGCATATACGATCGCTAATAACTCTTTTTCAGTAGTGGTATAATTAATTTGAGCTTCATTAAGAATTTTACTAGCATAACATATAACTTTAAAAATTTTATCATACATTTTTCCTAAAATAGCTCCAAATGCATAATTACTGGCATCACACATTAGTTCAAAAGGTTTCTCCCAGTCATGTGAAACAAATATAGGGGCAACGATTAATTTTTCTTTCAATAATTCAAAAAAAATTTAAACATTCTTCATTAAAATCAAATTTCTTATCTGTTTCTAAAAGTTAGCACAGAGGCTTAGTAATTTTTGAAAAATCATTTATATATTATCTGTAGAAACCAGCATGTGGTGGTAGTTTTGCGATGATTTAAATTTTTGCAAGGTCTACTTCCATGCCATATTTAGAAATTTTATGCCTAAGTATAACTCCTCCTGCAACCATAAATTAACATTTCTCTCAATTTAGAACAAAATTTATTTTTTCACATAACTCCAAAACTTTTTCTACATTATTTAAGCAAGCGTCAAATGATGTCCCAAATATGGAAAAATCATCCATAAAATCTTCTATTCCATTATCAATTATATTACTAAAAATTGACATCATATATCTTTGAAATGTTGCAGTTGTGTTACATAATCCAAATGACATTCGTCAAAAAGAAAATGTTTCATAAGGACTAGTAAATGTGGTATTTTCTTGATCCTCGGGAGCAATTGGTATTTGATGATAGCCAATATATCCATCTAAAAAATAAAAATATTTGTGCCCAGCAAGCCTATCCAATGTTTGGTCTAGAAAAGGTAAAGGAAAGAGATCTTTCCTAGTGGAGGAATTTAAATTTCTATAATCAATACAGATTCTCCAACCAGTGGATTTTCTCGTGGTTATTAATTCATTTCATTCATTCATCTCAACTTTCACTCCTCCTTTCTTAGGAACACAATTAATTGGACTTACCCATGCACTATCTAAAATAGGATATATAATTCCAGCATCCAATCATTTTAAAATTTCTTTCATTACTACTTCCTTCATCAATGGATTTTATATCCTTCGCGGATCAGCTTTAGGTTTATGTTGTTCGTCCAATAGAATTCTATGCATACAGATCAAAGGACTGACTCTTTTAACATCAGCTAAAGTTCAACCAAAAGCTTTTTTTATCTTTTAATGTATCTAATATTTTTTTCTTTTGTAAATCATTTAAATAAGAGGATACAATAACTGATAATGTGCATAATTCTCCTAAGAACTCATACTTCAAATGGTTAGGAAGTATTTTCATCTCAAGTTCAGGAGGTATTATGATATAGATGGAAATAGACTTTTATTATTATTTTATGTAATATCCAACATCTAAATTATTTCTTGACCATAAACTTGTTCATCAATATCTATCTCATCATATTATCTTCCATTTCATTTTCTTCCTCACATTAAAAATCTTCTTGTTCCTTTCTTTCTTCAAACTTTTCCTTAAAATGCTCATTTTTAAATAGCCACAAATTTCCATACAAAAGTATTCATCATTTTTTTTGTTGCAGGTGATCCACTGAAAATTTGATAGCTTTTTACTGTCTATTTTGTATCTATTTTTGATGATATTGCACTTTAAAGAAGGGTATTTTTCATGATTTCATGCAAGTACAATGATTTTAGGCCTTTGGAGAAAAAGGAAGCAGAAAGGAGCAAATTTGGAGAAAAATGAGGCAAAATTCACTTTTTGACCTAGAAGCCAGACGGCACAGCTACCAGCGCCGGACCACACCTGTTTACAGAGAGTTTGAGCTATTTTTCAGAAAATAGCATCGGATGGCGCCCTATCTTGCGTCAAACTGCGCCCTATCCCAATTTAATTCTAGATTCGATGTATTTGGCCTGATTTTGGATGGGTGCAACAAGGAAACTCTTGGGAAATTAGTTACATACGAATTTAAACTATTTTGGAGCCAAAACAATTGAGAGGGAGAAAGAGCCTTTTGAGTGTTTGAGTGAAGAGAGTGAGTGTTCTAGTGTAAAGAGTCCATTAGAGGGAATTTAGGTTTTATGTGTGTTCTCTTCTAAGGAGTGTAGGAGGAGAGGAAAAGTGAGATATTTCTTCTTCCTTACTTATCTAATGAGAGAATTTTGTGTTGTTATGAAGAAAGAAGAGGAGTTAAAAGAATTCCTTGAGATTCATTTGGGGAAGAGTTTAAGATAAGTTGTATTTTCTTTACTCTGTTTGTATGACATTGCTTTTATATATAAAATCCATCTTTTGTCGTCTTTTCCTCATGATTTTTTAGTAGATTTCTTTGTCTTCCTCATTTTCATGTGATGTGTTAATGTTGTGATATTGAAATGATGTGACGATTTATTATGGAGAATTTGGGATGATCTTTTTACTTCGTACTTCATTTACTTTTTGATGTGTCCAATTGAATTGTTAAAACTTGTTGTGAAATATATGTTTTGAAAGGATTATTAGTTCCACAATAAAAGTGAAGGTCACATTTAATGTCCATTAATGAGTGACGTAGTTCATGGAGGTTAGGTGCAAATAAATAAGGAAATAAATTTTGATGGGCATAGAATTAGAGATTTTGGAGTGACAGACCGAAATCCCCAATTTGGTCCTAGGGTTTGGAAACCAAAGCGAGAGTTAGTCTTCAGGCGATAGGAAGTGGGTGTTCCGTAGTGATAGCCGGTATCCTCCCAGCCTAACACATCATCACTGATCTATGTCACTAAATCATCACATTATGATTGGAGAGGAAGATTATTTCTTACATTTGAACTTTTGTCATAAATATAGTCTTGTGTTAGTTAACTTTGTTAGGAGGTTAGAACATACTTTGGTAGAATTAGTAATTGCAACTGTTTAATCATCTTTTTATTATTAGTAATTACTGCATATGTTTTGTGATTCATGTAGTGATTTTTGTGCTCTATTATAGAATTAAATACCTCCTCCTGGGATCAATAACCAATACTCTATTAGAGCCTTGTATTACTTGAGCGATATGTATACTTGTGATCCCCGATAAATGTAACCACGCCAAAAACTTGACAATGTCCTGTAAATGTAACGACGCTAAAAACTTGATCCCCGACAACGGTGCCAAAAACTTGATCCCCGATAAATGTAACCACGCCAAAAACTTGATACTGTCCTGTAAATGTAACGATGCTAAAAACTTGATTCCCGGCAAACAGCACCAAAAACTTGGGTCGCGGGGAATATATGTGCTGATGATTTAGATATGAAAATTATGATTTTATAATATGTGATACTACGCAAGTATACGTATCGTTTATTAAGTAATATAAGACTTTTTGATTAAGCCCCGAGATATCGAACCCACAGAGAAAATGTAAAAATCTTTAAAAAAATCAGAAAATTATCTTTTTAATTTCTTTAATTGTTTTTTGAAAATATGTCTTAATTTTGAAAAGTTTTGAAAGTTGATTTGTCTTTTGAAATTTCCTTAAAAGGTTAAGCAAGAAATTAAAATTATAATAACTAATAACACTGGATGTAAAATACTATTAACTAGAATATCTTTTTCTTTCCTTTTATGAAGTAGTATTGTTGTGGAAGTATTTAAATTTGTTGTGACAGATAGAAGCAAATGTGTCCTTTACCCTTACTTGGTTCTATAAAGAACATAGGTTAATTTGAAATTTTTATTATTTTTAACATGTTTAGGCAGGGAAGATACCAGTCTCTCACTCTAGAGTTCCCTTGATTCCCACCAGTTGGGGGCCAACTTCTCATAACAAAACTCAAAACTTCAAACCAAATTAGGGGGTTTTAGCCTGTCACTCTAAAATCCTCTATTTTTTCGCCCTTTTATAAAAATATCTTCTAATATTACATTTAATTATATGGACTACAATTCTCACCCATATAATTGCATGTGATTCTTACTAACTTTTATGAGACAATATCGCATTGGATCTTACATAATCTCAAAAAATTCTACAGGTTAACATGCCAAATTAAGAAGTAAACAAAGTTTTTAGAATCAATCTTCACAACTTCTTCCAACTTTTAAACACTTATACTTTCCACAACAATTCCTTGTAAATTAATTACTTTTCCATTTAAGAAAGAAAAAGATAAAGTAAAATACTCAGAATGCAATGAGAAAATACAAAAACACATTAATTTGAAATTAAAAATAATAAGAAAAATAACAAACTAAAGCAATTATTAATAAAAATATTAGAAGTAAACACTTATTTGAAAATCCTCTCCACAAGACTAAGGAAGTTCCTCTGAAACTTTGACTTTTCGCTAAACTACTCCTCAGACCAAGTATCCCAACTCCGATGACTCAGAATACAGACTTCACACTTCAATAAAAACTAAACTAAAAGAAAGAAAAGAAGTGAGAAGAAGAAGACTTCACTCTGACCCTTTTCTCCTTTCTACTCTCTACTCCTACTCTAAAATAAAAACTCTTAAAATGCAGTGGAAGAACAAAATAAAGAAAGAAAGAACCCTTCAAAATACAAAGGTAGAGTCTCCTAATCTTTCCTAAGACTCTCTTTAAATAGTAAAACAAAAGGTGCCTTGGTGTCTCTTCAAAATGTGTCCAAATTCAAGGTATCTACCAAGGAACGCACCCCTTCATTCAAACTTGCCGCCCAAAGGAAGTTATGGTAGTTACCACAAAGAGTTGCATCCCATCCCCTTTGAAATTGGCGCCAAATTCATTTTAATTTTGATTTTTAACTGTGGCGGCTAAGCGCCGGCCCAGCGGCCCTTAGCCGCCAGTGCCAAAATTTTGATTTTTTATTTTTTTTTCCTCCAAATTTGATCCAATTTTTCTTCTTTCATCATGACCATCCATTTTTATCATACCTGCAAGAAAAACACAAAATACCTTCCATTAAAGTGAAATGTCATTAAAAATAGGTATTAAAATGTGCATAAAAATACTATATATTTTAGGTGTATCAACTTGCATTTAATTATGTGACTCAATAGAAAACTAAATCAATATATATATATATATATCTGAGTTTATAAATTTTTGAAATTTTAAAAAATTTGCACCTTATTCTTGGCGCCTTTGTCGAGGAGGTAACTGTAAAAATTAATTTGGTTGTATTTGAAAACTTATATTCGAATTACAA
Organism: Papilionanthe hookeriana x Papilionanthe teres; assembly: GCA_022702705.1. Classification (NCBI taxonomy): domain Eukaryota; kingdom Viridiplantae; phylum Streptophyta; class Magnoliopsida; order Asparagales; family Orchidaceae; genus Papilionanthe; species Papilionanthe hookeriana x Papilionanthe teres. The sequence continues at coordinate 3,370,199 of CM040431.1, read as the reverse complement.
GTCATAATTGTGTTTGCTTATTTATTGTTAGTGTGCTTATTGCGATTATATGTGTAGTATCGGATCTATAGGTTTAGTACCTTACGATTCTAAATTAGAGTGTACTATTAGAAAAATTCAAAAACAACAAAAACAATATGAAAATCTTTACAGAATGGGGAACAACTTGAACAATCAAAATAATCAAAATGAAAATATACCATGACCTTTAAGAGATTATGCTAATCCAACAGCAGATGAAATTCATTTAACTATTCAAAACCCTGATGTTGCTGCTAATTCCTTTGAGCTTAAACCTGTTATTATCCAAATGGTACAGAATAATCAATTTGGAGGAACACCTAATGAAGATCCTTACATCTCGCAAGTTTTCTAGAACTATGTGCTACTTTTAAATACGATGGAGTGTCGAATGATGCTGTTAGGCTTATACTTTTTCCTTTTCATTAAGGGATAAGGCTAAGGCGTGGTTAAATTCATTAGCACCTAAACCTATCAAAACTTGGGGAGAACTTTCACAAAAGTTTCTGTCAAAATATTTCCCTCCTTCAAAAAGTGCTAAGCTGAGGAATGATATCACATCTTTTAGTCAGTTTGATGGAGAATCTATATATGAAGCTTGGAAAGATTTAAAGATCATTTGAGAAAAATGTCCACATCATGCTTATAAAACTAGTTAATAATTCAAATATTTATAATGGATTTATGGGATCTTTGAGATCGATTATAGATGCTGCTGCCACTGGATCATTAATGTCAAAACCTTTTGATGAAGCTTCTTTGTTAATAGAAGAGATAACTACTAATAATTTTCAATGGCCCTCTGAGCGGGTAAATCCTAAGAGAGTAGCTAGTATTCATAATTCTAATGTGATATCTATGATAGTCTCTTAAATTGCTGCCCATTCGGAGAAAATTGATCAATATAGAATGAATTATTCTCAAACACCTCTAGTGTTGGAGGAAAATTCATCAGGACAGATGATAGAATCTCAAACACCTTATGAAGCCTTGGATGCTATAAATAATAGACTCAACAATCCTTACTCAAATTATTATAATCCTGGTTGAAAGAATCACCCAAATTTCAACTGAAGTAATAACAATGTTGTTGTTAACCCGCAATGGGGAAACAATTTTATGAATCCAGTTGGAAATCTGAACAACCAAGGAAATACCAATTATAGACCTTCTTATCCTCCTGGTTTTAGTATTAACCCACAATTTAAGGAAATGAAGTTTTCTACTGAAAGAATAATTCTGAATATGGGTAATCAAATACAAGCTCAAAGTGTTGCGATGAAGAACATTGAGAATCAATTAGCACATATTTTCACCGCGCTTAATAATAGACCTTCTGGAAATTTTCTTAGCAAAGTTGAGATCAACCCAAAAGATCAAAACAAGGAGCAAATTAAGGCTATTCAATTAAGGAGTGGAAAAGAATTGGAAACAAGAGTACAAAAAGAAGTTGAAGTTGAGAGAGAGGAAGTGGACAATGAAAAAGGTTCTAATAAGATATATCCATACTTAGAATATCCGATTGAACCAATGAAGATTATTATTGAAAAACAACCTCCTCTGTTTCCTCAAAGACTAAAAAAATAAAATAGGGATAATATATTTGAAAAGTTTTTGGAAATCCTTAAGAAATTAACGATTAATATTCCCTTTGTTGTAGCATTAGAGGAGATGCCTAATTATGCAAAGTTTATGAAGGATATTCTTAAAAAGAAAAGAAAGTTCACGAACCATGAGACTGTTGCACTTAACGGTGAGTGTAGTACAATTATTCAGAAGAAGCTTCCTGAAAAACTTATAGACCCTGGTAGTTTCGCTATCCCTGTGTGCTATATGTGAGAAATTTTTTGGAAGAGTTTTATGTGATCTGAGAGCTAGTATTAATCTTATGCCTTTATCAACTTTCAAAAGATTGGGAATATGAGAATTTTCACCTACATCTGTGACTCTTCAATTGACTGATCATTCAATTACTTATCCTAAAGGAGTTGTGGAAGTTGTATTAGTGAAGGTGGATAAATTTATCTTTCATGTGGACTTTATTGTATTAGATATGGAGAAAGATAAAGAAATTCCAATTATTTTGGGAAGAACATTCCTTTCTACTAGGAGAGCTATGATCGATGTTCAAAAAAGAGAATTAACTAAGAGAGTTAATGATCAAGAGGTGAATTTCCATATTCTGATATCTATGAAATACCCTTCAGCTGAAAAGGATGATGAGTGCTTTCGAATGGAAATCTGTGATTCTTTGAGAGAAGATCATTTTAAAGAAGTGTTTGAAGAGAATTCGGAATGTGTGGATGAAAGTTAAAGTGAAGAAGATTTGGATGGTATGAAGAATGAAGAGTTGGAATTTTTTTAGGAAAGATTTGAAAGATTGGATACTATGGAAAGTGGAGATAAAAGTTTAATTTCATCTATCATAAGACCTCTTGAACTTGAGATGAAAATTCTCCCTAATCATTTGAAGTATATGTTTTTAGAAGAATCATCTACCTCGCCAGTCATTGTTTCTTCGTATTTAAATGAATATCAAGAACAAAAATTACTTGATACCTTAAAACAATATAAAAAGGCTTTTGGTTGGTCCTTAGCAGATATTAAAGGAATCAGTTCTTCAATCTGTATGCACAGAGTTCTGTTGGATGAACAACACAAACCTAAAGCTAATCCGCAAAGGAGACTAAACCTAATGATGAAATAAGTGGTTAAAAAAGAGATTTTAAAGTGGTTAGATGCAGGAATTATATATCCCATTTTTTATAGTGTTTGGGTAAGTCCAATTCATTGTGTTCCCAAGAAAGGAGGAGTGACTGTTGATGTAAATGAACAGAATGAAATCATACAGACAAGACAAGTCACTGGTGGGCGAATATGTATTGATTATAGAAAATTAAATGTCGCCACTAGAAAAGATCAATTCCCTTTACCTTTATTAGACCAAATGTTAGACAGACTTGTTGGACACAAGTATTATTGCTTTTTGGATGGATATACTGGTTATCACCAAATGCATATTGCTCCTGAGGATAAAGAGAAGACTACATTTACTAGCCCTTACAGAACTTTTTCTTTTTGAAGGATGCCCTCTGGATTATGTAAAGCACCTGCAACATTTCAAAGATGTATGATGTCCATATTTAGCAAGTTAATAGATGATGAAATAGAAGTGTTTATGGATGATTTCTCAATATTTAGAAATTCATTTGATGCATGCATATGCAAATTACAAAAAGTTTTAGAGGTATGCCGAAGAACAAATTTAGTCCTAAACTGGAAAAGTGTCAATTTATGGTTGCAGAAGGAATTGTTCTTGGGCATAAAATATATGACTATGACATGGAAGTAGATTTTGTGAAGATTCAAATTATAAAAAAATTACTACCTCCAACCACTGTGAGAGGCGTAAGAAGTTTTTTGGGACATGTTGGATTCTACAGGCGACATATTAAAGATTTTTCAAAAATAACTTTGGGAAAAAGATAAGAAGTTTGATTTTAATGATGAATGCTTAAAAGCTTTTGATTTTTTAAAGGAAAAATTAATTGTTGCTCATATAATAGTTTCACCTAACTGGGAGAAACCATTTGAATTAATGTGCGATGCGAGTGATTATGCTATTGGAGTGGTTTTAGGACAAAGGTATGAGAAAACGTATAAAGTTATATACTACGCTGGAGTAAAACTCTTACTGATGCTCAAATTAATTACACTACTATAGAAAGAGAGTTATTAGCTATCATTTATGCCTTTGAAAAATTTAGATCTTACTTAGAGCTAAATGTATAGTGCATACTGATCATTCTGCTATTAAATATCTAATGCAAAAGAAGGATGCTAAACCAAGATTAATTCGATGGATACTTTTAATGCAAGAATTTGATTTTGTGATCGTCGATAGAAAAGGGGTTGATAACCAAATAGTTGATCATTTATCTAGACTTGAACAACCTAAATTGGCTGATTTTGAAAAGGAAATAATCGAAACTTTCCCTGATGAGCAGCTGTAAAATATTACAGAAGGAAATATATCGTGGTATGCTGATATTATAAACTACATTGTTAGTAATATTTTACCACCGGAATTAACAATACAACAATAGAAGAAATTCAAACATGATGCTAAATTTGATTTTTGGGATGATATTTATCTGTATAAGCAATGTAAAGATCTTATTTTTAGGATATGTGTGCCTTATGAAGAAACTGAACAAATTATTCGAGAATGTCAATGGATAGAACAACAGATAAGATTTTACAATCTGGATTTTATTGGCCTACTATTTTTAGAGATGTTTATAGATTTATCAAAACCTGTGATTGATGTCAGAGAATAAGCAATATATCTAAAAGAAATGAAAAGTCTCTTAATTTTATTTTGGAAGTTGAGATTTTTTATGCTTGGGGATTAAATTTTATGGGACCATTATTACCTTCATTTATGAATTTATATATATTAATTGTTGTTGATTATGTATCAAAGTGGATTGAGGCAATAGCTTTACCTAAGTGTGATGCTAGAAGTGTTTCGAGGTTTTTAATGAAAAATATTTTCACAGGATATGGAATGCCTAGAGTAATCATCACTGATAGAGGATCCCATTTTAAGAATAATATGATTTAGAGATTGGTAGAAAATATAATATTATGCATAGAATCTCTACAGCTTATCATCCTCAAACTAATGGCTTAGCCGAGGTAGCTAATCATGAAATTAAATGAATTTTAGAAAAAGCCAGAAATCCTGAGAAATTAGATTTGTCTGCTAGATTAGGCACCGCTTTATGGGCATACATAACTGCTTATAAAACTCCTATAGGAATGTCCCCTTATAGATTACTTTTTGGAAAGACTTGTCACTTGCTATTTGAATTAGAATATAAAGCATATTGGGCAAAAATGAAATTAAATTTTAATTTGAAAGATGCTGGTGAGAAAAGACTGTTGCAATTGATTGAGTTGGAAGAAATCAGAAGTGAATCATATGATAAATGTAGAATATACAAGGAGAGAAGAAAAATATGGCGTGATCAGAAAATTATTAAAAAAGAATTTGAACTAGGACAAAAAGTTTTATTATACAATACAAAATTGAAATTATTTCTTGGGAAACTGAAATCTAGATGGATAGGACCTTTCACTGCTGTAAAAATCTATCCATTTTGTGATGTGATTATTGAAGACCCTAAATCTGGAAGTATATTCAAAGTTAATGAACAAAGATTAAAACCATATTTTGAAGGCAATAGACCAAATTTTAAAGATTTTTTAATATTGGATCAACCTGAATAACCTGAGTTTATGTTGGGCTGACGAAGTTAAACCAAGTGCTTTGTGGGAGGCAACCCACAGTTATTGAATGTTTTGCTTGTTTGATGTGTTGTTTTTGTTTGATTATCACTTAGTTAAGTCCTAGCCTTCCTTAAATAAAATAAACAACATTAAAAAAATGAATCAAATCGAAGTTTGGAAAGAATTTGGACAAAATGAAAGTTTGACAAAAATTGAACTAGCACCGGACGGCGTCGTCATCAGCGTCGGACTGTGCTGCTGTTCAGAAAATGGTTTTTGTTCTTAAATTCAGATTTTGACGGTTCTAGGCGGCAATTCCTCCATTTAAACTCCCAAAAACTACCCCTAAACACTAAAACCACCACTGAAACGAGAAGTAAGATCACAAATCTCATCCAAAAAGATTTAAACTCGATCTCAAGTTTTCAACCGTAGAAATTTCGTCAGTTTCGAAGCACAACGTATATTCAACAAGAATATCTCAAAGAAGAGACTAATTTAGGTGTGAGGCTTTGTGAATCGAGGTTTGAACTCTCCTACTACTTAGATAGAAGAAATTATATTTCAAAGACATTGGGAAGTGTTATGTTACACTACTGTCATCGTAGTCGTCCCTATTGTGAAAGAATTTTATACAGACCTTCATGGAATCAACCAAGGATCACTCTATGTGTGAGGTAGGTTTGTCACATTTACTCTTTCAAAGATTAATGACTTATATATGATTAAGAATGTCTCGATCTGCCACTATTCAAATTCTGCCCCAACAAAAGACAACATGCATGATATATACAGATATTTGATGGATGAAAGTGATGGTTGGGGGATAAGAGATAACAGGCATGAGAGTTTTTCGACCACACTGATGAATCCTATGTCGAAGCATTGCATTATTTTATATGTGTAAAATTAATCTGAAGTAAAAAAATCAGTAAAGTAATCAAGGAATGTGTTATCTTGAACTATTGTATTCAAATGGGGATGTCTATTGATGTTGGTTCTATAATTATGAAATATGTTTTGGGATTGATCGTATACTGATCAAAATATGGGCTTGGACATCCTTCCACCATATTTCTCCTCTGCAGTCAATCACAAGTGTCATATGAAAATTCGGAGAGAGTACTTCTACCCTGGAAGCCTAAAGACCCAACTGACAAACATAGTAACCAGATAGTTGGAGATATGAATAACATGAGTATCATTGAAGATCAACAATCTCAGGGTTCAACACCTATTCCTCCTTACTTTCCTGAAAGTTCACAAATCATTTTGAAGAAGACTAAGAAATTAGAGAAAGAAATGCAACACATGATGAATACAATCAACTATATATCTAACTTCTTTGATCACCTGGATTGGAGAATGAAGGAACACTTTGATCATTCTGGGTACCTTGAAGGAAGTCTGATACGTTTGATGAGAAGAAAGGGTTGGATTAAGGAGGATTCAACTGAAGAATTCATGTTTCATCCATTCTACAATCTGTTCGTTCACGTTCAATTAATTGAAGATATAAGAGTTGATGATAGTTCTGAGGAAGAATAGAGACTTGATTATTGTGTTTATGTGTTTATGTGTTTGAACTTATTAATTAATTTGATTTGCTTGAATGTTATGTTTGAATTTTCTTTCTTATTCAGTTTTCAGCGTTAGTATGTCGTGGTTGTGAGCGATGCTGAAATTTAATATTTTGAGGCTTGAAGATGTGTAGAGTTTAGTGTCACTTATGTGTGTTTGTAATTTAGATTTTATATATATCAATGTGATGTTTTGTGTTGTTTTTGTAAATATTATTATTTGCCATAGCTTTAGTACATTATTCAATGCTTAAATCGACTAAGTAGATGTCGGTGCGGGCTTGAAATGATCAAAATTGCAAAAGAAAGTTGGAAGCCCAGATTTTGAACTGGCACTGGACGGCGCAGCTACCAGCACCGAATCGCACTAAAAGTTATAGAGTTTGGCCTATTGAGCAGAAATAATGCCGAACGGCGTTGTCACCTGCGCCGAACCGCGCAAGATAGATAAAGGCCCTTAAACCCTCAAATTTCGTGATTTAACCCTGGGACCCACTATTTTTACCCAAACCATCGTCTTCTACCTCCAGCCAAGGCCGATTTTTGCACTTAGGGCTCACTTACATTTGGATTTGAAGGATTTCGTGGCCGAAAAAGTTTGGAATTCATCTTCTCTCGATAAGAGCTACACTTTAAACTAAATTTTTTTATATTTTGACCGTCAAAATCTCCTACATTAGGAACATTCGAAGCTTTGAGGTTTTTAGAGAAAATTTGGAGATTTTCTAAGGTGTTGAAGTTCTTATTTACTTAAATTTACTTTGGAGCCTACCAAATTGTAATTTTGAGATTGATTTGGATTATTTTGATATTTTTAGAAAAGTTGCTCCAAGAATGGCAAAAGGGAAGAGAAAATTTGAGTATGATAAGAAGAAATTTATTAGTTTTAGAGCTTACACCCATTATAGTAATTTCCTTAGCCAAAAGAAGTGCATTTAAAAGAAAGCTTTTGAAAATATGGGAGGAGTGATAGAAGAATTGATTGCAAATAGTCAATGGTAAATCTTCTGTTATTTTCCTGCCGATGCGATGCTAGGGATAGTCTGTGAATTTTATGCTAATCTATGTTACACTGAAACTGAATATATACTTGTTAGAGGACAAATGGTAGAGTTTTCACTCACATGCATCAAAGCATTTTACCAGCTAAGAGAACCTTTCTCTAGTGAATATGAGAATTTTTGTGCTGATGACGAGGTACTTGATATGGTTATGAATTATTTGACTGATTGAAAAGGGTAATGGAAGATTAAATAGAGGCAAAATGTTAACTTCCCTCTTTCTACATTGAATCCTGTATCGAAAGAGTGATATTATTTCATTTCTATAAGACTTATGCCTACCAGCCATCACAACGAAGTTACAGTAGAGAGAGTTGTTCTGAATTACTGTATTCAGAACATGAAGAATATCAATATTGGGGCTATAATTCATAAAAGTATTTTGACTATTTCAAAAAGAGAGACTACATGTGGACTAGGACACTCCAACCTGATTCATGCCTTGTGTATTCAGTCAAGTGTAGCAACTGAAGAGAATGATGAGGTAGTCAGTCCCCTGAAGCCAATTAGTAAATTAAACCTAAAGACATATGAAGCCCATGTAGGATGAAAATGGAGTAAAAAAAGTGATGTACCTTCATCTAGTCAGAAGAGGCCATCTACATCTAGGGAACCAACTTTGTATGATGTTATGGATCAATTAGAAAAGTTGAATACCAGAGTTGGGGACTAGAAGCAATGAACAAGATACATGATGATTATCAAGTACGGTGGCGAGAGTATGATAAATCTTATCATGACACACAGATGAGATTTCTCAGGGGAGACACTAGTGTTGTATTTCCTACATACCCAAAGTATACTCCATACCAGCCTGATGAACCTGATGATGGTGGAGCTCCTGCAGATTATGATTGGTAGTATAGTATTTTTATTTTCATTACATTAATATTTTTTGATATATTTGTGATGTACTTGAGACTATGATTAGTATTTGTGATGTAATATGTCTTTGGATGTATTTGTTATGGACTTTAAGTTGTAATATGTTGAATTGTGATGGATGTGATGTGATAGTAGAGTTTTCATCTATTTAGTTTATTAGTTTAATATGTGATTGTAATAGTTGAATGTTAATGTGTTATGTGTTTAGTTGATGTTTTATGTTTAAGGATTTCAAACTTCTTCACCTTGCAAATTTCTAACATATATTTGTGTGTAGAAATGCTCTTAATTATTTCAGGCCTACTGTTCCAAATTTATAAAGAGGACTTGCCTAAACTCAAAGGTATGAAAAGCCCAACATATTGAGGTATGAGTTACATATATGTTAAGATCTTTTCTTTCTACCTTTGTTAATCTTATTGATATTCAAAAATTTAAGTTTAGGGGAGGGAAAGAATTAACTGTTAGTTGTTCTCATTTAAAAGTATTTTCAAAATTATTAACATAATTTTGTGTGATAGAGCTCAATTTCATATAACTATATTTTGATTTTATTTGAGTACTTTAGTGGACTTGAATGAAAGTTTTTGGTAATGAAAAGTAATTTTGTAGGCTAAGATATTTGGTATAAGAGAATAGGACTATAGTCAACTATTCAAAGTAATAAAAACTGTATGTTTGAAATATTAAGAATCTTAAAACTTTATGTGAAAGGAAAGGATTGGGTTCTATGATGAATCAATAATAAGCTAAAGAAATGTCTATAAGGTAAAGGATTGTGGTAAGTTCCAAATTTAGGGTGAGAAGGTTGAAGTTCGAAATTATTAAAGGCTATCTAGAAATAGTAATCCTCACTTGAAAAAGCAAAAAGAAAAAGAACAAAAAAAGAGAATAAGAGAAAAAGAAAAGAAAAACTGAGAAGAAGCTTGAGGAGATGCCTAATCAAAAATTGGCTTCACTTAGATCTACCTAAAGAGGAGAACTTAATTACTTTCCTAAACTTATATGTATGGATTAGCATCTTTAGTAGTAGTGTTCTCATAAACTTCCTTTCATGTAATCCTTTTAAGTGCCTTAATAGGAAAATCTACAGTCATTTTTGAAATGAATAGAAGGCTAGAACTCTTAGACTTGATGACTAGATAGCCTTACACCTGTAGAATTTACTTAAATTATTCAAAGATCTTTTTAAAAATTTTACTAATGTATTTATCTAAGTCAAAATCATGGTATTCTAGAAAGAAAGTTCATTCCAGTGGATCATTATTTTATGTAGTAACTAAATTACTTGAGGACAAGTACTAATTAAGTTTGGGGGATCTTGATCTACTAAAAATTTGATAGCTTTTTAGTCTATTTCATACCTATTTTGATGATATTGCACTTTAAAGAAGGGTGTTTTTCATGATTTCATGCAGGTACAATGATATTAGGCCTTTGGAGCAAAAGGAAGCAGAAAGGAGCAAATTTGGAGAAAAATGAGGCAAAATACAATTTTTTACCTGGAGCGCTGGACAACACAGCTACCAGCGCTGGACCGTGCCCGTTTATAGAGAGTTTGGGCTATTTTCTAGAAAATAGCGCTGGACAAATCCCTATCCTGCGCCGGACCGCGCTCTATTCTGATTTAATTCTAGATTCAATGTATTTGGCTGAATTTTGGAGGGGTGCTTGAGGAAACTCTTAAGAAATCAGTTACATATGAATTAAAACTATTTTGGAGCAAAAAAAAAATTGACAGGGACAGAGAGTCTTTTGTGTGTTTGAGTGAAGAGAGTGAGTGTTCTAGTGTAAAGAGTCAATTAGAGAGATTCTAGGGTTTGTGTGTGTTCTCTTCTAAGGAGTGTTGGATGAGAGGAAAAGTGGGAGATTTCTTGTTCCGTACTTATCTAAAGAGAGAATTGTGTGTTTTTATGAAGAAAGAATAGGAGTCAAAGGAATTCCTTGATATTCGCTTAGGGAAGAGTTTGAGATAAGTTGTATTTTATTTACTCTGTTTGTATGACGTTGCTTTTATAAATAAAATCCATCTTTTGTCGTATTTTTCTCATGAGTCTTCAGTAGATTTATTTGTCTTCTTCCTTTTCATGTGATGTGTGTCGGCATATTTTTAGGTTTGTGTGTTGTATTTGTGAAAAGGGGGTCGCCTACAGAAATTGTCGGAAAATTTTTTATATTTTAAATTTAATTTAAATAAATAGTTTAAAAGATAACATTTGATTTTGAAAGTAATTTTAAGTTTAAAAGTTTTAAGATATGAAATCAAACCGATCTCACATCCCAAATAGTTTATATAAACGAGCACCGCACCACAAACCGTGTATCTATCCCGAAGAATAGACACACTGCTTGATGATGGGGCTCGATTAAATAAACTAGAAGATTTGTGACATCCGTTTGGTTTGCGAACCAATTTTATAAGCCGACAAGTTCCCCTGCTTAATATAAAGGAATTAAGCAGGGTTTATATTACCAGGTTCTTAAAGTTCCCTATAAGGGCAAGCCCCTATAGTTAATTACATCCTAAGTGACGGGAATCACTTAAGAAAACTCTCGATAATAATCGGTAGTTCGCTCTCAAGAATTTCGAGGTTTAAGTTTTCGAGGGATTGAATTTTGGAATTTCAATAGGGAATGGATCAAATTTGGAACATTTTTATTTTGGGAATTCAAAGGAAGAAAGGTAGGAGAAATCACAGATTCGAAGCGAACTTCGGTAATTTCCCGACTATCCTATTATTTGGCTTGAATTTAGGAATGCCCTAATGTTTATTTAATGTTTTGATCTTGCCAATTTTAATTAATTAGGACTTATATTTGTATGATGTGATCACACAAATAGCCTTAAAGATGTGAGGGTTTATGTCGTATCGGAAGACTACCTCAGAATCCTAAGACCGGTTAGGGCTTAATTTGCAATGCAAATGCCTAACGAAGAGTTGAGGATTTATGTTGCACTAGGAAAACTACCTCAAAGTCCTATGGCTTGATTATTTAATTCTAAGAGAGTTTTGCTGAAGTAGACTCAGGTTTTGCTGATGACGATGGCCATGCTGCCCACCATGCTCCGAGCTCCTTGTTGTTGCAGAGGTTTAGTTTTAGAAGTCATAAATCAGGAGATGAGAGAAGTGTTCTGGTTTAGAGAAGGTCTTAATTTCCAAGTGTTTTCTATGTTTTAATTAAAACAAATCTTAAAGTTGATTATAACAACACCGGTTAAGATCCCACGGTTCCGTCCTTCCGGCATCGTTATTTTTATCGGATTCACTTAGTCTAGATGAATTTGCTAAACTCAACTAAATGAGTTCCACACTTTCATTTAGACCGTGGGAAATCCCGTTAGCAACACGTAGGTTACATCATCCGAGGTATTCCCGATCATCCAATAAGACGTTTTAATTTAATTGTAGTTGTAGTTTTGTTGTTCTGTTTGTGATTAAATTTTGAGTTGTTTTATATTTTGAAATGTTGTGGCGATGAATTTTATCTTGTAATGACTTTTAATTTAGTTTTGGTTTCAATTTTAGGGACTATCCTAAAGGTGTGGGTTTTCATGCAACAGTTGTTTATCATGCAAGAAAAGTAAAGTACATTTGCAATAAAGTAAATTGCAAGGAGATAAATTGCAATAAAACAAAAGTGTACCTGGAGGGTCTTCCCGTCATCCCAAGATGCACTTAAACACAATTTAGAATATTTAAGCATTTAAAGCAAGTTCTTAGGTAAAGCTAAGGGAAGGGTTATGGTTTTCTACCAAGGTCCTACTCCTATAGCTAGTCATCTCCTATGACGTCTAGGTTCTTATGTTTTGGTTTGAGGACGATTTTCTTCATCAAAGAACAATTAAGTTCAATTGTTCTTATAAATATCCTATCATATTGAGGAAGTGCTTAAGACGAGTCTTAAACATCTTTTCAATACCTCTAGGATTGTTTTAAGTCCAAGAGAATTTAATTATACAAATGAATTAATCATCCAGGAGTTCAAGTTTTGTTGTTATCTTGCTCAGTGAACTAGGACATTTGAATATCCTATGAGTGAAGTAACACTTCGCTTAGAGTTATGACAACAAGAGCTTTTGAGGGCAAATCGATGTTCAAGTGATTTATGATTTAATTTAATTTCAATTAATGGGTTTAAGTTTGGAATAGTTTCAAGTTGTTTTAGATTTATTATGTTATATTTAATTCAATTTAATTTTAATTTAATTTTAATTTAATTTAATTTGGTTTAGTTTTAATTTTAATTTAATTTTATTTAATTTAATTTAATTTTTATTTTTATTTTAACTTGATTTTATTTTTTTATTTAATTTAATTTAATTTAATATGTTTTAATTTAATTTAATTTAGTTTAATTTAATGTGATTTAATTTAATTTAAATTAAATTAATTTAATTTTAATTTTAATTTAATTTAATTTAATTTAGCTTAAATTTTAATTTAATTTAAATTTTAATTTGGTTTTATTTTTAATTTTTAATTTAATTTAAATTTTAATTTAATTTTATTTTTAATTTTTTTTAAGGATTATTTAATTTTAATTGTTAAAGTATTAATTTAATTGAAATTTTAAAAGGATTTAATTTAAATGTTTTAACTTTAATTTAATTTAGTGATTAAGTCTTTTAGCATTTTAAATTTTGAGTTTGGATTATCATTTTAATTAGGAATTAAACATTATTGAGGTGATTAATTTAGGGATTCTTGAATTAAAGAATAAATTTCTTCTTAATAGTATCCCTATTTTAATAATTCCAATTTTTCATTATTCTTCCAAATTTAATTAATTATTTAATTAAGGTTTATTTTAATTATTTTTAAATTATTTGGTAGGTTTCTACCCTTTAATTATTTAAATTTCAATCATCCAAATCAGATTAGGATCCAATATTTTACTCTTTCATTTTAATTAAACCTAAAGTTTTTAATTATAGGTTAAAATTTTAATTACCATTTTGCCCTTTAAACTTACTAATTTCATAACTCACTAAATTGAACTTGAATGAATTTGAAATTTTTATGTGACTTCACTCATATGTCAAGCAAGACTTTAGAGGAGAAAATGTAAATCTTATGTATTTAATTTATTTATGTAATTATTTTTGGTGGAAAATAAGGATTTTCAAGGAAAATTCAATAACATGACCAAGGGAAAGTTTCTGTCCTTAATAAAATTATGGGACATTCCTAATGACCAGAGGACCACTTGAACCAATTTTGGTGATTTTTTGAATTATATTTTCTTTATTATAATTATTTTGAGTTTTGGAGTATTAATTAATTTAAAAATAAAATAAAGGTTGAAAAATGAATTCTATATTTTTTAAAAATCTCTCTGATATCAAGGACATCAGAGAACCAATTTTTACAATTTTCTGATTTTTCTTTGATTTATTAGAATTATTTTAGTGAAAATGCTAGAAAATACATTTTTTAATTTTAAAATTACTTTAGGGCTTTAAAATTTAATATCTCGTCATAGAGACTTAAGAAAAATATGGGGTTTATTCCTAAGTGATTAAAATTCAAAATGTGACATTTTGGTGAATTTTATTATTTTTGTGATTTTTATTATTTTTTAATTATTAAAAATATTAAAATAATGCAAAAAATCAACTTTTTTATAAAATTGCAATTTTAATTTTCTTAAATTCCCCTGATATCAGAGAGGCTCCAAAACCAATTTGGTGAATTTTTGAGAAGTATTTTGAAAGTTTTGAATTTTTGAAGTTTAATTTTGGCTAAATAGCTTAATCAACCCATTTGATAGGGCTAACCAAGTCCAATTGACTTCAAACTTTTATGGTGGGTTCCTCTAATCCTAAAGGTCAGTGGAGAATTGATTTCAAGTCAATTTAATGTATGATTAGCTCCAATTAATTAAAACTCTATTTTGGGTGTTTAAGCCAATTAGGGTTATTACAAGTGAGTTAACTCAAAAACTATTTTCCCTAGGGTCCTCTGGTCATAAGAAACATCACCAAATTTTCCTAGAATTTATTTCACAACATGCTAATTATTGGAATTAAAATACTCAGAATAGTGACCTAGAATAGAAAAATCAATAACTCTTCATAGGGGTGGCCTCTGACTTTGGAAAATTCAGGGAATGTTCCCAAATTCAGAGGCTTCAAAAGCCTTATGGTCTCATGCCATGGTGAATTGTATACATGCATGGAGAATTGAAATAGTGCAGAGAGTAAATAAATAATTAAAAATAAAACACTTGATGAAATTAGATGATTTATTTTCCACATTATTCTCCTCTGTTCACTGAGCAAGAGGGTATTTTTATTTTATTTTTCTGATTTTCCTACACAAAGTTATGCATTTTTGAAGTTTAGGGAAATAAATAAATCAAAAAACCCTAATTTCCTACTTATCCACGCGGCGCCACGCCATCCTCGGCAGCTCCGAAAGGCCACGCGTCGTCTTCTGATTCGGCGCCGCCATCCGACTCAGCGCTCCAGGGGCCCGCGGTTCATGCACCATCGCGCTGTCCGGCTCGATCCAGACCATCGGCTCGATACACGCTCAATCCGACGGCTCCCAGTCATCGTCTACGACTGGTGTGCACCCGTGACCGTCAACCTTCTAACCCTAATTTCTCACTCGATTCTCAACGGATTTTTGTGTTCTTATGCTTCTATGGATTCGTCTTGAAGAGACGAACACATCCATACAGTAAACATGTATTGAAATTGACTCAAATTAAATAGAGAATCTCTGTAAGCTCGGGAAGAAGAGTGAGTCCATACCTTTGCTCAGAGAAGTGAAGCTTCGATCTGAGAGTTGTGCCACCTTTGATTGGGTCCAATCAACCTCCAGATGAAGTCCCTTGGGCTGGTGAATTGTCCAGGTATGATTTCGACCACAGCCGATTATAAAGCTTGGAGTCTGGAACAGATGGGTGGCTTGGAGAGGGGCTTTCACCGGGGAACTCCTTCTCTTGACCTTGTGCAGGTGTGGGTGAGTTTAATTTGAATTTGGTGGAGAATTGGGAGATGTCCTGGTTTTGGGTGGAATTTTGGCTGAGAAATTGGGCTCTGTTGGTGGGGATTAGGTCAAATTGTCACTGGGGATCAACTGCTCTAAGTGTGGGGAGTGATCTGGAGCAATTTTGGCAGGGTTTCAGTAAGGTTTGGTTCAGCACCTTCCTTGGCCGAGAGGAGGTGGGGTTTAAATAGGAGAGGCTGGAGGGCCTCCCCGGGGAGTTTAAAGTTGGGGATCAGCTGCTCTGGTGAGGAGAAGAAGAGCTATGCTGTCCATTTGGGTTGAGACAAGTCAGCAAGGGAGAATGAAATTTTTTAGCTCACATGGAGCTTTCGGCCATGGTGTTTTCTGGCAGCCTGGTGGCTAGCCGGCCAGGCATTGGTCACCATCTTGTTCAGGTGGGTCAGGGCTGGGGTTTAGTGCAGTCAATTGGCCATGGACATGTCTAAAGGAGTTTGATTTAAATGGAATGGGAGAAAGCTCATTTTGGGTTCAAATTGGTCAACCCATGCATTTGGGCTAGGTTCACCACCCAAGGCCTGGTCTTGGGCTGAAAAGGATCACTTGGGTCAGCCAACAGAAAATGGTGTGGTCTTCATCCATGGTGAGGTGGCTAAGCATGGTTTAGAGTGTGACATGAGTATGGTTAAAAGGCTTAATGAAGGATTAGGAAAGGGTCCCCTCCTCTTGCCATTAATGGCTTGGTGAGGTGGAAAGTGGTTCCCATGGCTTCCATGTGGCTTGTACATGGCTCAATGGCTCACATTTGGCTTGGAAAAAGTTTGGTCAATTTCATAAAAATGGATTTTAAGGATTTTGGATATTTTGGTGGAAAGTTGGATTAAGCTTTATTTAGAATTATTTGATCATTGGATTAGGACTTAGGGATGATTTTAAATGAATGCATGATGAAGAAGAGTGTCATATGGACTTTGGATGAATTTTTGGGCTTTTGGATTTGGTAGAAGTGGGCTTTTAAAGGCTTCATGGAAGTGGGCTTTTGGATTTTAAAATGGGCTTTTGGGATGAAAGTTTTGTGAAGGAACATGTCAAATAAATGTTGCAATAGGTTTAGGCATGTGTCATGAGTGGTTTGAAACAAATTTGAGGTGGTTTGGGTTTGAATTGGGTTGAATTTGGGTTCATTTGGTAAAGGGCCAATGTAGGTCAAATTGGGCTAATTTGGGCCAATGTTGGGCTAGGGTTTAAATTGATGTAAAATTAATGTTGGGAAATGTTTATGGGAGTGTTTCAAAGAGGTTTCAACTTTTGTTGGGGTTGGATTTTGGAGTTTGGGTCTATTTGGGTTAAGTTTGGGTTTAGGTCAAAATTGGGCTTTTTGGTTTTGGGTTGAATTTGAGTGGGGTTTGGGTCAAAATTTTGGGAAAATTATGTTAGTTTTTTGTTTTTGGGGATGTTAGGGAAGGTTTAGAAAAGATTTGGGGTTAATTGGAGTTGAACTGGGTTAGTTTGGGCTAAGTTTGGGTCATGGGTCCAAATTGGGCTTTAAGGTCAAAAGTGAAATTGGATTCAAATGTCAATCAAATTGGGCTTGGATTTGGTCTAGATTGGTGTTGGCGATGTTGAATTGAAGTTTAGAATTGAATTGGACCAGAATTTGGGTCAATTGGGTAGGTTTGGTTTGACATTGGGTTCACTTTGGGTTAAAATGGGTCAAATTGGGGATTTTGACAAAAGTGGGGTAAATTGACAAAATTGGTCCATGGTGTAGTTGAACAAAATGAAATTAGTAATATTTAGGATTTTTTGGAATTTTCTGGGAATTTTCTGAATTTTGGGATTTTTGGGTCAAGAGGGGCATTTTGGGTATTTGGAGGGTATTGGGGGTATTTTTGGAATTTTTGGTATTTTTGGCTATGGATGATCAATTTGAGTAATGTGGGAATGTTTGGGATTGGTTTTGAGGAATTTTGGGTGATTTGAAAATTTTGGAGGATTTGGGCAATTCTAAGGGCTTTTTTTTTTTTGGTAGGCTAGGCGGGTATGGGGTCCCGGGGGTCAAAAATTGAAAATTTAGAAAATTGAAGATTGGGTAAATGTAAGTGGAATGAAATCATTTTGGTTGAGCCATGAAGCCATATCAAGCCCACATGAGCCATGAAGGGGCTCATTTGAGGCATTCACTATGTTGTTCGTAACCCTCTTGCCTGAGGGCTTAGGGGTTAAGGACCATCCATGTGAATCATCTTCATGAGTCAGGAGGTCAAGTTGGGTATAGGTGTGGTTTTAGGAGGTGTGTGAAAGTGTAGTGTATAAGTGTAGTGTGTGTGTAAGTCAACCCTCACCAGATCAGGCCACCCAGGGCAGTCCTGAGGCCAAAGAGTCTTATGGGAACTCATCCTTTAAACTTCCACATTTGATTTCAACCCTCTAGGTGATTAGGGGTCTACAATCAAGTTTATGGAGTTTGCAGGGAGTTAAGAAGTGGTTTGAATTTCTAAATGGTGGGTTCCACTTCTAGTCCTCTAAGATAGTCAAAGGAAAAGCCTAAGGCTAGATCCTAAGTACTAAAAAAAGGAAGAGAAGACCTCATAAAAAATGAGGTCAACAAATGGACCCCCAATAGGTGTGGTGTGCTAACCAAGCACACCACGCGTATTGGCGTTGACCGAAGCGATCAACAAAACCAACACAGATGTCCAAGTGACAAACTCAGGACAAGGTAGAAGAATTTCCGCCGGGAGTGTCAAGTATATCTGCGAGACTCGGAGATTCTCGAACTCGCCTGGGGAAAGGAAAAGGAGGTGAATCTCAAATCACATGATCTGGGGGAATTCAATTTAGATTTCATTTTGTTTTAGTTTAAGTTTTGATGTGTAAGTTCAGATTTTAGTTTGAGTTTCAATTTAGATTGAAGTTTTGTTAAAATTAATTTAAAGGGATTTGAACTTGAAATGAAAATTGGAATTTTGTTGTTTTAGATGTAACATCTTCAACCTCAAAAAATTTGAATTGATTGGACTGAACCATTACAATGAGGAAAGAACTCAGAGTAATGCGGTATTGGATGTAAAATCCTTAACCTCAACAGCTAGATTTGGTGTACTTCATTGCGATAGGGAGAGAACCTAAAGCAATGCGGTATTGGATGTAAAATCCTTAACCTCAAAAGTTTGATTTTGATGTATTTCATTGCGATAGGGAAAGAACCTAAAGCAATGCGGTATCGGATGTAAAATCCTCAACCCCAAGAATTTGATTTTGATGCACTTCATTGCGATAGGGAAAGAACCTAAAGCAATGCGGTCTCGAATGTAAAATCCTCGACCCCAAGAATTTGATTTTGATGTATTTCATTGTGATAGGAAAGAACCTAAAGCAATGCAGTCTCGGATGTAAAATCCTCAACCCCAAGAATTTGATTTTGATGTATTTCATTGCGATAGGGAAAGAACCTAAAGCAATGCGGTATTGGATGTAAAATTCTCAACCCCAAGAATTTGATTTTGATGTATTTCATTGCGATAGGGAAAGAACCTAAAGCAATGCAGTCTCGGATGTAAAATCCTCAACCCCAAGAATTTGATTTTGATGTATTTCATTGCGATAGGGAAAGAACCTAAAGCAATGCGATGATCGGATGCAAAATCCTCAACCCCAAGAATTTGATTTTGATGTATTTCATTGCGATAGGGAAAGAACCTAAAGCAATGTAGTCTCGGATGTAAAATCCTCAACCCCAAGAATTTGATTTTGAATGGTAATTGATTTTCCAAAGATTTGTAATGTTGATTTGAAAAGTGTGGAATTTTGGTGTTTTGAGAATTTCACGAAAGTTGTAAAAGATTTTGTGGAAAGAAACAGATTAGGAGGGAATATGTAGATGCTATATATCCCATTCAAAAGTTGATCGAAAGTTGCTGGTTTGGATTGGATACTATTCCTCGCCATCAAATCCGAATCGAAAACCTCGTGGCTCCGCGTCAATGGAATCGACCGCTTCCATCCCAGACAAGGGAGAGAGTAGAACAGATTGGATTTCAGATTTGGAAGGTTGAGTTTGAATTTGATTGAGATTTGATTTGAAATCTGGAAAGTTGAATTTGAATTCGATCGAGATTTGATTTAAAATTTGGAAAGTTGAATTTGAATTTGATTGAGATTTGATTTAAAATTTATGTTCATTTTGTTTCTCCTTTAACGATTCAAATTTGCTTTATCGTTCATTTAATGTTCATGTGAATTTGGAGTTCATCATTTTTTTTTAGATTTTTAAGGAAAGTTTTCTTTTATTCTTTTTGTTTCTTTTCTGTTCTTTGTTCGAAGTTCATTTAACTTTAATGGCGTTTCCCAGTCAACTTGCACAAAAGAGGTGAAGGCCAAAAATGTGACATGGTCACTTTCATTCCAATCATGTTGAAGATACATCATACAACTTGATACGGAATACATCTCATACAATCCATGTAGACTCGAAACGGACTATGCATGATCTTTGTCGATCCATCCAAAAAGGCATCTGTCAAAAATCCATGTCTGAATAGTGAGGTACATGGTCAATAACATCACCTTCCAAGCCATCCTTGGCAAGGATGTCATATGGATGAACGTCGGAGGTATGATATTTTCAATGTAACTCACAGCTCGTAAGGCCGGAGGCTCTCTAGCTCTGCGTCTGGCTGGAAGTGGTAAGGTGCCTTCCTGTCATCCATCCTTCTGAAAGTAACCGAGATACGCTTCATTGGTACTCCCGGTATGCAATGTTTAGCGACATCCGCTCCGTTGCCCTTTAGTATCATGACGGAACCTACCGGTAATGGTATCTTTACCGGCCCTCGGAACTCACTCGGGCTCGCTATCCGGAGGTCAGATCCGAACATGATATTACACTCGTTCGAAAAGAAAGTGTGCGTAAAGGTCCGACAAAGTCGTGGTGATCTATGTGCGGGGGTATGCAGTCACCCTTCTTGTAAATTTTAATGATGCAACTGTTGGGTATGCAATCTGCTGGCAGTACCCTCCACGTTATCATTCTCTTTACCATCATTTTGATGACTAATGGCATTGGATCTACCTTGCCATGACGGAGTATACCCGGTGGGTTTCCCTTCCTGTCTTCTGTGAAGTTGTAGCGGCATCCACATTGTATTGTAATTCTTCCTTTCCCTGGCATCCGCCTCTGGGGTTCCGAGTAAGTGTTTTCTCTTAGGCGGCCTGCTCGACCCATTATTTTCAAATCCCGGATGCATTCCACGATTTGTTGTTGTTAGTAATCTGAGAACACGACTGTATGTAGCTCGAGGCCTTCTAGTATATTGATCCTCCTGCCTCTGATTCTCTCGAAGTATTCAAAAGTTTGCTTCTCGACATTCTGCATTCTTTCTAGCTCGTATTCCGGAATGATCCGCAAATGGCGAGGCTCGGTGACGTACTTGTGGGATATATGGCTCAATCCCTTCGCGCTCTCCCCGCATACCTCGGCTCCTCGGGGATGGTCTCCATCGGGACATCCTCCGGGTTGCTTCGCAACAAGGTCATGCATTACCGGTGGCTTTATCCGGTGGTGTGGTAGCCTTCCTTCTTCGATCTTCTTGAGATTTCTCCGGTTTCTTCGTTATCCTCGGAGTCGGCCTCCTTTCTTCGAGTTCCCGACGAACCGGTATCCTTGAAGTATATGCACTGGTAGTAGCGACTGCCTCATCGCGCTGGTCCGTCGCTATTTTAGTTAACATCTTGCGGATACAACGATTTTTATTTCTTCGCTGAGTTGCTGTGAGAGTAGCTCTTCGTACTTCCTGAATTTATGTGGGCGCGGTGCTGACGAGCCTGCCCTCTGCTGTAGCGACTACAGACTTGATTCTCTTGTCCTCTTTAGTGTTTGTTTTCCTTTTCTTGCTGCTGGATTGGTGGCTTGGGCCACCCACTTTCATTACTGTCTGACTGGGCAGTTCCTCTCGGTCAACTGGGATCCAGTCACCTTCCTCGTATTGCAGGCCTGCTGGTGCGAAGTCTGAGTCAATCTCTATTATCGCTCCATCTTTCACCCTCTTTTCGTCGAGTGCAAGGCTTACGCCATTTCTAAAGTTCATGACCAACCGCCCGTTCGACATTTCCCTGCGAAAAGACAAGGAAAAGGATCAGGGGCTGTACTAAGAACAAGAACATTAAGAAAATGTTTATAAGAGACAGAGTTTTCTTTTTTTTTCTTCTTTTTTTATTATTCCTTTTGTATTTTTTTAAATTCAACAGGAATAAAATGGGAAAAGATCAGGAAAAAGATTTTGATATGGAAGAGAAAACAAGGAAAACTTTATTATCATGATTTTTTTTATTTTAGCACATTTTTTTTTATTTTTTGGGTTCAGACCCAGTCATAGGTAATTACCTCACTCGTGCTTCTAGGGATGAAAAATCCATTACTTTGAAACATCAGGTAGTGTAATACTTTTTCAAGTATCGTCCGTTGATCGGAAGCATATGTCGTTCTCCTTGGCAATTCACTAGCTGGTAGGAGCCTCCTGAGTAGACTGCCTGAACCACAAACGGCCCTTCCCAAGTGGGTTCAAATTTTCCTCCTATCTTGTGGTGTGCAAGGATAGGTCTTTTGAGAACGAGAACTAAGTCACCAACTTTCAAGGTTCTTGGCCGACCCGTCTGTCATGGGCTCGAACCATCTTAGCTTGGTATAGTTCTAAATTCTGCCGCACTGCAAGTCTTTTCTCTTCCGTGCTTTCCAATTCCTCTAGTCGTAATTTGGCATTCTCTTCTGTCATGATTTTGTTTGCAACTGCAATTCTGAGTGAAGGAAGCTGGACCTCTAAGGGTAACACTTCCTCGGACCCATACACCCGAGCATAAGGTGTAGCTTGAGTAGGAGTTCTGAAGGTTGTCCGGTAGGCCCATAAGGCTTCTAATAACTTCTCGTGCCAATTTCTCTTATTATTGTCCAAAGTTTTCTTTAAGATTTGAACGAGAGTTTTATTAAAAGCTTCAGCTAGGCCGTTTGCTCTTGGGTAGTAAATTGTTGAATACCGCCAGTCGATTTCGTGTCTCCTGACAAAATTGTTGATTTGTGTGCTTCTGAATGCTAACCCATTATCTGAGATGATCCTGCGCGGCACTCCGAAACGGTAGACAACTTGGTTCTTGAAAACCGCAGCACGTGGTGTGCTTTCACTTCTCCGAGTGGAACCGCCTCGCCCACTTGGAAAAGTAATCCGTAGCCGCAAGAATGAAGCGATGTCCTTTTGAAGATGGTGGTTCTATTGGACCCACTATATCCGTGCCCCAACATTCAAATGGCCACGACGCAATTGTCGGATGTAGCACATTTGGAGGTTGGTGTAGAACCACTCCGTGCACTTGGCATTGGTGACGGCTCTTGGCGATTTTCATGCAATCGGTCATCATCGAGGGCCGTAGTACCCTAGTCTTTTAATTTTCATTTTCATCTTTGGACCCGATCGCTGAGCACCACGTAGTCCCGAATGCACCTCTTTAACAATTTCACGGGCCTCGGACTCGCTTAGGCACCTTAGCCACATTTGATCGAAAGACCTTCGTATAACGTGTTATTTATTAATGCGTAAGACGAGTTCTTTTCTTGATTTGATGGGCTAACGACCTATCGTCCGGTAGTTTTCCCGTTTGCGTAGGTACTATTAATGGATGTCACCAATCTTCCGTGTTTTCCGTCACCGCTGCAACCGATTCTTCTTCTTTTCCGATTTGTGTATTGTGTCTATGTCGAGCCGTGATAGGACCCGACGTCCGTGAACCGACACTTCCACCGATTCATCTTGCGAGCGAGCAAACTCTTTTGTGAGGTGGGCTAACGCATCCGCTAAAGCGTTTTCTTTTCTGGGAATTTTGTAGATCGTCACATTCGGAATCTATTCCAACAACTGTATGGCATACCAAAAGTATTGCTCGAGTCTTGGCTTTAAAATTCTGTACTGTCTGGCGATCTGTTGAATGATTAACTGTGAATCCTCGTAGATGTTGATGTTTGTTATCCCCATTTGACTAGTTAATTCCAGTCCTGTTATGAGAGCTTCGTATTCTGCTTCGTTGTTTGTACATGGCTCTGTTAAGTGGTAGGAGTATCTTAACATCCCTCCCTCCGGTGTTATAAAGATTAGTCTGATTCCTGCTTTACCGGGCACTATCACTTGCGATTTTTCATCTTTGTGTGCTGAAGATGCTCCGTCGAAATATAATTCACAACGCCGATCATCAGGGTCTTCTAAGTTCATTATTTGTTCATCTGGCAAGTCGTCATTGAGAGGAGATTCCGCCGCAAAGGGTGTCTTGCGAGGAAGTCTGCTAGGACTTCTCCCTTTACTGGCACGAAGAGGCACGAAAGTTATATCGAATTGCGATAATATCATTGACCACCGGCAAGTCCGCCGGAAGCGTTGGACGGGTCATCAAGTATTGCAATGGATTAAATTTCGAGATCAGGTTGACCTTATGAGAAAGCAAGTAGTGCCTGAGCTTTTGAGCGGCGAAGATCAGGGCCAAACAATTGCTTTTCAATTGTGGGATACTTTATTTCCGTCGGAAGTAAACGACGGCTTAGGTAGTAAAGAGCATTTTCTTTACCCTCATCATTGACCTGGGCTAACAGGGCTCCGAGAGAGTTGTCTAAAGCTGCGGTATAAAGTATCAACAGTCTACCTGAGAATGGGGCTGCTAAGACAGGAGGTGTCATTAAATATTATTTAATGTCCTCGAAGGCCCTCTGGCATTTCTCTTCCCAAATAAATTTGGCGTCCTTTTAACTAATGCCGAGAAAGGTCGACACCTACCGACAAGTTCGAGATAAAGCATCGAAGATATGCCAATTTCCCTTGAAAAGATCGTAGTTATTTTAAGGTTCTGGGAGGTGGCATTTCTAAGATAGCTTTAATCTTTTCCGGGTCGATTTCAATTCCACGATTTCAATTCCACGATAGTTCAAATGAGTCAGCTTTTACTACAGGGTTTTGTATACTTGAGTGAATTTCACCTATCGTAGGATTTACATAATCCCTCAATGTTTTATGATGATTTTCCAAGTTATTATTTTGAATGTTTTCCATTTCCGTTTCTAGTTTTTCAAGTCCTTGTTTTTTGATTTTTTTTTCATTTTTTCTAACACAGGATCATAAGGCACAAGTCCTGCAGATCCTTTAGTTCGCATACATAACACAACATACCATACATTAAAAATTAAACAAAAAATAATTTCAACACAAGAAAACATTTTCACGAACACTTTTTTTTCACACAAACAGTTTTTTACAAAACCTTTTCATACAAAAAAAACTTTTCACACAAAAATTATTTTTATGACACTATAATTTTCCAAGTCTAAGCCTAATTACTTCAACTAAAATCCTCCTAAAAGTAAAGATCAATTGTTGCGATCCCCGGCAACGACGCCAAAAACTTGATCTTAGATATTTATGCTTACATTTTTTATACTTTATATTTCCTTTAAATTATATTCTTTCTTTACAACAACTTCAAAACTTGATGCTGATGCAAATGAGAGTTTAATTGATATCTTTAAAGGTATTCTACGCAAGTATACGTATCATTAGCAAGTAATATAGAGCTTTCTGATTAAGCCCCGAATATTGATCCCACGGAGATCGTGGTTAATCACAACAGCTTTCAAGAGAAGTTCTAATCTACAATAACACGCCCTAGCTTGGAAGGTCGATAAAGGTTTGGTTTTGATTAAATACTATAATTATCATTACAATACTACTTTTAATGCTAAACTACTTAATGAAAATCAGAAAGTGGGGTTTAAATATATTAAAAGTACTCTTCCTCATGCAATGAATTTAGTGACATGTGTAAAAGTAAAACAAGTAGCGAGAGATATTGTGACACAAAGGAGCAATTATATTCTTTACCCTTACTTGGTTCTATAAAGAAGATAGGTTAATTCAATGATTTTAAATCTTGTAGATGGGTTAGGCAGGAAAGATATTAGCTCTCTCTCTAGAGTTCCCTGTTCTCCCTCCACCTGGGAGCTAACATCTAATAACATAACTTCTCACATCAAACCAAATTAGGGGCTTTAGGCTGTCACCCTAATGTCCTTTAATTCTACACCTCTTAAACATGCATATCTCCATATTTATTTGCACTCAACCATATGGATTACATTCTCACTCATATAATCTCATGTGATTTTTACCAATAGTTGACTGAGACAATACCGCATACATGTTCTCACAATATATTTAAACATGCAAGTTGATCAAGTTTTCATGTAAATGAAGAACAAAATAAAATCATCACAACATATTCTCAGTCTACTCAATTTTATATCCTACACATGCATACTAATTCATGTAAGAGGGAAGAGTAAAGAAAACTACTCACTACACATGAAGAAACAAAAAGAACGTTTCATTGCACATGTCTTTAAAACTACATAAACAAACTACTAAATCCAAATCAAAATACAATGAAAATGCTGATCTTTGATGAAAATTAAACTCTCCTTGTATAGCAAAAGCAATCTCCTTACAAGCCTCTCCAAGAACAAAAAAAAGAATAAATTCTCACACTCTCTTTCTCTCTCTCTCCTTGTCGCCCCTCTTGGGGTTCACGCCCAAGTCATCTTCTTTTCCTCCAAGTCTTCTTCTCTTCTAATCCTTATAAATATTCTTCCTCTTAAGAGTTAAGAGATTTCAAGAGAGTTCTTAAAATATCTGAAATCCATATTTATAATACCCCAAGTGATGCTTAAGTGCCTCTTTATAATAGTCCAGGTTCAATGAACCTTCCAAAGAGTGCCTCAAGTGCCTCTTCAATCCAAAAGACACATCTCTTCAATAATAAATCCTCATAACCGCCCCCAATTCTTCTATAAAGTCCCTTTTATCATTTCCAATGAATGGACCTCGAAATAAGCTTCACAACGTATCGAAAATCATCAAAACCCGAGTTATATTGAAGAAATTACGCCCAAAACCGTCATTGGCGCCTAAGTTTTGTCGGGTTGGTGCTTAAGCGCCAGTGTCTGGCGGCTAAGCACCAAATTTGGCGCTTAAGCACCAGTCACAGGTACATAAGTGTCGCCTGGTATGCTCTGGTTTGACCTGTTTTGCTTCGATATGCTCCATTTTGGTCCTTTTTTGTTCCTTTTGCTCAAATTACTCAAATTTCTTCAATTTTATGCAACTGTAACAAAAAACACAAGAAAATATACCTTTAAAGTGCAATATCATTATAAAATATGGCATAAAATGTAGTGCATTTTTAGGTGTATCAACGTTCTAACCCCGAGTCATAAGGTACTAAACCTTTAGATCCAATACTATGCATAAACAATTATAGTAGGCACACTTAAAAGCAAGTAAACACACACAATTGTAAAATATGAAACAAAAGTTTTTAGTTACACTAAATTTACTATTACCTCCCTGACAATGGTGCTAAAAACTTGATCGCAGCTATCTTAAATAAGTATTTATAAGTATTGTCTGTTCAGTCACAAGGTATAATCAGTCTAATAGGAATGCAGTCAATCTATACACAAGCATATGTATCACTCAAGTAATATAGGGCTCTAGTGGAGTCCTAGTTATCAATCCCACAGGGAGGAAGCAAATCATTAAAGCATAGCACAAAAATCCAATATTCAAATTACAATGCATATAGAGTAAATACTAAAGTTACTAAAGTTTAATGATGCTAGAGATATTAGGATCACTAAAGTGCTCTCTAAACTTCAAATTAAAGTTAACTACTACTACACTAAGTTTTGTATTGTAAGGTTCAAATTTGAGAAAGTGTCCTTCCCCCTTACAATGATATTAGGGTGAGTTAATGATAAAGATTAGTGAAAATCTTGTATTGTGCCAAATAGGAGAAAAAATATTCTTTACCCTATTGTTGACCTCACTTTTATGAAGACTCAAATTGGCACTCACAAACAAGAAATGTCTTAAGCCATCTTAACTGGCTCAAGATCCCCATACACCTCTTTACAGACCTAATGATCATTATGGTCATTAAATGCATCCTAGGAAGAGGTATACCAGTATTAACCCCTTTAAACTCTCTAGAGATTTTTTTTAAAGAAAAACCCTAAAAATTAGATTAACCTCAATATATGCCTTTTTGGATCAAACCAACATAACATCCTAAAATGATCAGATCAGAAATGACAAACCTTGATCTGGTCAACCCTTGACCTAAATTGGTTAAAACAAGGTTAAAATGGTCAATCTTGGATGCAATGATCACCACATTGACCATTTGGTTAACCCTTGACATAAATTGGTTAAACTTGGTTAAATTGGTCAAATTTGGACCCGCTGGCCATCACATTGACAACCAGGTCAACCCTTTACCTAACTGGTCAAACTTTGATTAAAATGACCTAATAGTTACTACAATAATCTTTTGATCAATACAGACATCCAATTGACCAAATTAGTCAAATTTGTTCAAACTTGTCAAATTTGGTCAAATTGGTCAACCCTTGACCTAAATTGGTCAAACTTTTGGACCCAATGACCACCACATTGATCACCAGGTCAACCCTTGATCTAACTGGTCAAACTTTGGTCAAAATGGTCTAATAGTTACCACAATAACCAGTTGATCAATACAGACGTCCAATTGTCCTAATTAGTCAAATTTGGTCAAACTGGTCAACTTTGGTCAAATTAGTCAACCTTGGTAAACTCTGGTCAACTCTAATCAACCTTGGTCAACTTTGGTCAAAATACTCATTTTTAGACCAAATTGATAAAATTAGTCAAATGGTCAACACCCAAAATCATTTTTTTGACTAATCCATGGGTTTGTAATATAATTTTATAATTAATTAAAAATGAAATTATATCACATAACCCTAAAATAAAATGAATTATATCACATGAATAACATCACATATGACATCTAAAACCCATAAATGATTTTCAAAATCAAATTAAACACATGTAGGGTTGCCTATGGGTCACCCATGACCCATGAGACTTATTATAACCCATGACACATCATCTTTGACAAAAGATAAAAAATCATCATGACACCATCATGAAGGGAAGATGTATGTGTCATTCTTTTATAAAATATGGATTGAAGATGTGGTGAGATAATCACCAACCCCATTTTCATCCAATGAGAGAAAACCTTAAACCCTTATCCAATATAAGGTCATCATGATCAAAGCATAAAAAAATGGAATGAAGAGAGATATGTGTCACACCTTTGAAAAAAGACAAAAAAATCATTATGACACCATCATGAAGGGAATAATGAGGTGTCTTTCCCTCATGAATTTTTGAAGGTCATCACTCACCTCCCTCCTAATCCAATGGAATAAGAAAGTTAGCCATGCCATTTTCCCCATCATAGTTGGCCTCATCATTACATTCCATGGAACTGAAGGAAGAGAAGATCCATGTGTCATCCTCTCCACAAACTCATTAAGTGATTGGCAAGAAGTATATGGGAAAGGTCTACCTAACTTATCTTAAGATCTTATCCACCATATGAGCTAACCAATGGAAGGAGGCAAAAATTACATGTAAAATCTTCACCATGGTTAGGTTCATCATAACCAAGCCATGAAAGAGAGGGAATGAGAAGCTTATATGTCATTTATTTATGAAATTTAGAGTGGAGATATGACGAGATCATCACTCACCTCCATTCTATCCAATGAGAGAAGGACTCGTCTAAATCCTTATCCTACACATAATTAGGGTCCTCATGACAAAATGATGAAAATTGGGAATGAGAATGCAAATGTGTCATCTCATCCCAAATTCATTGAATGACCAATGAGTTCATATAGGGGAGTTTGATCCAAGAGCTCTATCCACATTATGAACTAACCAATAGGGGAATAACAAGCTATGTTCACCAAGATATGGTTCATGATGGCAAATCATGGATGTGAGGAAGAAGGGGGGGAGGGTTATGTGTCATCCTATTCCAAATTCAATTGAATGAGTGCATAAGATCTTATGGGGGGGTCCATTTAGCTTATCCCAAGTTCTTATCCACCTCGTTCCTTCTCCAATAGGAATAAGACATAACCATAGCATTTATTTCAAAGTTCTTGATGATATGGTGAACCAAACCTGGGAATGCCAAATGCAATTATTTCCCAACCCCATTCTTATCTCCTTGGAAGCCTTAGATCTTAACTAAGCTGTTACCACCTTCCCCAAGCAAGCCAAAGCAAATCCATGGCTTCCTTAAGCCTATAAATAGGTTAACCCGAGAGCCATGTAAAAGAGAGGAGACAAAAAGACAATCCCTAAACCCTGAAACACCCAAAACTAAAATTGCTCCCCATACCCTGAGCAATTGATTCCCTGTAGTATTAAGCTTGGAAACCCATCATCCTCTTCCAATTTCACAACCCCAAAACTAGACACATTTCAGGTTTGGCATAAACCCATTCAAAATCCCAAATTGACCATTCCTACACCCTCACTAAGGTGTACAAAGAAGTACCTAATAAAATATGAGTCTTTCTGCGAGCTCTAACCCAGTTCAACACCAAGTCATGAGCTCATTTTGGTGAATTCATACTTGGACTCAATTCCACTTCAAATTCAGCATACCAGGAGCTTCTTAAGGACCTAGCGATCGTCTCTATCAAACTTGATTGAAGCTTCACATCATCAAGACCAGGTATGGCCAATTTAACTCAATCGTGCTCAGGTTTGGTATTTTGTGAAACAAACCGATTCAAAACATCCATAAATCCATATGGATGTGTTCATCTTGCACGATGAAGCTTATGGAACAATCCCCATAAAGTTTCATTAAGATCTGAGTGAGATCATAAGCTCTGTTCATGGATGGTGTATGAGTTATGATAGACGGAGGAAGATGAAGGGATGTCATCCATTTTTTAAGTATTAAAAATGGATGGTCACGGTCTCATCGAATCACGATTTCATCCATATGATACATATAAAACTGCGGGCCAAGTGGTTGCTTATGTGGAACCTTCCTCCAATCCAACTGTGCCATGAGGTGTTCACGGATCTGATGATTCGGTCAGCGCTTACGTTGATAAATAAGAAAATATAAATTTTCTTATTTAATTAAATACATAAAACTTTAAAAATCCATATCTTGACAAAGAAAAATCACAAAAATAAACTAAAAATACCCTTAGACTCAGGGA
Source organism: Papilionanthe hookeriana x Papilionanthe teres (assembly GCA_022702705.1). Taxonomy (NCBI): domain Eukaryota; kingdom Viridiplantae; phylum Streptophyta; class Magnoliopsida; order Asparagales; family Orchidaceae; genus Papilionanthe; species Papilionanthe hookeriana x Papilionanthe teres. The sequence goes on along the minus strand of CM040431.1, from coordinate 3,339,235 downwards.
GATAAGGAGAAAATTATGGAACCAAAAATTGAAATTATTGAGTTATATTTAATTTTTAATTATTTAAGGAGTAATTTAATTATTAAAAATTATTTATAATTCCAAAAGTTCTTAAATTTTCATAGATTGACATTTTTATCCTTTAAGACATTCCCTGATTTTCCTATGGCTAGAAGAATTCCCTAGGGTTCAATTTCCTAATTTCTATCATACTTTGTAATTATTCCCAAAAATAAGATATCAAAAACAAGAAATTGGAAATTAAGTTTGAAAATGGTTAGAATATTTAGAGGGGCAATTTTAAACTCTGAAATGACAATTTTGAACCATTAGAAATTTTAAAATGACATTTTCATCACCTAGGGTCAAAATGGTAAATTTTAAATTTACATTTAAAACCCTAGAACTTCTTAAGCTTGAATCTTAGCCTTAAATGACATGTAGGATTCACCAAATCCTAAACCTTAGGTCTGATTCATAAACTGGATCTGGGTTGAACCTAAACCCTAGATGACAAGGGGTTTAGCTATCTCCTCAAGACTATTGAATCTAAACCATGAAGACCCAAAGTCAAAATCCTTTAATTCTAACTAACATAGACTTAAGTTTCAACTTAAATCCAATCCCCAAGTGGATTCAAACCAAACACAAACTTTTAAGTCTAATCCAAGTGAACTCAAATTTCACCAAAACCCTAATTAGGTCTAAGATATCAATTAGACCTGATTAAACCCTATTAAGCCTTAATCACATTAGATTTAACACCATAAACCCTAATTAGGTCTAAGACACCAATTAGACCTGATTAAACCCTATTAAGCCTTAATCACATTAGATTTAACACCATAAACCCTAATGAGGTCTAAGGCATCAATTAGACTTGATTAAACCCTGTTAAGCCTTAATCACATTAGGTTTAACACCATAAACCCTAATTAGGTCTAAGACATCAATTCAACCTAATTAATCCTATTAAACCTTAATTATATTAAGTTTAATACAAATCAAATCCTAATTAGGTCTAACCCCTCATTAGACTTAATTAATCCTATTAAACCATAATTACATTAGGTTTAATACAAATCAAATCCTAATTAGGTGTAATCCCTCATTAGACCTCGTTAATTTTATTAAGCCTAAATACATTAAGTATAAGATAAATTAAACTCTAATTAGGTCGAACGCCTCTTAGACCTAATTAATCGCCTTAAACCTTAATTACATTAAGTTTAAGACAAACTAAACCCTAATTAGACCTAACCCTAATTAGGTTTAATTAATCCAATTAAATGTTACCTACATTAGGTTTAGTTAATCCAAAACCCTAATTAGACTAATTAAACCTTACCTAAATTAGGCTTATACTAAACTCTAATTAGACATAACCCTAATTAAGTCTAATTAATCTAATTAAACCTTACCTAAATTTGTGTTTAATAAATGCTAAATCATTGTTAGACCTAAGCCTAATTAGGTCTAATTAATTAGTTAAATCTTACCAAAATTAGGTTTAGTTAATCCAAAACCCTAATTAGACCTAACCATAATTAGGTCTAATTAATCCAATTAAACCTTACCTAAATTAGGCTTATACTAAACCCTAATTAGACCTAACCCTAATTAAGTCAAAGTAATCCAATTAAACCTTACCTAAATTAGGTTTAATTAATCCTAAACCCTTGTTAGACCTAACCCTAATTATGTCTAATTAATTAATTAAACCTTACCTAAATTAGGTTTAATTAATCATAAACCCTAATTAGTACTATCTCTAAATAGGTCTAATTAATTTAATTAAAATTTACCTAAATTAGGTCTAATTAACCACAAACCCTAATTAGACCTAACCCTAATTAGGTCTAATTAAAAAAATTAAACCTTGCCTAAATAAAGTTTAATTAAACATAAACTCTAATTAGACCTAACCTTAATTAAGTCTAATTAATCAATTAAACCTTACCTAAATTAGATTTAATTAACCTTAAACTCTAATTAAGTCTAACCATAATTAGACTTAATTAACCCTTAAGCCTTACTTACATTAGGTTTAAGTAACCTTAAACCTTAATTAAGTCTAACCCTAATTAGACATAATTAACTCTTAAGCCTTACACTAGGCTAAAATAACTTAAATCCTAATTAATTCTAACCCTAACTAGACTTAATTAACCCTTAAGCCTTACTTACATTAGGCTTAAGTAAACTTAAACCCTAAGTAAGTCTAACCCTAATTAGACTTAATTAACTCTTAAGCCTTACATTAGGCTTAAGAAACCTTAAACCCTAATTATGTCTATCTTTAATTAGACTTAAATCAAAACCATAACTCAGATTCAATTCGACTTGTACCCAAGTAAACTCAAACCTCTAGGTTCAACTTACATTAGACCTAACTTAACTTAAATCCTTAGGTTCAACCAACATTGAACCTCAATCAAACCTAAACATAGGTTCAACTTACATAGAACCTAAACCAACTTTTAACTCAGATTCAACCTAACTTGAATCCAATTTAACCTAACCTTTGGTTCAACCTACATTAAACTTAACTCAACCAAACTTCAGGTTCAACCCAAATTGAACCTAACTGAACCTCTAGGTTCAACCTACATTAAACCTAACTCAACCAAACTTTAGGTTCAACCCAAATTGAGCCTAACCAAACCTCTAAGTTCAACTTACATTGAACTTAACTCAACCAAACTTCATGTTCAACCCAAATTGAACCTAACCAAACTTTAGGTTCAACGTACATTGAACCTAAATCAAACTTAAACCAAAGTTAACCGAACTTTAGGTTTAACATACATTTAACCTAAAATAAATCTATAACTTAGGTTCAACCTAACTTGAACCCAAGTTAACTAAACATTAGGTTCAACATACATTGAACCTAAATCAAACCTAAACTTAAGTTCAACCTAACTTGAACCCATTATCCAGAACTTTAGATTCAACCCAAATAGAATTTAACTCAACATAAACTTTAGATTCAACCCAAATTGAATCTAACTCAACCTCAAACTAAGTTTCAACCCATATTGAACCTAACTCAACCTATATCATAAGTTCAACCCAAATTGAACCTAAAACCATGGTTCAACCTAAATTGAATCTAATTTAACCTATACCAACTTAGACCTTAAGTTTAACAAAATGAACTCAAGTCAAATCTAAATTAGTTGGGTTCAACACATTGAACCCAAACTAAATCTAAACCCTAATTATATCTAACCCTAATTAGACCTAATAAATCTCCTTAAGCCTTACTTACATTAGGCTTAAGTAACCCTAAACCCTATTTAGGTCTAACCCTAATTAGACCTAATTAAGAACATTAATCCATACTCACATTAGGCTAAAGACAATTAAAACTTAATTAAATCTAAACTCTAATTAGATCTAATTGATCTGTTTTAAGGTTTACTCACATTAGGCTTAAGACAGTTAAACATGAATTAGGTCTAACCCTAATTAGACCTAATTAAGCACAATAAGCCTTACTTACATTAGGCTTAATTCAACTTAAACCCCAATTAGGTCTAACTCTAACTAGACCTACTAACACTAATTAAACCTTACCCATCTTAGGTTTAATTAAACTAAAATCAAATCAACCTCTTAGGTTCAGCCCAACATGAACCTAAATTAAATTAAACTCTTAGGTTCAACCCAACTTGAACAAAAATAAAACCTAAATGAAATAAAACTCTTAGGTTCAACCCAACTTGAACCTAAAACAAATCAAAGTCTTAAGTTCAACCCAACTTGAACTTAAATAAAATCAAACTCTTAGGTTCAACCGGACTTGAACCTAAATCAAATCATACTCTTAGGTTCAGCCCAACTTGAACTTAAATTAAGTCAAACCTTTAAAACCTAAATTAATCTTAAGTCCTACCTACATTAGAATTAGAATAATTTCAGGCCTCAGGTTTAATTCATATTAAACCTAAGCCAACTTTAGATCCTACTTACATTGGATCAAAATATATTAAACTTATTACCATATCAAACTTTACATTTGATTCATCTTAAACCTAAACTGAATTTAGATTCTACTTACATTAGATCTAAATCAACCTTAAGTCCTACCCACATTGGATTTAGAACCATTTCAACTCCTTGGGATCAATCCTAAACTAATTTTAAGTCCTATCTACATTGGACTTAGAACCATTTCAAACCCTTTAGTTCAATCCATATTGAACCTAAATCAACTTTAGGTCCTACCTTTGGACTTAAAATAATCTTTAACCTTAGGTTCAAATAACATTGAACTTAAACCAAAACTTTAACTTAAGATCAACGCAAAGTTGAACTTAAGACAAAATCCTTAACTTAGGATTCAACCCTCATTGAACCTAAAATCAAACATTTAACTTAGGATCAACCTAAAGTTAAACTTAAGTCAAACATCAAACTTAGGTTCAACCTACATTAAACTTAAACATAACATTTAATTCAAATTGAATCAAACCTAACTAAATCTTGAGGCCCAACTGACAACATGATCTAAAACTCTAAGTCTAACCTATACTAGACTTAACCAAATTTATTTTGGTCCAACTAACATTAGGACTTAAACATTAAGACAAATTTACATTTAAGCTTAGTCAAATTTCTTAAAACCTTTAGATTCAAAAGACATTGTATCTAAATTCCTAAATCAAATTGATATTAGATTTAACTCGAAAATATTAGATTCAAATGACACTAAATCTAAATTTTCAAGTATAATTTATATTAGACTTAATTCAAAACTATTAGATTCAAAAGACATTGAATCTAAATTCCTAAAACTAATTCATATTAGATTTAACTCAAAAATATTAGATTCAAATGATGCTGAATCTAAATTCCCAAGTCTAATTTACACTAGACTTAAGCCAAAACCTTTCGATTCAAAAGACATTTGAATCTAAATTCCTAAATATACTTGATATTAGATTTAATTCGAAATCATTGGATTGAAACGATGCTGAATCTAAAATTATCAAGTCTAATTAGATCTTACAGACATTAGATCTAAATAAACTTGATTCCTTTCTTTAGGTCTAAATTACATAAGACTTAAATAAAAAATCAAAACCAACGTTTAAAAATCAGTTAAAATGACACATGGAATTTTAATTGGTTAATAAATCGTAGATAAATTAAAACTTTTCAACATAAAATCTGAAAAGACATTAAAATGTAAATAAAATCTTAATAAACAAAGATCACCAAATGCAACTTGAACCCCAGCGTTCTTGATCTACAAAGATTTCTTGGACAATGCAATCCTATTGCTTGATAGTAGTATTCCAGTCCTGGTTTAAAAACCTTTCGGATTAAGTAGATCAAGGCATCTGACGACCCTGGACGATGGAGCCATGGACATCTTGACCGGGTTGTCTAAAAATTCAACCAACTAAATCAATAATTTAAGAAATAAAATTGACATTATTTCTTTTGTAAGAATAACTCTGACACTGTTTTTCTTGCAGGTTGAAGATAAGTTTCATTTTAGATTTACTTTACATGTTATTAGGATGTGTTAACTCTGTCTTGCAGGGCGACATTATGAAGATAGGATAGTAAAATTCTAAATAAAATAATGACAATAAAACAAAATGATATTATGACATGACATACACAGATCAAAATAACATTACAACATGAAATACACAAAAAAAATGACATTATAACATACAAACAAAATGATATTATGACATGACATACACAATAAAAACAAAACGACATTATGACTTGACATAAAAAAACAAAATGACATTATGACAGAACAAAACCAAACCTTTAGGATAGTACACGACATTTAGAAACATATTCCCCTTAGGAATGAACATTGATTTTTCTTTCCTTGAGCTTGACATTTGAAATTTCTTTGAGAACAATTGGTTAACCTTAATCGGGAGATTTCTTAAAATATTAATCACTTAAGATGTATCTAACTATAGTAACTTGCTTTTATAAAAGTATTAAGAACTCAGAAAAGGTATCATACCCAAAAATTTATGGTTATTAGGTTTTCATGTGGTTTTCCTTACACGAGAATCTCTAGAATCGAACATTCTAGAGTTTTCTTTGTAATATTCACCACAAAGAAACTATCCCGACATTTTATTTTCTGTTGTTTTCTATTTTCATTAGCCCTTTCCTTCCTTCTCTAATTTTCTAAAGATCCCTTACATGATCCAAAAGAATAAGTTATTTAGAGATCACTGCAATGTGATAGATAAACATAGTGGAGACTCCTTAACAACAATGACAATAACAACCGACTCATAGAGAATTGATCGGCGACACGACACCAAGGCAATGACCAGGATAACAAGTCAGAGCCATCACCTCCACATCATTCATTCTGTTCATTCCAGGCCCCATCACCTCTTCCGAGTGCTATAAAGAACTTTGGCTAATCCTAGGTTTAGTCTTTAAATCTGTGGTTAGGCTGGGAGGATACTGGCTCTCACGCTAGAGCTCCCACTTCCCTTCACCTAAAATCTAACTCTCACTTTAGTTTCCAAAATCTAGGACTAAACTGGGGATTTTAGTCTGTTACCCAAAAATCTCCAATTCTATGTCAAATAAATCATATTTACCTATTTATTTGCACCCAACCCCCATAAACTACATCACTCATTCATGGACATTGAATGTAATCTTCACTTTTGTTGTAGAACACATAGTCCATTTGAATCGTATGTTTCACAACATATTTTAACAATTAATTTGCCAGTTCGAAAAGTAAATGAAGTACAAAGTGAAAAATCATCAAAAAATTTTAACATTCATGACCCGACCCGCAATTACGCAGTAAATTAACTTCCAAAAGATGGCCAAAAACTTGACATGATTTATAAATAGCGGCTAGTGTGCAAAATCTTAAATGATATAAAAATTGGAAAATATTTTACACACTAGGGGTACTACGCAAGTATATGTATCGCTTCAAGTAATATAGAGTTTTCTTTAAAAACCCCAGTATCGATCCCATGAGGAAGTGAAGATGTCTTTAGTTAAATTCTAGAGTACTACTAATAATCCTTAGTTTGAAATGTTGATTAAAATTGTGTTTTATCTAGCAACTACTCCTAAATGCAAGTATTAAAATGTTATAGTAATTATAACTAAGTGCAAATAATAATTCTAAAGATAACCCTTTTTGGAGGAATTGGTTTGGATAATTTTGAGTTAATAAAAACTACTATTCTTATGTAATGAAATGGATAATGTATAGGAATGAGATGCATTAAATATTGTATGTGTCAAATAGGAGCAATCATATTCTTTACCCTTTGGTCTAGGCATAAAGAACATTGACTAATCTTATGCTTGGTTACTAAATCTGTGGTTAGGCTGGGAGGATACCGACTCTCATTTCGAAGCTCCCACGTTCCCCTCGCCTGAGGGCTAACAGTCTACACTTAAGCACCAAAACGATAGGACCGAATTGAGGATTTTAGTCTGTCACTCTAAAATCTCCAATTCTACACTCGATTAATATTATTTCTCTATTTATTTGCACTCAACTCCCATGAACTTCACCATCCATGGAATTTGAATGTGGTTCCATTTTTTTTTTGAATTACACTGCCTATTCAGGACAATGTAAATACAACGAATTTTAACACTACAACGAGATCTTTTTGTAATGTAAATGAAGTGCAAGTAAAAACTATCACATTTATAATTAAAACATCTTTTAGCAAGCATCCCAATATCCTAATCATGAATCCTACTCATTGCAAAAGAAAACTACAATGAAAATAATGGCATAATCTTCTCATGCCACTATTTCCAAAGAAGGAGAAAGAGTAAGAGAGATGTGTCACAAAGCATGAAGAAAACACAATGGAAACGTCATTAAACAAAAACAAATCCACTATGTAAGTGTTTAAAAAATCATAAGATAATGAAGAACAATACTTAGAATTTTCCCTTTAAAAGAAAGATGAAGACCTCTCCCATAAAGTCTCCCGTCGATCAATGCAATGCTAGAACAATCCCTTACAAATTCTCTCAAAATCTCCTCTCCAATCTCTCCAAAAGGGTAGAAATCTACATTACTACTCCTAATCTAAGAATCCTAAACATTCTCCAAGATTTTCCTAACATTCCTCTCTTTTTTTCTCTTTTGTTTCTCTCCTTTTTTTTCATCTCTTTTCTAACCTAAATTTGCCATTTTAAAGTGTATGGAAGGATTCCTAAGAGTTCCCTTAAGCACCCCTTCGAAAAAGCGTCCAAATACGTTGAATTTTGGCCCAAAACCGCCAAAAGTCAGTCTAGAATCTTATCGGGCACTGTCGGCTGGTTTGAGGCCACTATCGATGAGCTTTTTGGTCATATTTCTGCCATCTCTAGAAAATCTCACCGTCGGCGAGATCGAGGCCACCGTTGCCGAGCAGACAGCTGCGCAGCTCCACCGTTTCGCTCCGTTTAGCTCCGTTTCAGCTCTGTTTTGCCCCATTTCAATTGTGTTGCGTTCGTAACAGATATCCCTCCAAAATAAGCATAAAAACAATCTTTATTTAAAGGGTAATCTCATTCAAAAATATGCAAGAAGTGTAAAAGAGATTAAGCATCAAAAAAACTTATCGAAAGGTGTGAGGGCAGAATTTCATTTCTTGCTCGTTTTTGCTCCAAAATGCACCATTTTTGCTTCCTTTTGCTCCAATCACCATTTCTTGTACCTAAAACCAAAAAACATACAAAATAACTTCCTTTAAAGTGTAATATCATCAAAAATGAGTAAAATGATATAGCAAAAAATATTTATATTTTAGGCGTGTCAAAATCCCCCAAACTTAACTGTTACTTGTCCTCAAGTAACCCTTTTACTACATAAAAATATAACTCAATGAAATGTACTTTTTCACCTGTAGGACACTAAAATTTTTTATTTAAAAGAATATATTGGTTAGACTTTTAAAAAGAAATTCAGTAACTCGGGTTAACACTACAAGAATAAGAATATTCAGCAATCAAGTCTAAGGGTTCTAGTCTTCTATTTATTTCAAGATAAACCATAATTTGTTACATTAAGAATGCCTTGAAAGATTATGTGAAAAAGGAGTTCATGCAAACTTCATCAGAATGTAGGCCAAAAATTTAAATATAAATTCAGAAATGAAATCAAGTTCTCCCTTTAGGGTGACTCAACAGAAGCCAATCTTTGATTAGGCATCTCCTCAAGCTTCTCCTCATAAATATTTTTCTTTCTTTCTTTTTTTTTCTTTTCTTTCGGTATCATTTTCAATCCCTTTTCTTTTTCACTCCCTTTTCTTTTTCTCACTTTTTTTAATGAGGATACTGTATCTGGAGATCCTGTAATGATTTTGAACTTCACTCTCCTCTTTCTAAAGTTCAAACTTAAAACATATCCTTACTTTATAATTAGGTATGAGTTTTATTATTCATCATAAAGTCATAATCTCTTTTTAACTCACAATACTTTAAGTCTCTTAACATTTCAAAAATACAATTTTCTTTACTTTAAATAGTTAATTATAATCAAATTCTTTCATACCAATTATCTTATCCTTATAAAATTAACTTTTATTACTAAAAAATTTCATCCAATCATTCCATAATATTCAACTAAAATAAAAATTTTTAGTTATCTCAAGCGATGTTCAACTGCCAGAAGTTATGTCAATAATTTTTGAAAATATAACAATTAAGAACAAATAAGAGTTAATATTTTTCTTCCCCCCAAACTTAAATTTCAAAAATATTTTGCAATTAATTCCATAAAATAGAGCAAGAAAAAAAAGTAAAAGTTTAATCTACTTACTACTACAACATCCTATCAAATTCATATACATGCATAATCAGGATAAAATGACTGTAGGAGAAATTAAAGCTAACCTAAAACATGCTTGTAATAAAATTACACTAAAATGAAGTATTTTCACATTAAAATTTTATTTTTCTTCCTACCCCCATACTTAATTTTTAACATATATAGCATTTAGTACAGAAAATATAAGTAGGAAGAAAAACAATTTAGAAATTATATCTACCACAAGTGTCTATCAGAAAGATCTACAGTTATTAATCAGGATAGGTGATCCACTTTTCGATATTTATACTTACAATTTGTGATATAAAAATTTAGCAACGGCACCAAAAACTTGATCCGCACTGAATATATACTGATGATTATGTTATGGATTTTATGATTTATATTGTGGATACTACTCAAGTATACGTATCGTTATCAAGTAATATAGGGCTCTAATGGAGTCCTAGATATCGATCCCACAGAGAAGTTAGAAAATTTTAAAGACAAATTAAAGTAAACTTACATACTAATCTAGTATACGGAAATTAAGAATACTTAAACTAAAATAAACTAATGCTTAAGGTTGAATATAAGATTTCAGAAAAGTATCTTTCTCCTTGTTTTAGAGAATTAAGTACATGAAAATTTAAATAAGTTTTTAATTGTATTGTGTCAAATAGGAGCATTCTTATTCTTTACCCTTTGGTCCAGGTGCAAAGAACATTGACTAGTCTTATGTTTTATTACTGAATCTGCGGCTAGGCTGGGGGGATACCGACGGTCACTTCAGAGCTCCCACATTCCCCTTGCCTAAGGGCTAACATCTACACTTTAGCTCTCAAACAATAAGACCGAATTGAATATTTTAGTCTGTCACACTAAAATGTCCACTTCTACGCCCAATAGTTAATATTTCCCTATTTATTTGCAACCTCCTTCCAAGGCTTTTGACTTCCCTGAATCTTGGATGTAATCTTTACTATAGTTGATATTTCAACATATTTTAACAAATCAATTGGCCATATTGAAAGTAAATTAAGATTTAAGTTAAAGATTAGCAGAATTTCTATTTTCATATTTTAGGCACAATTACTTTAATTCGTCATTTCACGTAATCTCGATAACAAGGAGAAAGACTAAGCAAACTACTCAGAATGCATGGGAAAAATAACACAAAGCATGGATTTCATTAAAGTTAACAAACAAATAACAAATATACTTATCTCAATTCTTCTCCCCAAGCAGATTCTTGAAGTTCTTTTGACTCTTCCTTCCAGTACAGCACACCAAAATGCTAAACACTCACTCAAAGACTCTTAAATTACACTTAACTTTCACACAAATGACAAAAACTGACACATAACTGACTAGAATTCATCTCTATTTATAGAAGGGCTCAAATCTCTAAAGGTTGTTTAAGCACCTCTTCAAAAAGCGTCCAGGTTCAATGTATTCTGGCTCTTTTCAACTGTCTCGCCGTCGGCGGCTTGATCTCGCCGTCGACGAGCTTCTAGAAGATGGGCTAACCGCGCCGATCTCGCTGTCGGGAGGTCGATCTTGTCGTCAGCGGGCTCCTTATAATATATTAAAAATCTTTCAACAAAAAACTCGCCGTCGGCAGCCTAAATCTCACCGTCGGCGAGACAGTTCAATTTTTATCAAATTGAGTCCTTTTTGCTCCAAATTTGCTTCTTTTGTGCTTTTTGCTTTCAGTACTTATAAATCTTCATTCCTACAATAAAAAAAATACCTTTCTTTAAAGTGCAATTTCATATAAAATTGGTATGAAATTCTTAATATATTTTATAGTGATCAAATTCCCCCAAACTTAACTATTACTTGTCCTCAACTAATTTAGATACTACATAAAAGTAAATGATTATTTGTAGTAAATTTTTAATTCAGAAATACTATGAATTAGATTTAAGTAAGTATTATAGTAAAGTTTAATAGAAATATTTTAAAATAATTAAACTAATTCTATAGATATAAGGCTATTTATTTTTCAAGTTTAAGATTTCTAGTCCTCTATTTATTTCAAGAATGACTATATTTTTTTAACACTAAATTACTTAAGATATTTAGATGATTGGAATTTCATGAAAACACAACTTAGTAAAAGACTAATCCATATATATAAGTTTAGAAATGTAATTGAAGTGTATCCTTTAGGTTGATTAAAATGAAGCCAATTTTTTGAGGCATCTACTCAAGCTTCTCCTCACATTATATATATATTTTTTTCTTTTTTCTTTTTCTTTTCTTTTTGGATTGATTTTCAATCCCCTTTTTTTATTTCTTTTTTTAAGTGAGGATTACTATTTTTGGTTAGCCTGTTAATAATTTTGAACTTCATTTTTCTCTTCCTAAATTTGAAACTGGAAACATTTACTTCTCTTATATATATTTCAAAGTTTTTACTTTATTAAGTTTCAATCTTTTCTTTCTCAACTAAATATCTAAGAAATTTATATTTGAAAATATAGTTTTCTTTACTATAAATAGTTAACTATATTCTTATTTTCTTATACTATATATCCTTAATCTAAAAAATTAGTTAATCATTAAAAGTATTTCTTTTAACTTTCTATAATAATTAAATAAAATAATTCTAGTTTACTGAATTAAAATTACTTCAAAAAATCATTTTATAATAATTTAAAAATGTAAATTGCGAACATTTTAATAATTAAAATTTTATTTTTCCCTTCCCCAAACTTAAATTTTTTTTTATCTATCTATATAGGGTGAAAAGGAAATAAACTGTAATATTTAAATCATATCTTTGGGCTTTAAGTATTTCTTCATTTTGAAGTTCTGCAGCTTTTTCCATTACTTAATTAACCTGTACTGTTAGTATTTTTCTATACACCAAATATTAAAGAAAATGTTGGGTAAAGAAGTTTAACACAATACTACCACATTTTATACTAACATATTATACTACATCCACATACATTTACTAATTCAATCCAAAGTTACAATAGCAGTCTGAAAACATTAAAAATTTAAAAACTCTATAACTTTAAAAACAATCTACACTACATCATAATCATGTTCATAAACTAAAACATCAATACTAAAATGTAAAACAACAAACAAACAATAACAACATCAGAATCTATAACTAAACAAATAAATATAACATCTAATCTCCTGCATCAAAGTCCCAAACTATATCGTCATTTCCTTAATCAGTGGGTGGATTAGGCTGGTAATGAGTATATCGGGGGCAATCAGGAAATACAACATCAAGCTCTCCTCTCCTGTAACGATTTTCAGCATCATAATAGGCTATCTCATACTACGAATGTCATTGGAGATACTCGCTTGTCATAATCATGTCTTCTTTCTAAGCTTCGATTCTACGATCGATATGCTCCAGTTTTTCTTCTATTTTCTCAAAACTTTTCCACTGTAGAGTCATCTCATTCATCAAATCCTGAAGGGTAGGAGTACTGTAAGGAGGAGGGTCATAACTGGTAGAGGGAATATCTCTACTTGAAGAAGGTACATAGCTCCTTGTTCCAGATCTCCATCCTTCGTGGGATTCATATTTCTTAATATTAGCCGGAGAAATGGGTTTCATAGGCTCCACCCATTCCTCATCATCTCTTGCCTCTACCCCAGATAATTGGCGAGTGCATAGATAAGACCAGAGTTGTCCTAGTCCTCCTCCACTTTCAGCTTCTTCCGAGTGGCTAATATATTCTTATAAATTATACTTCCCACATTAATACTTTTTGGTTACGAATATAGAAATTCGGAAGCTGTTCTATCTCTTGTTACCTCACTATGGTGGTAAGTAGGTAACAAGGTAGAACAAATAAAATACTGTCAAGCTTTAGATGATGCATTCAACATAGAAAGAGGGAAGTTTACCCGTTCTCGCTGCTTCATTTACCAAACTCCTTTCCCGTCAGTGAGAAAGTTGATTACTTCTTCCAGTGGTCCTTCCATAGTTACAAATGTATCATACTCACTGGTGTAGGTGTCTCTTACCTCGTAATAAGCATTTATTCTTGCAGCGCTGAATTCCACAAAAAATCCTCTAACCTTAATCGGTACATCTTCAGCCTGTGTCAGGTTGGCATAGAATTCTTTTACAATTCCACAGCGGCTCTGTTGGTTTTGAAATAGAAATTTTCCCATCCTCTTTCTTTAATTATTTGCTCTACTTCACCTCCAGGATTTTTGAAAACTCGATCCTGAATGCATTTCCTGGCTTGAATATTGTGAAAATATCTTTATTGTGCCCTTGCATTCACAAAACGAGTTTCGTCGTAATCCACTCTTCTCTTTTGTCGTGGAGTCATTTTTCGATCTGTGAAATTCACAAAAATCTTAACTAAACTTCTAAATATTACTAAGATGGCTTCCAATAGTTACTAAAATCAATCTAAATCAAGTTTCATGAATTTCTTCTAATTCTTTTCTTCTCATTTCGAGTTTTTCCAAAATTTCTCAATGTAGAAGAAATTCATGGTGAAAATCAAAAATTTTTACATAGGAGTGAAGCTCTTACCAAGGGAAGATAAAATCCGGCGTCAAAATGTGTTGAAATCGCTTCAAATCCAAGATTCCACAAGCCCTAGGTCGGTTTTCTTTAAGTTTAGAGGAGGGAGACGATGAATTGTGTCAGTTGACCGGTCAAATAAAGTATATTTCGCGATCTCGCTGTCGTCGAGAAATTACTCACCGTCGACGAGCTAATTAATTCACCAAGGCCAAAGTTTCGGGAAAATCTCGCCGTCGGCGGGATTTCTCTCGCTGTCGGCGAGGTTTCCGAAAATTTAATATTTTTTAATTTTTCAATTATATTCTACTTAGATTAAGCCTTGTTCATTGTTCAGGTCACTAAATTTGATATATTTATTATTATTTTTATTAAGATTAGATACTAACACATAAATTCACACAACATAAACATTATAACTTTATAAATGAAATCCATGAACTTACAAACTTCAAACACTACATAACTAACAATTGACTTAGTAAATTAACCCAAACACATCTAACTCGGCATTGCAATCCACACCACGATACTCTAAATGCTGAGACTAAACAAACAACATACAATCTCATCTAATCTGAGATTATCTACGTAAAGTTCAAACTAAATCAAAAACTAAATTCACATCAACACACATACATATAATATGAATAGAAGTCTCTGCTACTCATCGGAATCTTAACTGTTCTCTTCTCTAATGTTTCCAATAGAACGCAGGTGCACAAACAAATTATAGAAAGGCCTGAAAGGGAATTCTGCAGTAGAATCTTCTTCGATCCACCCTTTACGTCTCAATAGTCGTATAAAACTTGCCTCCAGGTGTCCTATATGGTCAAAGTGCTCATTCATTCTCCGATCGATGTGATCGAATAAATCAGAGATATTATCAATAGAATTGATCACAGTCTGTAGTTCCTTCTCCAATCCTTTAAGTTTCTGTAAAATGAGGTTTGTTTTATCAGTCAGGGGCTTAACTAAAGGATTGTTTTGTGATGCTTGATCAGAAATAATTACTATTTCATCATTGTTATCCAATGTAGGAAACATATCTGTCAGATCTAGTGGGTTCCAAGGCAATAGCACTTTTTCCCAAGCTTCGTAGGAAATTTGGTACTGACTACATAAAGTAAATATAGTTGATGGGTGTCCAAGTCCATGAATTGGCCCATGCACAATTAATCCTAATGTAGACTTCACAATAATAGATCCAACATCAATAGGCAATCCAGATTGAATATAGTAATTTAAGATTGTGCATTCCTTCGAAACTTTGTTTACCCTCATAGTGGGTAGTAACTTTGATGAAATAAAGAAATGCCAATGCTTTGAGACGGGGTTAAGAAGTGACGCAGAAAAACTAACGTACCCGTCTTCTCGTAATTCCCAATTATCAGGTTCGTCGGTCAGATATCTGTAGATCTCATTCATGTTGTATCTTGTAGGAACAAAATTTGAATAGTGGCAAATAGGGGTATTCTCAATCGAGTATAACTCATTTACTCGAGAAGGAGTGAAATTTACCCATCTGCCTCTTACATAAACACTTCCATTATGGATCACATACAGATTAGAGTAGAATTCTTTGACTACTGGAATGACTACAGCAGATGTGGTATAGCAGAATACCTCCCAACGTCGCTGAACAATCATTTCTTCAATTGTTGTTGTTGAATTCTCCGCTCCTCTGTTTACGAATCCTCTTTCTTTAATCAGACGTTTCTTCATCAAAACCTTGTTGAATATTCGCTGAGCCTCAGAACTGACGAACTTTCGTCGGTTAAAAACTCTGAATTTCGTGGTTACAAGTAGTTTGGAGGCCATAATAAATTGTTTTAGAGGGACTCTAGTCGTTTCTAAGGAAGAAGATAGTATAAAAATGAAATTTTAAATGTTTTATATAGAGAAATGCCCTTAGAACCATCCAAAACAGCAAAATAACTCACAAAAACCACTTTTGAATTATCTCACCATCGGCGGTAACGATCTCGCCGTCGGCGGGATAGTTAATTAATTTAAACTGAAATTGGGCACGCCGATCTCGCTGTCGGTGGGATCGATCTCACCGTCAGCGAGATTAGGTAAATTGCCCAATTTTTCATTCCAGTCCGAATATTTTCTGATTTCTTCGATAGATTCAAATTTGTGATGATTCTAAAAAGTAAAATGACTAGATTTCATTATATATTTTAATTTTTCAATAACTATAATAAATAGATCATAATTAATAACTACTATGGGTTGCCTCCCATAAAGCACTTGGTTTAACATCGTCAGCCCGACCTAATTTAATTAGTAATCAGGTTGACTGAGCATTAAAACCTCTTTAAAATTTGGTCTAATTCCTTCAAAATAAGGTTTTAGTTTGTGTCCGTTTACTTTAAATCTATGCCCAGTTTTTGGATCTTCAATTTCTATAGTTCCATATGAAAATATTTGAGTTATAGTGAAAGTCCCTAACCATCGAGATTTCAATTTCCCAGGAAATAATTTTAATCTTGTATTATAAAGCAAAACTTCTTATCCTAGCTCAAATTTCTTCAGGTTAATCTTCCAATCATGCCATAATTTCATTTTTTTTCTTTATAAATTTTATCATTATGATAAGATTCATTTCTTAATTCATTCAATTGCAATAATCTTTTCTCACCAGCTTCTTTCAAATTGTAATTAAATTCTTCAATTGCCCAATAAGCTTTATGTTCTAATTCAATCAGTAAGTGGCAAGTCTTTCCATAAATAAGCTCGTAAGGAGTCATTCCAATCAGAGTTTTATAAGAAGTCCTGTATGCCCATAATGCAGTGTCTAGTCTTATAGACCAAACCGATCTATTAGGGTTTACAGTCTTTTCTAAAATACGTTTAATCTCTTGATTAGAAACTTCAGCTAATCCACTCGTTTGTGATGATAAGCAGTTGATATCTTATGAATAATGTTAAATTTTTCTACTAGTTTGTGAATATATTTATTTCTAAAATGAGAACCTCCGTCAGTGATAATCACTCTTGGCATTCCAAATCTAGTAAAAATATTTTTCATTAGAAACTTTGAGACACTCTTAGCATCACATCGAGGTAAAGCTTGTGCTTCAATCCATTTAGAAACATAATTAACAGCAACTAATATATATGAGTTTCCAAATGAAGGAACAAATGGTCCCATAAAATCTAATCCCCAAACATCAAAAATTTCAACTTCTAATATAAAATTTAGAGGCATTTCATTTCTTCTAGATATATTTCCTACTCGTTGGCATTTATCGCAAGTTTTGATGTATCTATAAACATCTCTAAAAAGAGTAGCCTAATAAAATCCAGATTGTAAAATTTTAGGCATTTATCACAAGTTTTGATGTATCTATAAACATCTCTAAAAAGAGTAGCCTAATAAAATCCAGATTGTAAAATTTTATAAGCAGTTTTATCTGTTCCAAAATGTCCTCCAAAATCAGAATCATGACATTTCTGAATGATTTGTTCTGTTTCTTCATAAGGCACGCATCTTCTAATTATAAGATCCTTACATTGCTTATATAAATATGGTTCATCCTAAAAATATGTTTTAGCATCATGAATGAATTTTTCTTGTTGTTGCAAAGTTAACATAGGTGGTAAATAATCACTTACAATATAATTTACTATGTCAGCATACCATGATATTTTCCACTCATTTATATTATATAATTGTTCGTCAGGTAAACTGTCAGTAATTTCATTATCAATATCAGATAATTCATTATATTCTAGCCTTGATAAATGATTTGCTATTTGATTATCAGTTCCCTTTTGTTAATGATTTCAAAATCAAATTCTTGCATTAGTGATATCCATCTAATTAATCTTGGTTTGGAATCTTTCTTTTTGCATTAGATATTTAATAGCAGAGTGATCGGTATGCACTGATACATTTATTTCCAATTAGATAAGGCCTAAATTTATCAAAGGCATAAACAATTGCTAATAACTCTTTTTCGATAGCTTGTATAACTCAATTCATCATTATTAAGAGTTTTACTAGCATAGTATATGACTTTAAAAATTTTATCATATATTTGCCCAAGTACTGCTCCTATAGCATAATCACTAGCATCACACATAAGTTTAAATGGTTTATCCCAATCAGGTGAAACTATTATAGGTGTTGTGATTAATTTATCTTTTAATAATTCAAAAGCATTTAAGCATTCAGTTGTGAATTCAAATTTCTTATCCTTTTCTAAAAGTTGGCATAGAGGTTTAGTAATTTTTGAAAAATCTTTTATGTAGTGTCTATAAAATCCGGCATGTCCAGAAAACTTCTTACCCCTTTTACTGTAGTTGGAGGTGGTAATTTAGTTATAACTTGAATTTTTGCGAGGTCTACTTCCATGCCATTTTCTGAAATTTTATGTCTTAATACAATTCCTCCTGCAACCATAAATTGACATTTCTCCCAATTTAGAACTAAGTTATTTTTCTCGCATACTTCTAATACTTTTTCAAGACGATTCAAGCATGCGTCAAATGACGTTCCAAATACAGAGAAATCATCCATAAATAATTCTATTCCATCATCAATTAATTTACTAAATATAGATATCACACATCTCTGGAATGTTGCAGGTGCATTACATAATCCAAAAGGCATTCTTCAAAAAGAAAATGTTCCATAAGGACTAGTAAATGTAGTTTTCTCTTGATCCTCATGAGCAATATGTATCTGATGATAACCGGTATATCCATCTAAAAAACAAAAATATATATGTCTGGCTAATCTATCCAACATTTGGTCTAGAAATGGTAATGGGAAGTGATCTTTCCTGGTGGCTGCATTTAATTTTCTATAGTCAATACATATACGCCATCCAGTCACTTGTCTTATAGGTATTAAATAATTATTTTTATTAGCTTTAACGGTCACTCCTCCTTTCATAGGAACACAGTAAATTGGGCTTACCCAAGCAGTGTCCGAAATAGGATATATAATATCATTATCTAACCATTTTAATATTTCTTTCTTGACTACTTCTTTCATTGTTGGGTTTAATCTTCTTTGAGGATCTACTCATGGCTTATGTTCCTTATCTAAAATAATTCTATGCATACAGATTGAAGGACTAATTCCTTTAATATCTGCTAAAGTCCAACCAAAAGTTTTCTTATATTTTTTTAATATGGCTAACAGTTTTTGTTCTTGTGATTCATTCAATTCAGCTGATACAATAACTGGTAGGGTTGAATGGTTACCTAAGTAAGCATATTTTAAATGTTTAGGTAGAATTTTTAATTTGAGTTCAGGAGGTCTAATTATTGACGGAACTATATTCTTTTCAATGTTTTCAGTATTATCCAATATTTCAAATTTTTCCTGTATATAATCTAGTTTTTCATTATCTGCTTCTTCAATTAATTTAGTATTTTCTTTTTCTAACTTTTCTTCATAATATTCTTTCAAATGTTCATTTTGCAAATGTTCAAGTATTTCCACTCGAAAACATTCATCATCTTTTTCTAAAGCAGGATATTTCATTGATTTTGCTATGTTAAAAGTTACTTTTTGATCATTTACTCTCATAGTCGATTCTCCTTTCTAAACATCGATCATAGCTTTTCCGGTGGCTAAAAAGGGTCTTCCTAATATTATTGGAATTTCTTTATCTTCTTCCATATCTAGAACAATAAAATCGTACCGGGAAGATAAATTTATCCACTTTTACTAACACATCTTCGATAACTCCATTAGGATAAGTCACGGAACAATCAGATTGGCGAAGAGTTCTTGAATTAGGTGAAATTTCTCCTAATTCTAATCTTTTAAAAATTGATAGAGGCATTAAATTTATGCTTGCACCTAAGTCACACACAGCTTTTCGATAAAATTTTTCTCCAATAGCGCAAGGTATAGTGAAACTACCAAGATCTTTTAATTTTTCAGGAAGCTTTTTCTAAATAATTGCATTACACTCTTCGCTAAGTGCAACAGTTTTATTATCTGTAAATTTATTTTTTTATTTAAAATATCTTTCATAAATTTTACATAATTAGGCATTTTTTCTAATTCTTCTACAAAAGGAATATTTACTATTAATTTTTTTAAAATTTCAAGGAATTTAGCAAATTTCTTATCTTTTTTATGTTGTTTAAGTCGTTGAGGAAATGGTGGTGGTGATTTTTTTGTAGATATTTTCATAGGGATCAATGGATTTTCTAAGTTTTGATTTTGTTGATCCTTTTCTTTCTCAATTTCCACTTCCTCATTGTTACTTTTTGTTTCTTTCTGAATTTTAATTTCTAACTCTTTTCCACTTCTTAATTGTATCGCTTTAATTTGTTCTTTTCCTTGGTCTTTAGGATTTATTTCCACATGACTAAGAAAAGTTCCAGGAATTCTATTGTTAAGCGCAGAAGCAATATGTCCGAGTTGAGTTTCAATATTTTTAATTGTTGTTCCTTGATTTTGTAA
The DNA here is from genome assembly GCA_022702705.1 of Papilionanthe hookeriana x Papilionanthe teres. Classification (NCBI taxonomy): domain Eukaryota; kingdom Viridiplantae; phylum Streptophyta; class Magnoliopsida; order Asparagales; family Orchidaceae; genus Papilionanthe; species Papilionanthe hookeriana x Papilionanthe teres. The sequence continues at coordinate 3,318,490 of CM040431.1, read as the reverse complement.
TTGATTTCCTTGAATTAGTAATTGATTTCCTTGATTTTGCAAGTGTTGACCCATACTTAATATTAATTCTTCTATAGATAACTTCTTATCTTTAAATTGAGTGTTATTAAATCCAGGTGGATAAGATGGTTTATAATTTGTATTTCCTTAATTAGGTGGATTTCCTATAGAGTTTTTCATCCATTGTTGATTAGTTGTATTGTTATTCCAATTAAAATTTGGATGATTCTTCCAACTAGGATTATAATAATTCGCATAAGGATTATTGGGTCTATTATTAATAACATTTATAGTTTCATAAGGAGATTGAGAATATATAATTTGTCCAGATGAGTTTTCTTCTAATATAGTAGGGGAGTAATTCATTCCAAAATGGTCTAATTTCTTTGATATAGCAGCAATTTGAGAAGCTAACATAGATATTGCATCATTTTCATGAACACTAGCTATCTTTTTAGGATTTATTCTTTCAGCGTGCCATTGAAAATTGTTAGTAGCCATTTCTTCTATTAACGCATAGGCTTCATCAAATGGTTTTGACATTAATGAACCTCCAGAGACGAGCATCGATGATTGATCTAAGAGATCCTACTAATCCATTGTAAAAAGTTTGTATAATTAACCGATACTGGTAACACATGATGTGGGCATTTCCTAAAAAGTTCTTTAAATCTCTCCCGAAGCTTCATATATGGATTCTCCATCAAGTCGACTAAAAGATGTTATATCATTTCTAAGTTTTGTAGTTTTCGAAGGAGGAAAATATTTGGATAGAAATTTTTGTGATAATTCTCCCCAAGTTTTAATAGATCCGAGTGCTTAATGAATTTAACCACATCTTAGCCTTATCCCTTAAATAAAAAGGAAAAATCCTAAGTCTAATAGCATCATTAGATACTCCTTCATATTTAAAAGTAGCACATAGTTCCAAAAAACAATCAAGATGTAAATTAAGATCTTCATTAGTTGAACAACTAAATTGATTATTCTGTACCATTTGGATAATTGCAGGTTTAAGTTCAAATGAATTAGCAGCTACATCAGGGTTTTGAATAGTTAGGTGAATTTCATCTAATGTAGGGTTGGCATAGTCTCTTTATGGCCTTTGTTGGTTTATATTTTCAATTTATGGATTATTTGCCATTTGTGTTAAATTTAAAATTTCTTTCTTTTGTTTTCTAATTCTTTTAATTGTACGCTCAAATTCTGAATCGTAAGATATTAAATTTTCGTTTCCAAATTTACACATACAATTTTTAAGTAATATTTAAAATAGTCCGTTACTCTAGTAATTATTTTAATAATTCTATTAATTACCTTAATAATTACTTTACTTCACTTCCCCGGCAACGGCGCCAAAAACTTGATCCACTTTTCGATATTTATACTTACAATTTGTGATATAAAAAGTTAGCAACGGCACCAAAAACTTGATCCGCACTGAATATATACTGATGATTCTGTTATGGATTTTATGAATTATATTGTGGATACTACGCAAGTATACTTATCGTTATCAAGTAATATAGGGCTCTAATGGAGTCCTAGATATCGATCCCACAGGGAAGTTAGAAAATTTCAAAGACAAATTAAAGTAAACTTACTTACTAATCTAGTATACAAAAATTAAGAATACTTAAACTAAGTTAAACTAACACTTAAGGTTGAATATAAGATTTCAGAAAAGTATCTTTCTCCTTGTTTTAGAGAATTAAGTCAATGAAAAATTAAATAAGTTTTTAATTGTATTGTGCCAAATAGGAGCAATCATATTCTTTACTCTTTGGTCCAAGTGCAAAGAACATTGACTATTCTTATGTTTGATTACTAAATCTGCGGCTAGGCTGGGAGGATATCGACTGCCACTTCAGAGCTCCCACATTCCCCTCGCCTGAGGGCTAACATCTACACTTCAGCTCTCAAACAATAAACCGAATTGAATATTTTAGTCTGTCACACTAAAATGTCCAATTCTACGCCCAATAGTTAATATTTCCCTATTTATTTGCACCCTCCTTCCAAGGCTTTTGACTTCCCTAAATTTTGGATGTAATCTTTATTATAATTGATATTTCAACATATGTTAACAAATCAATTGGCCAGATTGAAAGTAAATTAAGATTTATGTTAAAGATTAGCACAATTTCTATTTTCATATTTTAGGCACTATTACTTTAATTCATCATTTCACATAATCTCGTTAACAAGGAGAAAGACTAAGGAAACTACTCAGAATGCATGGGAAAAATAACACAAAGCATGGATTTCATTAAAGTTAACAAACAAATAACAAATATACTTATCTCAATTCTTCTCCCCAAGCAGATTCTTGAAGTTCCTTTGACTCTTCCTTCCAGTACAGCACACCAAAACGCTAAACACTCACTCAAAGACTCTTAAATTACACTTAACATTCACACAAATGACAAAAAATACACACAACTGACTAGAATTCGTCTCTATTTATAGAAGGGGTCAAATTTCCAAAGGTTGCTTAAGCACCTCTTCAAAAAGAGTCCAGGTTCAATGTATTTTGGCTCTTTTCAACTGTCTCACCGTCGGCGGCTTGATCTCGTCGTCGGCGGGCTTCTAGAAGATGGGCTAACCGCACCGATCTCACTGTCACTGGGCTCGATCTCGCCTTCAGCAGGCTCCTTATAATTTATTAAAAATCTTTCGGGAAAAAACTCAGCGTCGGCGGCCTAAATCTCGCCCTCGGCGGGACAGTTCAATTTTTATCAATTTGAGTCCTTTTTGCTCCAAATTTTCTTCTTTTATTCTTTTTTCTTTCAGTACTTATAAATCTTCATTCCTGCAATAAAACAAAGAAAATACCTTTCTTTAAAGTGCAATTTCATATAAAATTGGTATGAAATTGTTAATATATTTTCTAGTGATCAATAGGAATCATGTAGCAAAAAGTAAATCTAAACTAAACATTCCATGAAATTAACTAAACCAAAGTCTAACTAGCATAACATGTATCAGCAAGGGAATATAAAAATGTTCTTCAAGACCAAAATAAATTTGTAACACAAACAAAAACACACATAAAACAAATGAGGTCAATTCATCCTTTAACTCATCACATCTTACTAATTTACTTCCAATTTCTAATGGAATCACTACACTAATAATTTAGGTACATTCAAATGATTTTATAAATTATAATCCCAAAGATAAGATTACCACTGATATATTGGTTTCCGGACACTAATCTCAGGTATCATCTAATCCCTATAATTAAGCACCTCTAACAGTTATAAAGATAACGTAAGATCATCCTATGGTATTTATCAAATAGGTTCCCAACTCCTATAAAATGAAAATAAAGTTGCAGAAAGGAAGTAACAAATTAAGAAGGAACTATCAATGTTCTAAATTCATGATTTCTCTTGTAAAATTCAAGTCTGAGTGAGACCCAAGTTATAGTGAACTCGTCAATCCAACTACTACAAGAGATCAAGTCTAGCCATAATAAGAAGTTAAGGAATCACTTCCCTAAAGACACACAAATATCAAATCAAACAACTAACAATCCTAACATCTACGAATCAACAATCAAATTTATCAATCCACTATAAAGCAAATACAATAGATCACTAACAATCATAACTCTCAAGCACAGTACATAAAAGCACACTGATAACAATGGGTTGCCTCCCATAAAGCGCTTGGTTTTTACGTCGCAGGCCCGACAAATGATTCCATCTGGATCAAAATTTCATTTAAGTAATCCTCGATCAATTGCCCAATCATTTTCAGATCCAGGGATTCCTATAAAATCCTCAAATTGTAATTTTTCATTCAGCTCTTCCTTTTCAGATGGATTTATATCAATATTCTTCATATTTTTTTCTAGATCCAATATTCTTCTATTGATTTTTTGAAATTGCATATTAATATCATCCTTGAAATTCATAAGAAATGTATCTTTATAAGATAATTCAATATCTCTCAAATTTTGGATCAGATTCTCTTTAAATAATTCAGATTCAGGATCAAATTCTTCTATGTTACTCTTCTGTTTCAAGTTATCTTCCAATTCTTCTCCTTTATAACTACTAAATGATGGAGGATCTATCTTAGTTGAGGAAATAGGTTTTTCTAATTCCTTAGGAATTTCTTCCAATGGTCTTCCGATATCCTTATCCTCTTTTCTCAACTCAAAGTTCTTTTGAAATTTATCCTCAAATTCTCTTCTAAGTCTTAGTTCAAAAATTTTATCATGTTCATCATTCAATTTAGGTTTTTCTTGTGATTGAGTCGCATCTAAAGATATAAAGACTGGTCGTGTAGATGAATTCCCTAAATAGATAGGCTTTAAAATTGTATGGGGTACATCCATCTTAAGTTCATGAGATTTTTCAACAGATGGAATTAAAAGTTTACTATTTTTGGTAGCATCCATCATTTCACACCTCTCCTGAACATACATACAGTCTTCTTTAAATAACGTTTTTGGACTCATCATGAAAGTCTATTTCAATCTCATTTGTTAACTTACTCTCAAAACTTTCTTGGAAACGGTCTTTACTTAGATAATCAATTTCATCTATCCAAAAACAATCATCTTTTTTTTCTCAGCTTGATATTTCATAGTCTTTAATACATAAAAAGTGACTTTCTGGTCATTAATATTCATAGTCAGCTCTCCTTTTTGCACATCTATCATAGCTTGTCCAGTAACAAGGAAAGGTCTTCCTAAAATAATTGGAATTTCTTTATCTTCCTCAATATCTAATACAATAAAGTCTAAAGGAAAGATAAATTTATCTACTTTAACAAGCACGTCTTCTATAACTCCTTTTGGATAAATGATAGATCGATCAGCTAACATAAGGGTTACAGTAGTAGAAGAAATATCAACTAAACCTAACCTTCTAAATATAGATAGAGGCATCACATTAATGCTTACTACTAAATCACATAAACCTTTTCCACAAAATGTTTCTCCAATTGCACAAGGAATTGTAAAGCTATAAGGATCTTTAACTTTCCGAGGAAAATTTTTCTGAAGTATAGCGCTGCACTCCTCACTTAGTGCAACTGTCTCGTAATCCCCAAATTTCCTTTTCTTGTTTAATATATCCTTTATAAACTTTACAAAACTTGGCATTTGTTCCAAAGCTTCAGTGAAAGGTATATTTATCATTATTTTCTTAAGTACTTTCATGAACTTTGAAAATTTTTTATCCAACTCATGTTGTGTAAGTCTTTGAGGAAATGGAGGTAGTGGTCTTTCCAAACTGATTTTAGTTGGAGATATTAATTTTTCCAGATCCTTAGAAACATGTTCTTCAAGTCTTTTAGATTCCTTTATTTCTCTCACATCTTTCTCTTTACTAACCACATCCTTTATCTCTCTTCCACTTCTTAATTGGACATCTTCTACTTGTTCATTAGTGTTCTCTTTAGGGTTAATCTCAATATTGCTAGGAAGTGTTCCTTTTGGTCTATTGCTAAATGAATTAGCAATTTGTCCCAGTTGATTCTCTATGTTTCTAATCGCAGCATTTTGACTTTGCAACTGGTTTCCCATTTGCAATACCACCTCTTCCATAGAAATCTTCTTATCCTCAAATTGTTGATCATTGTTAGAGTACGGTGGATATGAAGTTCTATAGTTTGTGTTCCCCTGATTATTCCAACTTCCATTAGGATTTGCATGATTATTTTCCCATTTTTGGTTTCCACTATCAATAGTATGATTCCAGTTAAATTTAGGATGGTTCTCCCAACATGGGTTGTAAAAGTTAGAATATGGGTTGTTTATGGTATTTAAAGCATCATATGATAAGTTATAATCAATTATATGCTCTAATGAACTTTTTTTACTTACAGGAGTAAATTGAGGTTGGTTCATTCCAAATTTGTCCAACTTGCTTGATATTGCAGCAACCTGAGATGCAAGAATTGAAATCGCATTTGTATCATGAACACTAGCTACATAATTATGATTTACCCTTGTAGAGAGCCATTGAAATTTATTTGTAGCCATTTTTTCAATTAATGTATACGCTTCATCAAATGATTTTGACATTAATGAACCACCAGCAGTAGCATCAATTATAGACCTAAGGGATCCTACTAACCCATTATAAAAAGTTTGAATGACAAACCAATTAGGCAGAGCATGATGTGGACACTTTCTTAGGAGTTCCTTAAATCTTTCTCAGGCTTCGTATATTGATTCTCCTTCATTCTGACAAAATGAGATAATATCGTTTCTAAGTTGAGTAGTCCTTGAAGGTAGAAAATACTTAGCTAGGAATTTTTGAGTTAACTCCTCCACATTTTTAATAGAGCCAAGTGCTAATGAGTATAACCACATTTTAGCCTTATCCCTTAGTGAGAAAGGAAAAAGCCTTAGTCTAACAGCATCGTCTGACACACCGTTATAACGAAATGTAGCACAATGTTCTAGAAAATATGATAAGTGTAAATAGGGATCCTCTAAAGGAGTTCCCCAAACTGATTGTTCTGTACCATTTGGATAATCTCAGGATTTATTTCAAACAAGTCAACTTCTACTACAGGGTTTTGTATACTTGAGGGAATTTCATCTGTCGTAGGATTTACGTAATCCCTCAATGATGTATGATGATTTTCTAAGTTTTTATCTTGAAATTTTTCCATTTCCATTTCTAGTTTTTTGAGTCCTTTTTGTATTTTTATTTTTTATTTTTTTCTAACTCGGGATCATAAGGCACAAGTCTTGCAGATTCTTTGTTTTTCATATGTAACACAACAAATAATACATTAACAATTAAACAAATAATAGATGAAATATATTCAACACAACAAAATATTTTCACAAACACCTTATTTTTCATATAAACAATTTTTTCACAACACTTTTTCATATAAAAACACTTTTAACACAAAGCAGTTTTTACTACACTACAGTTTTCCAAGTTTAAGCCTAATTACTTTAACTAAAATTCTCCTCAAATTATTACCGAAGCTTCCCCGGCAACGGCGCCAAAAACTTGACCCGACCCACAATTACGTAGTAAATTAACTTCCAAAAGATGGCTAAAAACTTGACCCGATTTATAAATAGCAGCTAGTGTGCAAAATCTTAAATGATATAAAAATTTGAAAATATTTTACACACTAGGGGTACTACGCAAGTATACGTATTGCTCCAAGTAATATAGAGTTTTCTTTAAAAACCTCAGTATCGATCCCAAGAGGAAGTGAAGTAAGAGGTCTTTAGTCAAATTCTAGTCTACTACTAATAATCATTAGTTTGAAATGTCGATTAAAATTGTGTTTTATCTAGCAACTACTCCTAAATGCAAGTGTTAAATGTAATAGTAACTATAACTAAATGCAAATAATAATTCTAAAGATAACCCTTTTTGGACGAATTGGTTTGGGGAATTTTGAGGTAATAAAAACTAGTATTCTTATGTAATGAAATGGATAATGTATAAGAATGAGATGCATTAAATATTGTATGTGTCAAATAGGAGAAATCCTAATCTTTACCCTTTGGTCTAGACATAAAGAACATTGACTAATCATATGTTTGGTTACTGAATCTGTGGTTAGGCTGGGAGGATACCGGCTCTCACTTCGAAGCTCCCACATTCCCCTCGCCCGAGTGCTAACAATCCACACTTTAGCACCCAAACGATAGGACCAAATTGAGGATTTTAGTCTGTCACTCTAAAATCTCCAATTCTACACCCGATTAATATTATTTTTCTATTTATTTGCACTCAACTCCCATGAACTTCACCATCCATGAAATTTGAATGTGGTTCCATTTTTTTTTAGAATTACACCGCCCATTTGGGATAATGTAATTACAATGAATTTTAACACTACAACGAGTTCTTTTTGTATTGTAAATGAAGTGTAAGTAAAAACCATCACATTTATAATTAAAACATCATTTAGCAAGCAACCAAATATTCTAATCATGAATCCTACTCATTACAAAAGAAAAGTAAAACGAAAAAAATGGCATAATCTTCCCATGCCACTATTTCCAAAGAAGGAGAAAGAATAAGAGAGATGTGTCACAAAGCACGAAGAAAACACAACACAAACTTCATTAAACTAAAGCAAATCCACTATGTAAGTGTTTACAAAATCATAAGATAATGAAGAACAATACTTAGCTTTTTCCCTTTAAAAGAAAGATGAAGATCTCTCCCATAAAGTCTCCCATCGATCCATGTAATGGAAGAACAATCACTTACAAATTCTCTCAAAATCTTCTCTCCAATCTCTCCAAAAGGGTAGAAATCTACATTTCTACTCCTAATCTAAGAATCCTAAACATTCTCCAAGATTTTCCTAACATTCCTCTCTTTTTTCTCTTTTGTTTCTCTCCTTTTTTTCTTCTCTTTTCTAACCTAAATTCGCCATTTTAAAGAGTATGGACAAATTCCTAAGAGTTCCTTTAAGCACCCCATCAAAAAAGCATCCAAATACATTGAATTTTGGCCCAAAACTGCCAAAAGTTGGTCTAGAATCTTCTTGGGCACTGTCAGCGGGTTCGAGACCGCTGTCGGCGAGCTTTTCGGTCATATTTCGGCCGTCTCTGGAAAATCTCACCGTCGGCGAGATTGAGGCTACCGTCGGCGAGCAGACTACTGCGCAGCTCCACAGTTTTGCTCCGTTTGGCTCTGTTTTGCCCCATTTCAGTTGTGTTGCGTTCGTAACAGATAGCCCTACAAAATAAACATAAAAACAACCTTCCTTTAAAGTGTAATCTCATTCAAAAATATGCAAGAAGTGTAAAAGAGATTAAGCATCACAAGACTTATCGAAAGGTGGAAAGGCAGAATTTCATTTCTTGCTCGTTTTTGTTCCAAATTGTACCGTTTTTTCTTCCTTTTGCTCCAATCACCATTTCTTGTACCTAAAACGAAAAAACATAGAAAATACCTTCCTTTAAAGTGTAATATCATCAAAAATGAGTAAAGTAATATAGCAAAAAGCGTATATATTTTAGGCGTGTCAATTTATATGGCACATCTAATCTAAATCATCACTTCACCATTTATCATTACAAGGAGAAAGACAAAGAAATCTACTCAGAATTCATAAGGAAGATAGGACAAAACAGAGACTTTATATTTAAAAGCAAAGTCATACAAATAATAAGAAGTAAACACAACTTATCTCAATTTCTTCCTCAAGCAAATCCCTTGAACTTCCTTTGAATCTCCTTCTCTCTTCACAACAACATACAATTCTCACTTAGAATAGTAGGGAAGATGCAATCTCTCACTTTCCCTCTCCTCCTATAACTTATATGAGAAGAATACCTCACAAAACAATACTTTTTCACCAAAACCTAGACTCTAAACTCTCTACACACACTTCCTCTCCACTCACAAAGCACTCGCACACTAATTTACTCCACTTACCCCACTTTTTTCTCCTAGAATTATGGCACCAAATTAATGTTAAAATAGCCTAGGGACGAATTCCCCAAGATATGCCTCAAGAATCCCTCCAAAAGTTATCGAAATACATTGAATCTGGCCTTCACCGACATTGGGCACCGTCGGTGCCCTATCGCGCATAATAATCTGATCTATATGGAAAATGGCACCATCGATGCCCATTTTGGCGTCGTCAACGCCATAACACAGTTTTCTGGTTTTTGCCTTTCATTGCTCTAAATTCATTCCTTTTTGCTACTTTTAGCTCCAATTTCCTAAAATCATCATATCTGTAGAAAAACATAAAAAAATATCTTCCTTAAAATTACAATATCACTAAAAATGAGTACAAAATATATATGAAAAATCCAACATATTTTTGGTGCATCAGTGGTAGGTCACCCTAGCATTTTCTCCCGAAAGACATTACATTGATACAAAACACTCCCTTCATGGCAATGAGGGTGATTTTCTATACATTAGTCAATGCAACTTTATTTTATATTAGTCTAAGAATATGTTGAGGAAGCTCATTACTGAGTAGCCGACTGCGACATCCACTAGCGTATCGATCCTTGGTAGGGGTATGTATCTTTCATATATGTGGCATTCAGATTAGTGAAGTTGACACAAATTATCCATTTTTCATTAGGCTTCTGCACCTTACTATGCTTGAGAGCTATGTAGGATACTACACATCTCGAATGTAGCTGATACGCCTTAATAAGATTCAATTTTTCATATACAATTAATGCCTATATTTGGTGATTTTTAGTGATATTGCACTTTAAAGGAAGGTATTTTGCATACTTTTGTCTTTATGTACGGGAATTGAATTTTTGGTGAAAATGAAGCAAAAACTGTATAATTTGGAGCAAAAACGAGCAAGAAAGAGAATTTTGAGCTCGTACATTTCGATATGTCTTTATATAATCTCATTTACATTTCTCACATGATCTTGAATGAAATTATACTTTAAAGAAAGATATTTTTTCATGATTATCTCGTATATCTGTTAGGAACAAAATGCAACTGAGACAGGGCAAAATAGAGCTAAAACGGAGCTAGACAGAGCAGAATGGTAGAGCTGCGCGGGGTGTTGCCAAATGGCACCAGAACTGGTGCTAGACGACGCCCGGATCCAGAACAGCGCCAAAGTAGAGTTGAACGGTGTCAGATGGAATCAAACAATGTCAGAAGTGGTTATTTGTCCATCTGCATTGAATTTGGATGAATTTTGAAGGGGTGCTTGGGGAACTCTTGGAAATTTGTCCCTACATGATAAATTAGTGATTTTATGACAGAAAAAGTGTGTGTGTGGGGGAGAGGGGGGGAAATGTGGAGAATGTTTAGAGATCTTAGAATAGAAGTAGAAATGTAAGATTTCTACCTTTTTGGAAAGATTAGAGAGAAGATTTTGAGAGAATCTGTAAGGAAATACACTAGCATTACACAGATCAGCGGGATACATTATGGGAAAGATATTCATCTTTCTTTCAAGGGGAAAAACCTAAGTATTATGTTCTTCATTATCTTATGATTTTTTAACCACTTATCTAGTGGATTTGCATTGATGTAATGAAATTTTTCATTGTGTTTTCGTCGTTCTTTGTTATGTGTTTTTCTTACACTTTCTTTTTTTAGAAAATAGTGGCATGAGAAGATTATGCCATTATTTTCCTTTACTTTTTTTTTGCAAAGAGTAGGATTCATGTTTAGGATTTTGGGATGCATGATAGAATATGTTTTGATTATAAATCTGATGGTTTTTACTCTAACTTCATTTACATTGTAATTTAGGCTTGTTATAATGTTAATATTTTTTGGAAAACATATGAGCACGTAGGGCTATGCTTTTTATAACCAAGTAAGAATCACATTTGATGTCATGGATGAGTGAAGTCTCCATGGGATTGAGTGAAAATAAATAGGAATATATCCTTTGATGAGTATAGAATTGGAGATTTTAGGGTGACAGATTAAAATACCAAATTCTGTTCAGATGTTTAGAAACAAAAGCGAGATTGTTAGCCCTCAGGTGAGGGAGACGTGGGAGCTCTGGAGTGAGAGATAGTATCCTATCAACCTAACCATGGATTTAGATTCAAAACATTTGAATTATCCTATGTTCTTCATCGCTCGTGCAGAGGATTAAAGGATATTATTGCTCCTATTTGGCACATACAATAATTAATGTAGTTGAATGAACTTTTAGGAAAATATTTGTTAATGGGTGTAAATTGATTGTTTATAGGGTGAAAGGCAAGATTCATATCAATTTGACTTAAGGCTTTGTAACTTAACACAAAGATTCGTCACATCTGTGGCATATGCTGTGGGATGCTAGGGTGACAGGTTAGTTAGTTCTTGTGGGGGAATCAGGATGTTAAGGAATTTACTTTAAGTTAACCATCTTTATGCACTCGAAAGAGCATAAAGATGATATTTGACCATATTTTCATTGGCTATATTTAATTTTATGTATCTCATTCCTAAACATTATCTAATTCACAGCACAAGAATAGTAGTTTATACATCTCAAAATTCTCCATACCAATTCATTCAGAAAGAGTTATCTTTAGAATTAATATTTACATTTAGAAGTAATTGTTAGAAAAACCACTTAAATCAACATTCCAGACTAAGACCAAATAGCAGTAGACTATAATTGGTCTAAAGGATTTCTTACCTTGCTTCTCTGAGGGATCGATAATGTAATTTTTAAGGAAATCCCTATATTACTTGAAGTTGTACGTGCACTTGCGTAGAAACCCTAGTGTGTGAAATATTTTCTATATTTCATATCATTTTGATTTTGCCCACAAATCGTTCAATATAAATTTGGTCAAGTTTTTGTCACTATTGCAGAGGATTTAAATTGACATATAACACGCAGAAAAATAGCAAACACTATGGGCACATCAAGTCATTGGTGCCGTTGTCGAAGAAGTAACGATAAAAATTTTAGGAGAATTTTCGTTGAAGTTGTAAGACATAGATTTGGAAATTATAATATTATTACCTAGTGTATTTAATTATTGTGTGTTTATTTTAAATAAATTAGAAAATACCAAAAATAATTTTGATATCTATCATATTAGTTAAGTCTTTAAATTGTGTATGTGTAGTTCAGGAGCTGCAGACCTTGAATTATACAACTCAGATTCGGAGGGAACTTTTGGGAGGATGATGAATCAGAAAAGACTCTAAGAATTTATTGTAGAAATGATGGATCAACATAACAATGAATATTTATATTTGGATTATTGTTCTAGTAGCTTTGAAAGAGTAAACCCCAAGAGAGTGATGAATTTTCAAGAAGACATGCTTACTATGTTAAAGTTCTCAGGTTGTAGATATTGTAAGGAAGTGTTGACTTCACTTTTGGTTGAGGTTTAGTCTCTACTAAGATAGCCTAGGGACTAGCCATAGGATTTTCCCAGCGACTTTTCTTAGAGGACTAGCAACGGAAACCCCACCACATAGAAATTCTACATGCTTGTTTTCCTTACTCGGGCTTCCATATGTTAAGGCTCAACCTCTAATACTTAGAAGGAAGGGGCTAAACATAAAGAACACCAAGTGGGATTCCCTATAAGTGACCAAACCTTAGGAGTGACCCTGGGAGATCCGTAGCTCACACCCTGCACTCACACACATATCACCCACTCACAACTCTAAATCTACCACATCCTATTTTGAGTCCCCTGTCTTTTGGACACTCAAGTGTTGGTCTCACCAAACCCAAAGCTTATGGTTGAGGTGGTAAGAACTGACACATAGAGGATCAAAAGAAGGTTACCATTGGTCCCACTCTCTTCACTCTGAAGCCACTCCAGTTTTCCTAAATTTCAGTTTTTAACCCTGGTCCTGAAACTTGCCTAAATTACTAAATTGCCCCTAAAAATCCCAAAATTGACCAAAATTACCTAAATTCTCCAAAATTCATTCCAAAATATTCCCCACCACACAAAATAGCCAAAATCACCCAAATATTTCAAAATTCCCAAAATAGCCCTCAAAATTCCTAAAATCCCCAAAATGCCCTTCTTTAGCCCAAAATCCCAAGTTTGTCCAGAGTTGTCTGAACTTCCCGAAAATCATTCGTGGACTTTCCTCTCATCAAATGATGAAGTTTGACTGTAAATATCCCATACTTCCGAGCTACTTTTGAAACCCTCGACATTTAAATAGCAGATTACTTAAAAAGTGCTCAGGGATTCGTAAAACCTTACACATTGATCGGAAATGCCCCCAACATTGTAGTTTGACTCCAAATTTCATTTAGAATGGCCTCGAGCTTTCTGTTCAGCTTTTTGACCACTTTCCAAAAAAATCCTCGAAATTACCAAAATGCCCCTCCAAGCTAAAAAATTCCATAAATTTCAAAAATTCTCAAAAATTCCAAGAATCCTCCAAATATTTTTAATTTCACTTTGCAACCATCAATTTGATCTAATTTTATCAATATTACCCAATTTGACTAAAAGCCCCAATTTTGATCTAAAGTCAGATTTGACCCAAATTGGACCCATTGTCGACCAATTTCCACTCAATTTAAATTCCAAACTCTTTATAACACTCCTCTAAACTAAATGCCATATTTGATTACCATCAATTTGAGTCCAAGCCTCACCCAAATCTGATTTAATTCAAAATACCCAAATTTAACCATTTTTTGAGTAAATTGATGACGAGATTGTCCGAACGACCTCGGATCCCCAAACGAAATTCATCATTGCATCTGGAACATTTGAATTATTTAGAAATGATATATAACTTGCTATGGTTCGATGCACATCAAAAAAATTTGAAATTTGGCACGTTTCACGTCAAATAATTAAAAATTTTGATTTTAATCACTTAATCCTTTGATTAAACCTAATCTAACCCATGCCTAAACCTCCCTAACAGCAGCCGCCACCTCCCATATCCCTCCATTCGGAATTTTCAGCCATGGTAAGCTTGGCCAAACCTTTCCCTTACCCTCTCGATGCTTGCTTGCTATTGTCGCCCCTCTTTATCTTCATGTGGCATGAGAGGCATGGAGAAGGTCGGCATGGAGAAGACCTTCTCCATGCCTCTATCTCTTCCATGTAGCATTCCAAGCTTAGGTGGCAAGTTTTGAGGAGCTCTTAGCTGCCATTTAAGTCCTCTCCATGCTCTTTCTTGATAACCTAAGAGCTAGGTTCAAAGGATAAGTTTTTTTATATTTTGGTTGTAATGATTTTCCTTAGGGCTGATTTTTACCATCTCTTTCACCTTCATTTGGTTATAAATGGAGCCTTCTTCTTGCTCCTCTAAGGTTGGCCAAAAATCATAAGGGGAGGTGCTGCTGGATTCTCCATTTCCTTGCTCTTACTAGCCCCAAACTATTGCCGGTTCATTCTTCACATTGGTGGAAATTTACTTCATGCTTTAAGGCTTAAATGATGGATTGTTCTTATGCTATTGTGAAGTTTTATTTGCTCTCTTATGATTGATTTAAATTGCCGATTTAATGGTTTAAGATTTGATTCATTTTGTGAGATTTTATGGAGCATTTTGGATCCTCCTTGGCTTGGCCGAAAATCCATGTATGGAGGCTCCAAATTGATTTTTGTTATATGATAGTTAAGAGGTTTTTCTTACACCTCTTTGGTGGCTAAAGGTTTTATGCTTTGGTGGCTAAAAAATCATGCTTAATCTTAATGTTTATATTGCTTCATGTAATATTTAAGAGGTCTTCTTACACCTCTTTTTTATGGCTAAAATTTCATATTTATGGTTAAATATTTAGCTTGCTATATGTGATATTTAAGAGGTTTTTCTTACACCTCATTGATGACAAAAATCCATGTTTGTAGCTAAGTATTTAGCTTCCTTTGTGAAGTATTTAAAAGGGCTTTTGTTCTCTTTATGAATGGATAAAATCCATATTTGTAGCTAAATATTAAGTTTGTTTCATGAAGTATTTAAGAAGCCCTTTTATCTTATAGCTAAGTATTTAGCTTGCTTTGCGAAGTATTTAAGAGGCCCTTCTTCTCTCTTTATGAATGGCTAAAATCCATATTTGTAGCTAAATATTTAGTTTGTTTCATGAATTATTTAAGAGGCCCTTTTTCTCTCTTTATGAATGGCTAAAATCCATGTTTGTAGCTAAATATTTAGTTTGCTTCATGAAGTATTTAAGAGACCCTATTGCTCTCTTTATGAATGTCTAAAATCCATTTTTGTTGCTAAGTATTTAGCTTGCTTTGTGAAGTATTTAAGAGGACCTTTTGCTCTCTTTATGAATGGCTAAAATCCATGTTTGTAGCTAAATATTTAGTTTGTTTCATGAAGTATTTAAGAGGCCCCTTTTGTTCTCTTTATGAATGGCTAAAATTTATGTTTGTAGCTAAGTATTTAGCTTGCTTTGAAAAGTATTTAAGTGGCCCTTTTGCTCTCTTTATGAATGGCTAAAATCCATGCTTGTAGCTAAATATCTAGTTAGCTTCATGAAGTATTTGGGAGGCCCTTTTACTCTCTTTATGAATGTTTGAAAATTCATGTTTGTGGCTTAATACTTGGGTAGCTTCATGAGATATTTAAGAGGCCTTTTTGCCCTCTTTATGAAATGATAAAATTTCATGCTTATGGTTAAATATTTGGATAGCTTCATGAAGTATTTAGGAGGCCTTTAGATCTCTTTATGAATAATCAAAAATGCATGCTTGTAGGTGCTTAAAGTTTAATGGTTTCATGTGGTAGTTTGGAGCCATCCCAACTCCTCCATGCTTGGCCAAAATTTCATATGTAGGAGTTTAATATTGTGGTTCTTTCATTTAGCATTTCATGGCCCCTTTTGGCTCCTCTTCAAGTTGGCTAAGGATGCATGCTAGTGGCTTGGTAATTTACATGTTCTATGTGATACTTGAGAGCTCCTTTGCTCTCTTTCATGTTGGCTAACGGATACATGCTTTGATATTTTCATTTGGGAATGTTTTATATCAACTCTATGATATCCAAAAATAAAATTCCGCATTTATGTGATCTTTTGGAATTGTTTCACATCAACTTCATGCTACCCAAAAATAAAATTATGCACTTATGTGATCTTTTGGAAATGTTTTACATCAACTTTATGCTACCCAAAAATAAAATTCAGCACTTATGTGATCTTTTGGAAATGTTTTATATCAACTCTATGCTTACAAAAAATGAAAAATCTACACTTACCACTTTTTTTGGGATTGGTTTAGACAAATCTTATGTTGCTATAAAGTGAAAATTTGCATCATTATGTTTGTTTGGAGTTGGTTTTAAACCTCTCCTTGCTGCCTCTATGTCAAAGATATCATTGTTGGACTTGTCATAAGTTGGTTTAAGTCATTTTCTTGCCCCCTTCATTTAAAATCCACTTTGGTAAGCATGATTGGTATTATTTTCAAAAAAAAAAAAAAGAGAAAAAGAGAGAAAATTTTGGGAAGGAAATTTCATGCTAGCCTAGTTTTCTTTGAAAAGAATGGCATGTCAATTTGTGATATTTAGCATGTTTTGATAAGCTTATGTGCAATTTTCTGATTTAAAATTCACCACTTGTGAAACACTCACAAAAGAGGCTATGTGAGCTTTTTTTGCATTCTTTTCACTAAGTTTTCATATGTATATCATCTAAGCCTCAATTTCATACACTTTTCACCTTATTCTATACTTTAATGTTGTTTAAAAATGGTTAGTTCACATGGAAATATTTTGGTAAGCTTATGTGCAAATTTTGTATTTAAAATTCACCACTTGTGAAACACTCACAAATGAGTCCTTGTTGGCTTACTTTTCATTCATTTCACTAAGCTTTCACATGTATATCACCTAAGCTTCAATTTTACATGTTTTTTTCACCCCATTCCATGCATAAAAATGGTGTTTTGCTTGTAGGACTTTGAATTTCCCCTTTGCATATACAAATCAACCTATGAAGAAGAAATTGTCATATGCCCATTATATGAAATTTATTCTTCTTCACATATATGTTTAATGCACTTCTCTTGGTTGTGTTTATGTTTATTTGGAAAGGAGGTTATCATATTCATGCTATGCCAAAGTGAAGGTTTTGCATCTATATGTTCATTTGGAAGGGATGCCATCATACCTATGCTATGTTAAAATAAAAATCTGCATTAGTTTACTTATTTGGAATGAGTTTGGATCAATTATATGCCTTACTAAAGTAAAAGTCTGCATTAGTTTAATCATTTTGGATTGGTTTATGTCACATCTAAGCTATTCCTAAGTGAAAATCTGCACCTATACACTTGTCTAAGGTTGATTTAAATCACTTCTATGATATCTTTATGTGGAAATAGACATCATTTTATTTGCTCGGGATTTGTTTAGAACATTCCTATGTGACCTCTACATGGTAAATTTTAATGCTTGGTATATTCTACATTAATTTTAAATATCTCCTTGCTGCCCTTATATTAAAATTTATATGGATGAGACTTATTTATGTTGCTTGCAAGAAAGAAAAGGGAAGGAAAGGATGTGGTATGCCTACCACTTCAAAGGAGCAAATTTGGGAATTTACTTCATGTTTAGCTTGCTCTCATTGTGTACATGCTAGTATTGGGAGTTAACTTTCTCACTTGCGTATTTGCTTCTCTACAAATTCTTTACTCGCTATAACACATTGTCTTGATACACCTAGTTGTTTAGTCTCTTTGTTGTGGTATACATGAAAAGGTTTGTGCCTCTTAGGAGATGTGAAGGTATGAAACAAGTAGGGTTGTTAGGGATAATACTTTACATGGTGATTTTGAGTCTTCCCCCTTTGCCAGTTTTCTACCTTGATAAATTGCTCCCCTTGCACCATGTTGAAGTGGTTTTGTCTTTTCTACTTTATATGTTTTATAAATTACTCCCCTTGCACCATGTTAAAGGGATTTAGTCTTCTCTACTTTGCATGTTTGATAAATTACTCCCCTCACACCATGTTGGAGGTGGTTTCTCTTCCGCACTTCATATATCTTGTAGTCACCTCTCTGTACCATGTTGGGAGAGGTTCGGTTCACCTGTCTTGGATGTTTTACAGACATCCTCTCCCCTACGCTCATTCGTAGGGATTTGGCCTCACACGTTTTTCTCACTCCATGGCTGCCCCTTTTGCACCACATATGGAGTTTACTTTTGCCCTTACACCAGATCATGTTTATTACTTTGTGCGGTTTTGAGAGACAATCCACCCCTTTTTTGACGCTGTTCTGGGTGGATTGTTGATCTACCTAAAAAAATACCCATTTGTATGCCTTATTTATGATTCAATTCTTAAGGATATTATGCTTTAATGAAAGGTATTTTCATGTTTTTAGATGTAGATGATTAAAATGAGTCCAAGAAAGAAAAAGAAGGAAAAAGGAGCAAAAAGGAGAAAAAATGGAGCTTATGGAGCAAATTTTGGAATTATTGGCCTGGCACCTAGGTGCTAGAGTCCGGCGCCTAAGCGCCAGTTCGATACAGACGTTGTTAAGTTTTTTTGATGACTTTGGGCAGTTATTTTGACGGTGTTAAGCGGTTATTAGAGCTTCTAGAAGACTGGAAGTTTCTCCTAATATATAGGACATGTGATACAATGTATTTGGACATAAAGAAACGGTCTGGATCGCGAAGAGGTGAGACCCAAAGTGAAGGGGTGTGAAAGACCTGGTCACCGAGTTCGGCGCATAGGCGCCAGATCCCGGAGCCTAGACGCGACGGTTACCTTCTAGAAGATACATTAAATTTGGACGAATTTTGAAGAGGTGCCTTAAGCAACCCCTGGTCAAAATCAGAGCTCTACAAATAGGATCCCATTCTATAGAGAAAATTGCACTAAAACCTCCCCTCTTAGGACACATACCCATTTTAGCATATTCTCTCTCATCTCTAGTTTAATTTAGTCTCTTCCATACTTAAGGTGCCACTTTATTTTGTATCTAGTGAGTTTATTTTGAATGTTTATTATGTGTTATTGTTGTTGGAGTCTTTCATCATTGCTTTGGAGTCAGTAGAAGTCAGCCGATCTCTTAAATGAACACTTCAGATAAGTATTTGTACTTTGGTTCGAAGTTTTATAAATATGTTTTTTTGTGTTATTTTAATGAGTTTTAAGTAGTTAGTTATCTTTCTCCTTTCAACTATGAAAAGATTATAAATTAATTAAATTTCGTAGGAGAATTAAATATAAAATATTTAAAATATTTTGAAGATATTAATACATGATCTTAGTTTACTTTTTAAATTGGCCATTTAATTTGTTAAAACTTGTTGAAGAATTTTGAGACCTATCCGGAGATAAATTCTTAACTAGTAGATATCACATGAATCCTTAGGTAATCGCAGGCTATACGTGGATTGTTTAAGGTGAAGTGCAAATAAATAGAAAGATATTATTTATTGGGTGTAAAATTAATTAGTTTTTAGAGTGACAGACTAAATTCTAATAATTTGGTTTATAGAAAGGTAACGGGTCGCTGGTAGGGCCGACCATAGCAACCCTTGGACATCTAGTAATGTGAGTCTAGATTAACCCATTCTACTAATAAAACATCCTGAGCCTAACTATTGATTAGTCAATGTTCTTTGCACCTGGGCCAAAGGGTAAAGAATAGGAATGCTTCTATTTGGCACAATACCATAATCTTAATTCCCTACAAAAGATAATTAATCTATAATATTTGAATTAGTTGAAAAAGGAGAAAGTCGTTTTATACTTGCATAGAATTTTAATTACTGCTTATTGTAATTTACTGCTTACTGCTTCTTTTATTTTAGTAAAATTGTTATTTAAATATATATATTTAAAAAAAAGAGTATATATAATTTGCATAAGAAAATTTCAAAATATTACTTAAATCTCTTACTTTTTATTTCACTATCACTGTGGGATCGATAACCAGGACTCCACTAGAGCCCTGTATTACTTGAACGATACGTATACTTGCGTTTAAAATTGTGATTTTTACAATAATTAAATCTAAATATAAAATTATAAAAGTAAACCTCGTGCATCAAGTTTTTGAAGCCATTTGTCAGGAATTAAATATTCTAAAAAGTGGTATCAAATTCTTATATTTTAAAGCATATATAAAGTCGCATCGCATCAAGTTTTTGGCGCATGTTGTCGGGGATAAGATAAAATAAAAAGTAAAAGCAAAACATAAAAACAAAACATAAAACAAAAATATTTCTTTAAATTTTTATGCGTAGTTCTGGATCTGAAGGATTACTACCTTCTGATTCTGAATTAGAAAGAATAATTAAAAGAATTAAAAAAGTAAAATAAATTTCAAAACATCAAAAAATGGCTAACTTACATAACAATAATCAAAATCCAATCGAAATTAATGAACAAAATGTTTATAAACCATTAAGGGAATATGTAAACCCTGCAGCTGATATATTTCATGTTAGTATTCAAATTCCAGCTGTAGATGCTAATTATTTTGAGCTTAAACCTTATTTTATTCAAATGGTTCAAAACAATCAATTTGGAGGAACACCTAATGAGGATCCAAATTTACACCTTGCTAGTTTTTAAGAACTTTGTGCTACCTTTAAATGTAATAATGTTTCTGATGATGCTATTAGGCTTAGACTCTTATCTTTTTTCTTAAAAGATAAAGCAAAGATGTAGCTTAATTCATTAACAACTTGTTCTATTAAAACATGGGCGGATATGGCACAAAAATTCCTTGCTAAATATTTTTCTCCTTCTAAAACTGCTAAATTGAGAAATGATATTACTTCATTTGCATAATTTGATGGTATCATATATAATTTGCATAAGAAAATTTCAAAACAATTTATGAAGCTTGGGAAAGATTTAAAGAACTATTAAGAAAATGTCCTCATCATGCTTTACCTGATTGGTTAATTATTTAAACATTTTATAATGGACTTATTGGATCACTTAGATCAATTATTGATGCTGCTGGTGGTGGTTCTTTAATGGCTAAGACATTTGAAGAAGCCTGCACCTTAATTGAAGAAATGACTAATAATAATTTTCACTGGCCTTCTAAAAGGTTTAATCCTAAAAGAGTGGCTAGTATTCATGATAATGAAGCCTTTTCTATTTTAGCTTCACAAGTGGTTGCGATATCTAAGAAATTAAATAATTTTGTTATTAACATATCGCATGTAAGTAATGATAATTCTGCAAATCCTGATGATTCTCAAACAATGGAAACTTTGCGAGCTATTGCTAGTAAAACTAATAATCCTTATTTTAATTATTATAATCCTGGTTGGAAAATCATCCTAATTTTAATTGGAGTAATGGACATCAAGTTAATCCAAATTGGAACAATCAAGGAAATTTAAACTATATACCAACTTATCCTCCTAGTTATAACAATCAGCAGAAAAAGTTATCTGTAGAAGAATTGATCTTGCAACTAAGCAATCAGCTACAAAGTCAAAACACTTTTATTCGTATTATTGAGAATCAGATGGGTCAAATTGTTAATTTCATTAATTAGAGACCTCAAGGAACACTGCCTAGCAATGTTGAAATTAATCCTAAAGGATCTAGAAAAGAACATGAACAAGCAAAAGCTGTACAACTGAGATGTGAAAAGGAATTAAAAAAGAAAACACGGAATGAGATTGAAAAGAGAAAGAAGTTGAAGAGATTGAAAAACGTAAAGATACCCTTTCTCCAAGTAAAGATCAGACTGTTCTACTTATTGAAGTGGGAGTTGAAAGACCACCACCACCTTTTCCTCAAAGACTTAAACAGCTGAAGCTTGACCATCAATTTTCTAAGTTCTTTGAATTTTTTAAGAAACTTACCATCAACATTCCTTTTGTTGAAGCTTTGGAGCAAATGCCAAGCTATGCAAAATTTATGAAGGATATTTTAAGCAAGAAGAGAAAATTTGAAGCTTATGAAACTGTTACATTAAGTTAAGAATGTAGTGCAATAATTCAGAAGAAATTACCTCAGAAACTTAAAGATCCTGAAAGTATCACTATACCATGTGCTATTAGAGAAAAATTCTGTGGAAAAGCCTTATGTGATTTAAGAGCTAGTATTAATCTCATGCCATTTTCAATCTTTCGAAGGTTAGATTTAGGAGAGATTTCTCCTACCACTGTAACTCTTTAGTTAACTGATCGATCGATCACTTATCCTAAAGGAGTTATAGAGGATATTCTTGTTAAGGTAGATAAATTTATCTTCCCTGTAGATTTCATTGTTCTAGATATGGAAGATGATAAAGAAATACCTATCATTTTAGGGAGACCTTTTCTAGCTACCGGTCGAGCTATGATTGATGTGCAAAAAGGAGAATTAACGATAAGAGTTAATGATCAAAAGATAACATTCAATGTTTTGAAATCAATGAGGTATCCTGAGAAAGAAAAATGCTATCAGATGGATATTTTTTATTATATGATTGAAAAGCATTACCAAGAAAAATATAAGGTCATTTTTTATGATAAAGTTAAAGAATCTATGTTATATGATGAGTCATTAAATGAAGAAAATTCATCTGAAGAAACTCATTATATTCATGAAAATTGAGAAATTTTAGACACAACTAAAAATGATATATTATTACCCTCAATTGAAAAAGTCCCTGAACTGGAATTAAAGTTGTTACCTGCACATTTAAAGTATGCATTTCTAGGAGATTCATTAACTTTACCTGTAATTATATCTTCAAAATTAAGCAAAGATCAAGAAGAAAAATTAATAGAAGTTCTTAAGAATTATAAGAAAGCTTTTGGTTGGACTTTGCAGATATAAAAGGAATAAGCCCTTCAATCTGTATACATAGGATTTTAATGGAAGAAAATTGTAATCCTACTATTGAACCTCAAAGAAGATTAAATCCAACTATGAAAGAGGTTGTCAAGAAAGAGATTTTAAAATGGTTAGATGCTGGAATTATTTATCCTATTTCAGATAGCCAATGGGTAAGTCCTATTCATTGTGTTCTGAAGAAAGGAGGAGTAACTGTCATTATTAATGAAAAAAATGAATTAATCCCAACAAGACAAGTTACTGGATGGCGAATTTGCATTGACTATCGAAAATTAAATAACGCCACTAGAAAGGATCATTTTCCTTTACCTTTCTTGGATCAAATGCTGGATAAACTAGCTGGACACTCATATTTCTATTTTCTGGATGGATATTTTGGTTATCATCAATTACTTGTTGCTCCTGAGGATCAAGAAAAGACAACATTTACTAGTCCTTATGGAACATTTGCCTTTAGAAGAATGCCTTTTGTTTTATGCAATGCACCTACAACTTTTCAAAGATGTATGATGTCAATATTATGTGATTTGATTGATAAAGGAATAGAAGTATTTATGGACGATTTTTCAATTTTTGGAACTTATTTTGAATCTTGCTTAGAAAATATAATGAAAGTTTTGAAGAGATTTGAAGAAACAAATTTAGTTCTAAACTAGGAAAAATATTAATTTATGGTCACAGAAGGCATTGTACTTGGACATAAAGTTTCACAAATACGGATGGAAGTTGATCAAGAAAAAGTGAAAATTATTGTTGAACTGCAACCACCTACTACTGTTACTGATGTAAGAAGTTTTCTGGGTCATGCTGGATTTTATAAGAGTTATATAAAGGATTTTCTAAAATTACTAAACCTCTTTGCCATTTATTGGAAAAATAAGCTAAATTTGAATTTAATGAAGATTGTCTGAAAGTGTTCAATATTCTGAAAGAAAGTTTAATCACTGCATCTATCATTGTTGCACCTGATTGGAATAAACCATTTGAATTAATGTGTGATGTAAGTGATTATACAATCGGAGTTGTATTAGAACAAAAAGATGAGAAGTTTTTTAAAGTTGTATATTATGCTAGCAAAACTCTTAATGAAACTTAAGTAAATTACACAACTACTGAAAAAAAGCTGTTACCAATAGTATATGCCTTTGATAAATTTAGACCATATCTTCTTGGAACAAAATGTATTGTGCATACTGATCATTCTGCTATTAAGTATTTGATATTTAAAAAGGATGGTAAACCTAGATTGATCAGATGGGTTTTACTTTTGCAAGAATTTGATTTTGAATTTGTGAACAGAAGAGAGACTGACAACCAAATTGCTGATCATTTATCAAGAATAAAAAATAATGATGAGAAGATTTATGAAGAAAATATAAATGATAAATTCCCGGATGAGCAATTATATGTCATTCAAGGATTACAAATGTCGTAGTATGCAGATATAGTTAACTATTTGGTTAGCAATATTTTACTATACGGGATGAATAGTAAATATATTAAGAAATTCAAGAATGATTGTAAATCATAGATTTGGAAAGATCCTCATTTATTTAAATTAGGAAGAGATTCTATGATTCGAAGATGTGTACCTTATGAAGAAACTTTTGTAATTATTCAAAAATTTTATGATTATGAAATTGGAAGACACTTTGGAGTGGATTATGTTTCAAAGTGGATCGAAGCTGTAGCTTTACCGAACAGTGATTCCAAAAGTGTTTCAAAATTTTTAAAGAAAATGTTTTTTAAAAGATTTGGAATGCCTAGGATAATTATCACAGATGAGGGAAGTCATTCCAGAAATTTAAGAATTCAATGATTTCTAGAAAAATTCAGAATTAAGCATAGAATTGCAACTGCTTATCATCCTCAAATAAGTGGAATGGCTGAAGTATCAAACAGAGAAATTAAAAGAAAATTGGAAAAGACTGTTAATCCTAAAAGAACTGACTGGGTTGATAGACTTGATTTTGCATTATGGGCTTATAGAACAGCTTATAAGACACCTATCGGAATGTCACCTTATCGGTTAATTTATGGTAAACATTGTCACTTACATGTTGAACTGGAGCATAAAACTTATTGGGAGATAAAGGAGTTCAATTATAATTTGAATACTGCAGAAGAAAAATGATTAATACAACTGAATGAAATGGAAGAAATTAGAAATGAGTCTTATGAAAAATGCTAGAATTTATAAGGAAAGAATGAAGAAATTGCATGACAAAATGATTTCTAGGAAAATATTCGAGCCTGGACAACAAGTATTATTATTTAATGCTCGTTTAAAACTTTTTCCTGAAAAATTAAAATATTAAAGATTCCAAAACTAGAAAAGTATTTGTCGGCATATTTTTAGGTTTGTGTGTTGTGTTTTAAAAAAGGGGTCGCCTACAGAAGTTGTCGGCGAATTTTAAATTTTAAATTTAATTTTAAATATATATATATATATAATTTAGAAAGTAGCATTTGATTTTGAAAATAATTTTAAGTTTGAAAATTTTAAGATATGAAATCAAACCGACCTCACATCCCAAATAGTTTATATAAATGAGCGCCACATCACAAGCTGTGTATCTATCCCGAAGAATAGACACTACTTGATGATGGGGCTCGATTAAATAAACTAGAAGATTTGTGACATCCGTTTGGTCTGCGAACCAATTTTATAAGCCGACAAGTTCCCCTACTTAATATAAAGGAATTAAACAGGGTTTATATTACCTGGGTTCTTAAAGTTCCCTATAAGGGCAAGCCCTTATAGTTAATTACATCTTAAATGACGGGAATCATTTAAGAAAACTCTCGATAAAGATCAGTGGTTCTACTTTCAAGAATTTCAAAGTTTAAGGTTTTTAAAGGATTGGATATTGGAAATTTCAATAGGGATTAGCCCAAATTTGAAACAGTTTATTTCAGGAGTCCAAAGGAAGAGAAGTAGGAGAAGCTGAGGATCCAAGAAGAATCTTGGAAACTTCCCAAACTATCCAATTGTTTGGCTTCAATTTGGGAGTTTTTTTAATATTATAATCTTGTCAATTTTAATTAATTAGGACTTATATTCGTATGATATGATCATACAAATAGCCTCGAAGATGTGAGGGTTTATGTCGTACCAAACGATTACCTCAGAGTCCTAAGACCGGTTAGGATTTTAATTTGCATAAAATGATTATGCAAGTGCCTAACGAAAAGGTTGAGGATTTATATTGCACTAAGCAAACTACCTCAAAATCCTATGGCTTGGTTATTTATTTCTAAGAATGGTTTTGTTGAAGTAGACCCGAGTTTTGCTGACGACGATGGCTGTGCTGCCCACTATGCTCCAAGCTCCTTGTTGTTGCAGAGGTTTAGTTTTAGAAGGTGAAAATCAGGAGATGAGAAAAGTGTTTTGGTTTAGAAGAGTCTTAAAGTCCAAATGTCTTTAATGTTTTATTAGGGGAATCTTAAAGTTGATTATAACAACACCGGTTAAGATCCCACGGTTCCATCATTCCGGCACCGTTATTTTTATTGGATTCACTTAGTCCAGATTAATTTGCTAAACTCAACTGAATGAGTTCCACACTTTCATTTGGACCGTGGGAAATCCCGTTAGCAACACGTAGGTTACATCATCCGAGGGATTCCCGATCATCCAACAAGACGTTTTAATTTAATTATAGTTGTAGTTTTGTGTTCTGTTTGTGATTAAATTTTGAGTTGTTTTATATTTTGAAATATTGTTGTGATGGATTTTATCTTGTTGTGACTTTTGATTTTAGTTTTGGGTTTTAGTTTTGTGGCTATCCTAAAGGTTTCAGTTTTCATGCAAGGTGTCAATCTTGTTTAACATGCAAGAAAAGTAAAGTGCAGTACAGGTAAGTAAATTGCAATAAAATAAAAGCATACCTGGAGGGTCTTCCCGTCATTTCCAAGCTGCACTTAAAACACATGTTAGAGCATTTATATATTTGCAAAAAACACTTAGGTAAAGCTAAGGGAAGGTTTTGGTTGTCTACCAAAGTCCTAATCCTATAGCTAGTTAATTCCTATGACGTCTAGGATCTTGTGTTTTGTGGATGATTTTCTTCACCAAAGAATAATTGAATTTAATTGTTCTTCTAAAACATCTCATTATATTGAGGAAGTGTTTAGGGTGAATCCTAAACATCTATTCAATACTTCTGAGATTATTTTGAGTCCAAAAGAACTTCATTGTACAGGTAAATTAATCATCCAAGAATTTAGTTAAGTTCTGCTTCTTGCTCACTGAACTTGGACATTTGATTATCCGATGAGTAAAGTGACATTTCACTTAATGCTTTATTTAAGAGTTATAATAATGAAAGTCTTTAGAGGCAAATCGGTTTGTTAAAGAATTTAACCGTTTTGATTTAAGATTGAATTGATGATTTAAAATAATTTAATTTATTTTCAAAATTCAGGTTGATCTTCTTCTAAGTGTTTAAACAGTTTGGATTGAAAGAGGTGTTTAGATTATTCAATTTGATTAAACTTTTAATGATTTAAATTTGATTTGACTTAATTGTAGTACTTTAGGTGAATTTTAATTGGTTTGATTTTTTAATTATGAATTATTTTGAGATTGATTTTTAATGTTTCAAATTTGTTTTAAGTTTGTTTTTAAGTGATTTTAAGTTGATTTTAATGTTTTAGATTTTATTTAATTTGACTATTAAATTACTTAATGTTTTAAACTTTAATTGAATTGAGGGTTATTTTCCTTTTAATTATTTAATTATTAATTCCAATTATCATCTTACATTTAATTCAAAGTTAAATATTATTAAAATGATTCATTTAGGGATTTTAAATTAAAGAATTGATATCTTCTTAGGTCATATCCCTAACCTTAATAATCCAAAATTTTAATCTATTCTTCCAAAATTTAAATTATTTAATTAATTAAAGTTCACTTCAAATATTTTCAAGATAATTAGTGGGTTTCTACCCCTTAATTCCCTAGGTTTCAATCATCTATGAGAAAAGTTAAGATCAGATATTTTACCCTCCCTTTGATTAGACCTAAATATTAATTAGGGTTAAAATCCTTTAATTACCTTTATGCCCCTTTAGGCTTATTTATTTCATAACTCATCAAATTAATCTCAAATGAACTTAAAATTTTTATGTCACTTCACTCATATGTCAATTAAGACATTAGAGGGGAAGATTTTATTTTTCTGAATTTAATTTAATTTATATAATTTTTTTATGAAAAATAAGGGTTTTCAATGAAAATTCAACAACATGACCAAGATAAGGTTTCTTTCCTTAGGAAAATTATGGGATGTTCTTACTGACTAGAGGAACACTTGGACCAATTTTGGTGTTTTTTTAATTATATTTTATTTATTATAATTATTTTAATTTTTGGAGTGTTAATTAATTATAAAATAAAATTAAAGTTGAAAAATGAATTTCATATTTTTCTTAAGTCTCTCTGACCTCAAGGAGTTCAGAGAAATAAATTTCATATTTTTATGACTTTTCATTGATTTACTAGAATTAAATTAGTGAAAAGGTTGAAAAATCCATTTTTAATATTAAAAATTATCTTAAGGTTTTAAAATTCAATATCTTTACTTTGAGGCTTAGGAAAAATATTTCATTTGTTCCTAAGTGATTAGGAGGTGAAATATGACATTTTTATGATTTTTAATATTTTTTGTGATTTTTATTATTTTTTAATTATTAAAATATTAAAAATATGATTAAAAATGAAAATTTTTAGAAAATTCTAATTTTAATTTTTATAGACTCCTCTAATATCAGAAATGTCCCAAAACCAATTTGGTGAATTTTTGAAATGTATTTTTGGGGTTATAAATTTTTAAAGTTTAATTTTAATCATGTGGCTTAATTAATTCATTTAGTGGGGCTAATCATTTCCAATTGACTTCAAATTTTTATGCAAGGTTCTCTATATCCTAAAGATTAATGGAGAATTGATTTCAAGTTATTTTGATGTGTGGTTAACCCTGATTAATTAAAGATCAATTTTGAGTATTTAGGCTAACTAGGGTTATTCATAATGAATCAAGCTTAACCATAATTATCCTAGGGTCCTCTTGTTTTAAGAAACTTCCCCAAATTTTCTTGGAATTTATTGAACAATATGTTAATTATTGGAATTAAAATACCAAAAATAGTGACATAAACTTGAAAAATACATAACTTTCCATAAAGATGTCCTCTGACCTTAAAAAATTCAGGGAATGTTTCCAAGATCAGAGGCTTCAAAAGCCCTATGGTCTCATGCCATATTGAATTGTCTATGCAAATGGAGAATCAAAATACTGAAATGAGTAAATAATTAATTAAAAATAAAATACTCATCAAAAATAACTTGATTTCTTTTCCACATTATTATCCTCTATTCACTGAGCAAGAGGGTATTTTTAGTTTATTTTTATGATTTTTCTACACAAAGATATGGATTTTCTAAGTTCTGGGTATTTAAATAAATAAAAAAATCCATATTTTCCTACTTAACCACGCGGCGCCGCGTCAACCTAGGCAGCTCTAAAGCCCACGCGTCGCGCTCCCATTCGACGCCGCCATCTGACTCATCGCTCCAGGGTCCTGCGGTTCATGTAACGTTCTTCGATCCGGCGCGATCTGGGCCATCCACTCGATACACGCTCGATAGGACGGCGTCTGGTCATCGTCTACGACTGGTGTGTACCCGTGACCGTCCACACTAAAACCCTATGAACTCTCTCATTTCTCAACGAATTTTTGTGTTCTTATGCTCTATGGATTTGTCTTAAAGAGACGAACACATCCATACGGTTTACATGCTATGAAATTAAGTAAATCAAAATGGAGAATCACTGGAAGCTCGAGAGGAAGGAATTATCCATACCTTTGCTCTGAGAAGTGTAGCTTCAATCAGAGAGTTGTGTCACCTTCGATTGCACCTAAGGAAGCTCTAGATGAAGTCTCTAGCTCTGGTGCATTGTCTAGGTATGAAAGTGTCCACAGCCGATTTCAAAGCTTGGAGGCTAGAGCAACTGAGTGGCCTGGAGAGGGGGCTTTCAATGGGGAACTCCTTCTCTTGGTCCTGTGCAGGTGTGGGTGAGTTTAATTTGGATTTGGTGGAGGTTTGGAAGATGTCCTGTTTTTGGGCTTGAATTTGAACTCACAAATTGAGCTCAGCTGGGAAAAATTGGGGCTGGAATTCAATGGGGATCAAGTGCTCTAGGTGAGGAGAAGGTCTTGGAGCAATTTTGACAGAGTTTTGTTTAGGTCTGGTTCATCACCTCCTTTGGCCGAGAGGGTGGTGGGTTTAAACAGACATGGCTAGAGGGCTTCCTAGGGGGGTTTGATGCTTGGGATTAGCTACTCTATACAAGAGAAGAACAGCCATGGTGTTCAATTGGACTGGGACAACTCAGCAAGGAAGAATTAAAAATTTTGGCTCACATGGAGCTCTCGGCCATGGCGTTTTCCGGCGACCCAGGCTACTGACCGGCAGGGTTAGGTCACCATCTTGATCAGAAGGGTCAGGGGTTGGCAATGGTGCAGTCAATTAGCCATGGACATGTGTAAAGCGTTTAGCTTTAAGTGGCATGGGGAGAGGGGTGATTTTGGATCCAAATGGATCAAGTCATGCAAATGGGTTGGGTTCACCTCTCCAAGCTCGTTTGGGCTGAGGGAGATCAGGTGAGTCAGCTAGCTTAGTGGGGAAAAGTCACCATCTAAGCAGATTTAAGTTTAAACATGGTTTAGGGGAAACATGGGAGTGCTTAATCACTTTAAGGGAATCAAGAAAGAGGCTCCTCCTTTTGCCCAATATGGCATGGTCACATGAACATTACTCACATGGCTTGCATGGGGCTTAAGGATGGCTTCATAGCTTCATTTGGGCTTGGGGCAAGGCTTGGCTCAATTTCATGAAAATGGATTTTCGAAACTTTGGCATTTTAGTGGGAAATTCTCATGAAGCTTGATTTGGAATTATTTGGTTATTGATTTTATAATTTAGGGATGATATCAATTAAAGATATGATGATGGGAATTTCACATAGGCCTTGGAATAAGTTTTGGGCTTTTGGATTCGGTAAAAATGGGCTTTTAGGATGGTTTAAGAAAGTGGGCCTTTAGGTTTGAAAACAAATTGATGGATGGAAATTTTGTGAAGGATTGGGCCAAACAAGTGTTGGGTTTAGTTTAGGGATGTGTCATGCACATTTTAGAAAAGGTTTGGTGTCATTTAAAGTGGAATTGGTTTTAATTTGGGCTTGTTTTTTTTTTGTAAAGGGACCAAAGTGGGTCAAATTAGGCTAACTTGGGCTAAGGTTGGATTTGATGTAAAATTAATGTTGAGAAATGCTTATGAGAGTGTCACAAAGAGTTTTCAACTTTGGTTGGGCCTTGATTTTGGGATTTGGGCCCATTTGGGTTAGGTTTGGGTTTAGGCCAAAAATGGAGATTTTGGTTTTGGGTTAGGTTTGGGTGGAGTTTAGTTTCCAATTTAGGGTAATTCTTGTTAGTGTTTTGCTTGTGGGGATGTTAGGAAGGTTTTAGAAAATATTTGGGGTTAATTGAAGTTGAATTGGGTTGGTTTTGTCTAAGTTTAGGTCATGGGCCAAAATTGGGCTTTAGGCTTCAAATTGGAATTGGATCCAAATGTCAATCAAATTGGGCTTGGATTTGGTCTAAATTGACATTCAAGATATTGAATTGAAGTTTAGAATTGAATTGGTTCAAAGTTGGGATCAATTGGGTTGATTTGGTTTGACATTGGGTCCATTTGGGTTAAAAATGGGTCAAATTGGGGTTTTGATAAAAGTGGGTTAAATTGACAAAATTGGCCTATGTTGTAGTTGAACAAAATGAAATTGGGAATATTTGAGATTTTCTGGAATTTTTTTTTGGGAATTTTTGGAATTTATGGAATTTTTGGTTAAGAAGGGCATTTTGGGTATTTGGAGGGTATTGGGGGGTATTGAGGTGTATTTTTGGAATTTTTGGTATACTTGGCCATGGATGATCAATTTGATTGGGGGGAAATGTTTAGGATTAGTTTTGAGGAATTTTGGGTGATTTAGGCAATTTTGCAAATTTTGGGCAATTTCAAGGGCATTTGGTAGGCTTGGTGGGTTTAGGGCCCCGGGGGTCAAAAATTGAAATTTTGGGAAAATGAAGATTGATTAGGTGTGAGTAGAATGGAATCACTTTGGTGGAGCCATGAAGCCATTTTAAGCTCACAAGAGCCATGAGAGGACTCATTTGAGGCATTCACTATGTTGTTCCTAACCCTCTTAGCCAAGGGCCTAGGGGTTAAGGTCCATCCATATGAATTACCTACATGAGTCAGGAAGTCAAGCTAGGCATGAATGATTTTAGGATTGGAATGAGTGTAAAAGTGTAATGTGTGTGCAAGTCAACCCTCACCATACCAGGTCACCCCGGGGTAGTCCTAAGGCCAAAGAGTCCTATAGGAAACTCATCCTCTAAACCTCCACATTTGATTTTAACCCTCCAAGTGGCTTAGGGGTTTACAATCAAACTTGTGGGGTTTGAAGGGAGTTAAGAGGTGTTTGAATTTCTAAGTGGTGGGTTCCATTTCTAGTCTTCTAAGAGAGTCAAAGGGAAAGCCTAAGGCTAGACCCTAAGTACTAAGGAGAGAGAAGAGAAAAGACCTCATCAAAAGTGAGGTCAACAGTATTTAAAGTTAACGGATTAAGACTGAAGCCTTATATGGGAGAAATAAAATTAAATTACAGAGAGACTTATGAGCTGAGTCTACCCGATTAATTCAATTAATTAGGTCGGGCTGACGATGTTAAACTAAGCGCTTTGTGGGAGGCAACCCATATTTATTAGTTTGAGTTTAATTATCGCTATAGGTTATGCCTTGGTCTTGACTGAATTTGTATATAACTTCTAGAAATAGAATGCTAACAAGTCTGTATTGGCTTAAGCTAAACATTTTCTTGAAGTATATATAATTTGGACTTGGACCACTCCATGTCAAATGTGAGTAAAAAGGAGATCAAGTTAACCTTCGTTTGTGATTGATTGTGATTTAAATTTTTTGTAATTGTGTTTGTGTTTTGATCATACTTGTTTGTTAAACCTATTTTTACGACCGAAACTTTACAAAATTTGATGATAGGCGAATCGGAGTCGATAGAGGTTCCGGCGCCTAGGCGCCAAAAGTTGGCTCCTAAGCGCCAGAATAACATGTGTATCGATGATCCGACACCTAGGCGCCAAATTCCGGCGCATAAGTGTCGCAGTTACAGATCGTGGAAAAACTTAATTTCTTCAGTTTTTCACACGAAATCACTTTATTTATAGCCTATTTTTCGTCCTCAATCCCATAGAAACACTAATTTTTACCAGAGCAATTCATTTTGGAGGAGTTAGGAAGGATTTGGAGGCCATGGATAGAGGAAATCATGGAAATGAGGTAAGAGAAAAATCTCCTAAAGATCCTCAGCCTTATTTTAATGGTTTTATTGTTGTTAGTTTGTATTAGATGTTTAGTCGAATGGATAATATTGAATGGAACTTAAAAGTATTGGTAATTGTCTCCATGAGATGTACCACCAATACGAACACTTGGAATGGCAAACCAAACTTCAATCTGATCACATGGCTGCCTATCATGACGCTCAAGTAGAAATGTATACGAAGAACAAGTGGATTGATGAAAAGACGGCTTTGGAATTTCCAAGGGCGTTGGTGTTCTATCCCTTCGGTCCTAGCGAACTTCATTGCGAAAGAGATGGAAATTGAAGATCGGTGTTAAATAGATTCTATATGTGTTTTAGGTGTGATCGAGTCTTGTGTTAGTGTGTTGAATATCTAATGTGTGTATTTGCTTAATTTGTTCAATGTGTGTTGTTGGATTTGAATGTTTGCTTTGTTGTTGTTTGTGTCTCTTGGATCAATGACCTCCCCTAGTTCTTTCTCCTTTGGGTTCCTACTACAACTGTTCCAGAACTTGAAACCACTCTCTTATTGGATTCCGATTACCTCACTTTCATTAAAAATCCTAGCCTTTGGAAGTCAATTCATAAAACTATAATTCCATATCTAAATTGAGAGTTTTCTTAGATGATTTCGGTCATCTAAGATGTAATTAACTATAGGGGCTTGCCCTTATAGGAAACATAAACGAACCCAGTATTAATAGAAAACCTATTTAATTCTTTTGTATTAAATAGGGGAACCTGTTGGTCAACATAACAGGTTTTGCAGACCAAACATATATCATTGATTTTCTAGTTTATTTAATCGAGCCACACTATTGAGCAACGTTCCTATCTTTTGGGATTGATGCGTAGCTCAATGTGTAGTGCTCGATTGTTTAATATATTATGGATATGATATCAGATTGACTTTATATATTTTCCCTAAACTAAATTTATACATAAATTAAATTAAATGTTGTCCTTCCGATGCAGGCGACGGGATCTTAGTTCCGGCAGCCGACAGCTTCTACTAGACGACCTATTTTAAAAATATAAATTTTTATATGCTGATAGCTTCTGGCGACTCCACTGAGAATTGTTTCTCTCTCCATTAAGATAAGAAAATATAGTTTCATATATCGGTAATACGTCTATGTCCCTCATAGACCAGATTACCATTCTTTCGTCGATATGCTTCACCCATTTCTTTCTTGGGAAAGTACAATCGACTCTCCTTGACTTCAGGACCGTTTGTTTAAATCACTTTTAAATGAAAGGGTCCAGAAGGCTTTTAGGATTTTTCTTTGATCCTATGGGGTCGGACCCTCAATAGGTGTGTCGGTGGACAAGTTCCACCAAAGCAAGGTACGTTGTGAAGAAGGTCCCAGACTGGATCCCACGCTTCACTTATCCTTCTCACCCATCAGGCATAATTTTGCTACTCTGCATCTTTTTCAAATCTCAAAATCTTTCTAAATTCTAACTTCTCTAAAGCAACAATCAAGTTAAAAAATACATAAAACAAAATAGGTACTTTTAAGAACAAAACTTGAGAAGATAAAAGATTAAAATAAGATAAATTGTTGAAGAGAACAAGATAAAACAAAGTGAATGAAAATTGCCCGGTTCACAGTACAAGAACAATGTCTTCACCAAAGCTGATCTTTTCTTTCGCCTCTGGAATGGAGTTTGTCGTTAATAGAAACAAGCTATCTGACCTGGCAGTCATCAAGTTTGGAAAAGGATTCAAAAATATTGAAACTAAGTTTGGGGATGTGACCGTTGAAATGATGAAGCCTGAAATGAGCAAGTTCGTTAAGCCTATTATAGAGTTCAACTTGAAGTCTGTTGAGGAGCTCCCCATGCCAAAGAAGGAATGGATTAAGAAGGACTCTGATGTCGTTGTGAAAGTTATGACTACTCCTAGGACTGCTTCTCCTCTTATCGCCGGATCCACCGCCTCTGCACCAATTATCCTGCCAATTAAAGGAAAAGAGAATCTACGAAAAGAAGAGTCAGTTGATGCTTGTGTATTGCTATTTTATGAATTTGAGATCGGGTCCAAATCAAAGTATGTACAAATGACAAAGGCACAAGAAAGGAAGAATAATCAGGGAATTCTGAAAATCAAGCAGCCACGCAGCACGCACTGCAGTTTGGTCCACAGTACAGTCAGCTTGGTCAGCAATCATTCCAATAGAGGTTGTACAGGGCAGATGGGAGACAAGGTCCGACAATAGCAGAACTGTTAAACAAGAATTACTCCTTCAGAGATAACACTGTGGCAAAGATGTTCTGAAGTCTCATAAAGATGCCAGAATTCAGACTACCAGAGCCAAAGAAGCCAGAGGAGGTTGGCAAGAAGGATCACCCCCAATACTGTCCATACCACCGGATGCTCGGCCACACCATAGAAAACTGCTTTAGCTTCAGGGATTGGCTTAAGAATAATTTCAAAAGTGGACATGTAGTGATCCCGAAGGATTATCTAAGAAAACCCAAAAAGGGTTCTGTAAATATGATTTCAGAGAATGCAATTAACTTCTACACGAATACACCAGAGTTCGGGGAAACAAGTGATGTTTCTCAAGAATCCTCGGCTGATCTTAAAGTTCTCAAAGGAAAGTCGATTGAGTCTGTCTTGGAAAAGCTCCGAACTAAAATTGCACAACTATCTGAAGATCAGAAAGAAGATACTGAGGATGAAGATTATGGCCTAGCAGATTACACAGAAAGTAATTTCACGAAAATCAATGTCATTGAAATGGGGGCCACACCATCCTCGTGCGACGCTCCCTTACCCACTGAGGAGAACGCTGTTGAGTTTCAAAATGTCATTCAACAGCGGGATGAGAAGATAAGTCAAATGAAGAAACAACTGGAACAGATAGTGATCGCGATGGCTACAATTCAAGGGTAGTCACAGTCGTCGCCAATAGCAGCTTCAGAGTCAAATCGACCATAACTTGTTCAAATTGTAGATAAAGTAAAAGAGTTCACCTCCAACGAGCAGCTGCAAAGGGATTCAGTTCGAGGTCTGATACCAAAAGGTGACATTAAACAAATGGTGGAACAACAGGTGAGAGAAGCATTGGCTCGATCGAAAACAGAGACATCAGTTCCAAAGGGTAGACCTTACCTAGAGGAGTTTGATGTCATCCAATACCCCAAGGGTTTCGTATCACCTTTGTTCAGAACCTTCGACGGGACTGGAAACCCCCGACAACATGTTTCGAGTGATTTGCTGCAACGCGGGGGGTAGTGATGCGCTACTATTCTGACAATTTGTGAGCAGTCCTTTAGGAATCGCTTTTAACTGGTATGCAATATTACCTAACAGTTCAGAAAAGACTTTCACAGAAATGTAAAACTCTTTATCAAGCGGTTTGCTGGAGTTCAACACTACGTCACAGTAGGCAGTCTTGTGGAGGAGAAGCAGAAACCAGATAAAACTTTGGTGGAGTACATCCTACGTTGGAGAAATCTTAACATGAGGTGTGAACCACAGCTTCAGGAGCAACACGCTTGAGATTCTTCTAAAGAGCATCCACAGTTCGGTAGGCTTCTTACTCAAAGGACTTATAATTAAAACTTTCGAGAAGCTACTTAGCAAAGTCGGGAATCTTCAAGAAGAAACTAAACAACGTGGTTTTCTAGGAAAATCCGAGGAGATGGAGTCAGCATGGACATATGAAAGGAAATCTGGAACAGTTGCAGTAGTTAATAAGAACAAGAGACCGTTACAAGTATAAGCCAAACAATGTCGACAGAGCTACCAACGTCCTCAGCAAAATGGCCAGCAATTGTTTCAGCAAATACCATACCAGACAGATGAACATCAAGTCTCAACCATAACTGATCAATTAAACAAGATATACTCTTTTAATGATGAAGCAGCCAAAAGAATGTTCCGCAATCTAATTAAGAATCCTGAATTCAGGTTACCCGAACCAAAGAAACCGGATGAGGTTAACAGAAAAGGGCATCTGAGATATTTTTCGTACCACAGGTTCATTGGACATACTATAGAGGATTGTTACTATTTCAAAGACTGGCTCGAGGAGAACTTCAAGAATGGGAGTATAGTGATCCCGGAAGAATATTTGAAAAGAATATGAAAAAGATTCTTTTAATAAGATTTCGGTCGATTCTAGTGTCTGATTGACTCTGATGTAATTGAAAAAGGATGGAGTGTTTCTTGATTACTATTGTACTGCTTTTGTTGTCTAAGGGGATGCTAATGGTATCAATGTTTGTCTGTCCCCACCCCTCCCACCATAATTAATGAAAGAAAAAGAGTTTGTTGCTGTCCAAAATTAGTTAATATTTGGAAAGTTCGTTGCCCCGAAAAAAAAAAATTGGATGTTCTCATAAAACTATGATTTCAGGGAAAATGAAATTAATGCCCTAATAACTGGGTCATTTATTTTAAGGAATTTGGACTAGATCCTAAGTAAATTTTGAAATGAAGTAGTGTGCTTGAAATACGAGTAGTTGACTCGCGATATCATGATCCTTTTAATTTCTTTCCATGTGACTGGGTTCTGACTTTCGAATGAATTATAATATCTCAGAATCAACGTTAAGAGACATTTGATAATTGTTAATTAGGGGAGTGTGGACATTCAAAATCTTTAACATGTGTTCCACTAGATATAGTAATTCTCAGCCAAAAAAGAGAAAAAAGTGAAAAAAATAGAAAAAAATAGAAAAAAAATCTCATTGACAAGAAGCTTGAGGTGAGTATAAAATAAAAAATTGGTGTCTCACTTTAGACATTCAAAATTCTTAATTATGCTCTACCAGATATAGTAATTCTCAATAAAAAAATAAAAAAAGAAGAACGAAAAGAAAAGAGGTTGTCTGAGAAGAAGCTTGAGGTGAGCACAAAATCAAAAATTGGTGTCTGAATTCTCCCCTGATTAATAAACTTAAAAGTTCTCTTAAGAAAATTCTTCTGATATTATATTCAAGAAAAAGCTCAACAATCTTGGGTCTTTTGGCCGGTCATTAATTGGCTCAGAAATTTCTTTTGCACTAAAAAAATATTTTAATCACATGGATATGAATTTTAAATCTACTTAGGCCCAAAAAGAAAGAATTAAAGAAATGGCGATGTTATTAGCAATTAATGGAAATTTTAACCCGAAGTCACATCCTTCAGTACCCAAAAGTATAAACTCCAACATCAATTTGATGAGCATCAGAGTGACTTCTCGAAGATAACTTGGACAATCCTAACAAATCAGTGAAAAAGCAAACGACGATCGCTGCGACGGAGCTACAAAGTTACAACATCTTCAGTTGTGGTGTACATAGAAATAACATATCTTTGTAGGTACTAGAAAAAAAAATAATTTCGATAGTACCTTGAAGAATGGGTTATTTTCTTCACATGTCTTCAGTAAGTGGATGATACCTCAAGGAGCATTGCGCATCGTTATATTTCGAAGACAGCCTCGTTCTAAGAAGCACAGTTTTTGTACTTACTTGTAGCTGGGTCCAAATTCTAAAAAAAGTATACAATAAAAGAAAAATTATAAAACATAAAAGAATACTATAAAATTTCACAATGAATGAACAACAATAAATTCCCCAATGAATGACATAACAAACAAATGAATAACAAAAAAAATGAATTCACCAAAATTAAACGAAATAAAAATGTGTATACAAATCAAAATGAAATTCAAACCAAAATAAAACAAAATTCAAATAAAAACAAAAATTTTAATCAAAAGAAAATCAAATCATCAAAACAAAGAAAACCAGAAAGTAAATCAGAAATCTAAATTCTCCAGTCTGAAGCTGTGATTGATAAGCCTTCAATTCTCTCCCTCGTTTAAGAAAGGATCAGCTGATTCTATTGACATGGAGCTGAGAGTTTTGATTGGTTCTGTTGGCGTGGAATCACATTCTTTCCCAAACAAGCACTTTTTTGGTAAACTCTTTGAGTGGGATATGAAACACCTTCATATTCCCTCTTAATCTGTTTCCTTCAACGAAAAATCTTTCAAGTCAAATTCCAGAGGTTAAGGATGTTACATCCGATTTCGCGTTGCTTTAAGATCCCCTATCGCAATCCTTCAAATATCAAATTCTAGAGGATGAGGATTTCACATCTGATTCCGTGTTGTTTTAGGATCTTCTCCTATCGCAATCTTTCAAATGTCAAGTTTTAGAGGTGTAGGATCCCAACATCCGATACCACATTTCTTTGCAATGATCTCCTATCAGTTTTAGAGGTTGAGGATCACAACATTTGATACCGCATTGCTTTATAATGATCTCCTGTCAATTTTAGAGATTGAGGATCACAACATGCAATCGATCAATTTTGTTAAGGAAAATGTTATCTTTTTTTTCTAAACATACTTTGCTAAAGTTGCAGGGCCCAATCAATTTTATTTTGGGAAATTTATATGCCTAGCACCCAATTCTTATGTATTTATATATCTAACACCAAAGCTTTTTTTTTCATAGCATTCTTGGTGCTTTAAACTTGTGCATGAAAATATGTATT
Source organism: Papilionanthe hookeriana x Papilionanthe teres (assembly GCA_022702705.1). Classification (NCBI taxonomy): domain Eukaryota; kingdom Viridiplantae; phylum Streptophyta; class Magnoliopsida; order Asparagales; family Orchidaceae; genus Papilionanthe; species Papilionanthe hookeriana x Papilionanthe teres. The sequence goes on along the minus strand of CM040431.1, from coordinate 3,278,350 downwards.
TGACTTAAAAAAAAAAATAATAGTGCTATTGTTATGTGAAATTAAATATTTGAGCCTCATGTGTAATATGAAAGTTTAAGTGTGAGATACCTGAAGAAATAAGAATTGTGTTATGTATGTATATGCCCCTTTTATTTTGAAATCTGGTTAAAATTAGCCAAAATAACATTAAGAAGCTATTGTAATTTATGAATTCAAGCATGTAAATGTGATTTGATAATTTGATAAGATCGTTAAAAAAGAATGTTAAATTTGAAATAACCTCAATGATATATATATATATATATATATATATATATATATATATATATATATATATATATATATATATATATATATATATATATTCCTAAAGGAAATCAATATTTGGCAAATACCCAAATATCGATTTTTCAATGCGCATTCTAGCCATGATGGAAGGCTTGTGTCGTATGCCTATAATTCGATAGCCGCACGCGCGGTGGGATCGAACCACTGACACTGAGGGAACTTACGGTGTCTCCGCCACCAAAAGTAAAGTAAGCGGGACAAATGAATGCTATATATATATATATATATATATATATATATATATATATATATATATATATATATATATATATATAGTAGTGTAAATGAGCCTGTTTGGACTCAATTTGATAATTTGGTTGAGTTGAGTTTAATAAGCAAATAAGTCGATCTCAAGTCAAGCTTGACTCATCTCTTTAACTTGTGAGCCTATTCATTTTAAAAATTTATAAAATATACTCCATATAAATTCAAAAAAATTGTGCTGTGTATGTAAATGCCCTCTAATATTTTTTATCAATTATTTTTTTATTATTGTCCATTCTATATCATTGTATTATAACACTGATTTGAATTAATATTATTTTATCCTTCACACTAATCAAGCTAACTTGTTAGCTCAAATTTATAAAATTAAATTTGTTTATAAATTTGAGCTCAACTTGATTAATTAATCAAAGCCTAAGCAGCTAGATTTCAACCGATTACACCCTAATTTTTTATGCCCATTGATAAGAATGACTTTTCTCCTTACTTCTTTCGATTAAAATAACTAAAATTATTCTAAATTAAAAAAAAAAAAGAAATAAAGTTAAATGAATATATTTCCTTTAATAGAAATAAAAATTTATTAATCTGGCATTCTAGTTCCTTTGTTTGATTTATAATAATAATTATGAGTGAAACATTGGTAAGCTTCACTCTTCTCAACCTAAATTCATATGAAAGATGAAGAGTCAGATTTCCACGCACATTTCCATTTATATTCCATAATAAAACAGTTTTTTTTTTTTCTAATTGTTCCAATCGAGTAGAACAAAACAATAAGAATATATACATACATACATACATATATATATATATATATATGAAAAAGATTAAATACAGCAATACAAATGTAGGGATAACGACTACTAATTTTATTAAATACTTGAAAGAAAAGTTACAATTGGTACGTAAAACCTCAAATAATATAATCAAATAATACAGATATACAAGAGGTAATTACATACATAGCACCTGAAACCTTGTCATTTACAAATCACTCTAAAACCCCAACCAGAAATTCACTTTTATCAAATTCTCAATGGTTTGATAATGGCAGGCATAAATACCTTTTGCATCATGAATTGAATTCAATTAAACAAATAAAACAATAAAACAACGAAAATAAAACATGATGGAACAATCAAGCAATAAAATAGAATGTTTATACAGCTATGCTTTACTAAAACAAAGTCCTTGCAGCCTTACTCCGTAAAATATACAAACAAAATAAAAATAATAAAAAAAAAATGTAAGAATCAAGTTGTTCCATGCCTATTCAAATTCATACAAATTGGGAACATTTCTGCACATCAAAAATCAACAATATGACCCCAACTAACTCACAAACCAAGCATGACATCCACACAGACGCTGAAACACAGCCAAAACATCATTGATATCAATTCAGGGAACTACAGCAGCTGGGTTCCGAATGGGTTGTTTTGGTAATGGGTGTTGTTCACAGGGAACGACCCAAAACCAGTGGTGTCTGCAAAGGGGTTTGCCGAAGCTCCGGCTAACATAGGCGGCTGTTGCGGTAAGGCCATTGTAGGTGCGAAAGGGTTGGAATGCATCATTAAGGACTGATGTTGAGTCATAGCTGCCATCTGCACAGATGGAGGCGCGACTATTTGGTTTGACATTGCAAAAGGATCTGCTGTCAGGAAAGGATTTGGAGGGGCGCCGAAATACTGTTGTTGTTGTTGTTGCTGTTGTTGCTGTTGTTGTTTGTATGCGGCATCATCATACAAACTATCTAGTATGAGCTTGTCAAATCCGCCCCCTAGCATTACATTGGAGAATGTGAAGCTTAATTCTTGCAATGAATGAAAAAATTTACACAGGATGTCATATATATATATATATATATATATATATATATATATATATATATATATATATTAAAGTGCCATAATGGCCACATGACTATTTAAATGGGGTCATTTTAATCTCAGAGTCTATAAAATTATCAAAATAACCCTCATACTCTTTCAATATGGGCTGAACTAGTCCACAAGATGGACTATATTAATCTATATTAGAAGAGTTTATGAATTAAATTGGCACTTATATAAACTCTGGAAATAAAATGAACCCCTGCAAATAACCAGAGCACCACATGGACATTTTTCTCTATATATTTATGACATAATCATAATAATAAGAAAAAAGTAAGCAGGTTTGGTTTATCAATTACATATAAAATGTGGAGGCTTATCAAACTCGTTCATCAATAGGCAAGAGTGCTAGAATCTAAATTAGACTGGCATGTTCTTAATTAAACCGAATGTCACTAACCAGATAGTTAGCTATTCATATCCGTAAGGAGTGAGTGAGGACAACAAAGTAGTAGCTCAGAAAAAAAAATTTAAAGTGTCTTAATAAAAATTTAGAGAAGTAAAGAGCAAGATCAATAGAAAACTAAACCAATTAAATTTTGATTGGTAATTTTAAACAATCATTTGCAGCTTTCCACGATTATCAATAGGATAGTAACATAATTAAATTTCGTCGGTAGCATAAGTAAAGTATGTAGCCTGCCATGAAGAAGAGATGAATGTCTTCCTCTCAAAATCCAACCTGTTTCTAAAAAACTTATCCCTAGGAACCCTTCCTCTAAAGCGAATAACACCATTTTGACTACCAGTAATCTTATTCCTCGAGAATTTCATTAATTTTGAACTGTATATTTTTTCTCCAGATCATTCTGTCTCCACTCTCAAGCTTAACACCACATTAGTAGAAGGGGAAGTAAGACAAATAATTGTATATTCTTTCATGTATTTCTACCTTATACTAAAAGAAGAATCAAGCTTTTTTATATTTTTAAATATTATACGCCACCCTGAGCTATGCACAACGTCTTTTATGATGCACAAGTCGCACCATAAAAATCTCATTTCTTCAGCATATTATCTTTTTCCAATGATTTGTGGTATTCTTATCAAGTACCAATAGTACTCAAACCATGCCATTTAACTCTTAAACTCGAATATAGTTCTTTCTTGCTCTTTTTTCTTCCATTCACGTAAATCATCCTTCATTTAAATAATTGGGTTGTATAATAAGCTAAGCATCAATGGGTAAGATATTCTTTAATGTAGTTCATCTCTTCAGCTTGATATGGTGCCTGGATTATTTTTTGTTTATGTTGGTTGCTTTGATGTCTTTAACATAATTTATCATTATCTATAAATAATGTAAAACTTCATCTTCGTCAATATTCTCTTCATAATTTTGGAGTAGTTACAAACAAACAATTCAATTCTTATGTATTTACATAACTAATACCTAAACTTCAATTTTTATGTATACGCCACCTTACCTATGCATGAAAAGATGTATTTCACAATTCAAAAGTTAAAATAGTGATATTTTTGATGTGTTATCAATGATTTGAGTAATATAAATGTAAAAAGTAAAAGTTTAGGGGTTAGATAAGTAAATATATAGGATTTTGGTGGTTTTATATGTAAATGTCCCAAGTTTTTATCATTTTCATATACTTTTATTTGACTGGTCTTCGTCCATACTCAGTCCTTTGATCTCCCTTGCAACACCTATCGTGCTTAGAGGGATCCCCACACGCAGTAAGGGATGAAGATCACAACCAGTCAGCAACAAAGAAAGTAGTTAAAAAAACAGCACTAGACATGAACTGATAAATTTCTGCAACAGCCTTATTATCATAAAAAGGGTGGCAGTACAAACCAGCTGGCTTTCAACGGAAGATGACGGGTTATCGCTAGTAGTAACAAGAGCAAGCTCCCATCCAGATGGATCAAATGATTTATCATTAACTGCAGCAGAACTAATGGAGGTGGCATCTGTTCAGAGAGTACAAAAGTTAATCTCAACCATATGAATCAAGAATATCATGTAAACAAACATATAAATAAAGTGAAATTTACATACATAGCACACAATTCTTATGTATTTACATATCTCACACCAAAACTTTCATATTTACATATATAGCAATTTGGTGCATTAAACCTACACATGAAAAGATGTATTTCACTTTTAAAAAAAAGTAATAGTGCTATTTTTTAAGTGGTATTAAAGATTTGAGTGCTACGTGTGTAAATATGAAAGTTCACATGTGAGATTCATAAATACATTAGCAATGTGTGCTATGTAGGTAAATACCTATGATGAAAATAGATAGCAATAAGCATACCAGAAGGAACTATTGCTAAAGCCAAAGCATTGCTTTCTTCTATTGCTGATGCACCCACATAAAAATCATTCAAACCCTGCTCAAATGGTGGATTTTAACTTGCATCAATTAGAGAGCGAAGATGAAGAAGAGTATGAAGAAATGAAGGGCACCCCTCAGTATTGACCCAAACTTACCAATAAATCTCCAGTATCTGCCTCCTGGAGAGGAGCAGGTTTAACTTCAACTCCCACATTCGAAGGTTCGAGCATTGTATCTTCAACAGGAGGTTTTTCATCTTCAACAACAGGAGGAGTTTCCTCTGGTTCTTTGTAAGTCAAAAGAAGTCTCTCCGGGAATTCCTGAATCAAGCTAGAATTATACATTCCCATCTAGGTAGAGTAATTCTTGAGCAACAAATCAAACTAGTTCTATTTCATAAGCACCGAAACGGAATTAATTCTTAATCTCCAGTGCACCTAATGAAGCACATTATTTGTTGTAATATCAAAATTTTCATTGGAAGAGTAATAGAAAGTGGAGGCAGTCGCAGAAGGAAATGATTTAGTACAGGGAAAGTGAAATCCTTCCTGTGCATCAACTTAATCATCTAATTTCCACAAGGCAAGGCAAAAGCGAATCTAACAAGGAGAATAATATCTACAAGAAGAGCAGAATATGATTACTGATATCAACCAGCATACTGAAATAGGAAATAATAACTGCACGACCCAACACGTAACCAGGGTGAACCTATGATGCAGTGGTGGGAGTTAGGGATTTGGAAAGGTGGCCACAAGCAAGGGAGGGAGCTGGACTCAGGAAAACAGCGACATGATGGTGGTCGCTTACTGTCCTGGGTGGCAGCAAGCAGGAAAGAGCAAGAACAGCAGGGAATCAGCAAGACAAACAGTGGCAGCTTGCTGTTTTGGGCGGCAGCGGCAAGGTAGGAGGGTGGTCAGCAAGGAACAGCAGGCCAAACAGGGTGACAACAGCAACGTAAAAGGGTGGACAGCTAGGAATGGCAAGCTGAACAGACTGAAGGGCATGGGGTGGCTGGGAAAGATGGCGGCTGCAACAAACAAAAAGGGAGCTATTACTTTGGGCGGTTGCAATAGGGAAGGCAACTGCGGCACCATAAAGAGGGATGTAGAGTAAGATTAGATGAGGATAGTCACTACTTCAGGAGCGAGATACAGTCGGAGCACCACTGGATCCTTGGAAACAATCCTAGAAGAGAAAACCCCGAGTCGTCAGCAGCTATCCCGAACAACTACACAATAAAATACTAACCTAAAACATTATATATCTATATGTATATATATATATATGTATATATATATATATATGTATATATATGTGTGTGGTGTGTGTGTGTGTGTGTGTGTGTGTGTGTGTGTGTGTGTGTGTATTTAATACGAGCGTAACTAATGAAGGGCCCCACTTTTATTGGGTGGCAAACCCTAAAGCAAATGAGCGTCGACCAGCCCCTTCAGCTTCTCTTTTGAATTATTCCAAACAGCGTGTTATTTCGGCATTTAGTCCAAAAGGCTGCGACGCACACAGTCTCCTGAAGTTGGGGGAGCATCTCATCCGTTGAAGCTTCCGTCTCCTCATGTATGGAATCAAGTCTACCAAGTTGAAGCTAGTAGAAAATGTTGTAATCTCCCGGTAGGTCACTTCTATAGCTATTTTCATTCAGCTCCTTGAGGCTCTTGAAAGGTTTATCTTCCCTGGGTTTGAGTTTCCCGAAAGATCCCAAGAGAAATCTCGCATTCTTCAATCTGATATACACTATATCTCTCTTCTGAAAAATCCGCTTTCTCCTTGGTTTTATTAGCTTGTGCCGGTACTTGTGGTTCTGCTTGGCATAATCTCTTTCCCAACATCTTCGTGTAGCCTCTGAATCTTTTGTACCCTTGACTCAACATCCACACTAGCTTCTGAAGTAGGAAGAAATGGTACCAACACCAGTATAGTAAGTGGATTGCTCCCATACATAATCTCAAAACGAGTATGCCCTATAGGCTGACTCACGGACCTATTATAAGCAAATTCAGCTTTAGCTAGAATCTCATCCTACTGCTTGATGTTCTTCTCTATAAAGCACCTCAAGAGATTTCCAAGACTCATGTTCACCACCTCTATCTGACTATCCATCTATGGATGAGTTGTTGAGGTGAATTAAATCTTAGTACCAAGTTTCCCCATAAGATCCTCCATAAGTGACTCAAAAACTTGAAATCTCAATCAGAAGTAATGATCCTTGATATCCCATGCAGTATCAAAGTCTCCCTGAAATACATGTCAACTACATGTGAAGCATCACGTGTCTTGTGGCAAGGTACAAAATGAGCCATCTTTGAGAACCTATCTACCACGACCATTACTGAATCCTTATTTTGAGAACCTAAACTAAAGCTTGGCTTATAGCCATTTCAGAAGGGGACTCATAACAACTTTGTCTTATTTAAATTATTATTTTTTAAAAATTTCACATGCTGGGAAACAAGTCAAGGTGTAGCACGATACATATGCTAGGCACCGATGTATAAATTAGAAAATTACCCTTATATTAGGCACTGATGTAACTATACTCCCCTCCACAAAATTGATGATGGATAATTCAGTATGACTCCCACATGCCTTCACAATCTAGGAATCTTTTCATTTTATCAGAAATTAGGAGTTACCAACAGGAGTCCGTAATGTAGTCTTGTGCACAACCTTCAGCCGCCTCAGACTCTGATGATGTGTTGTCTTCAAATCAATTTCGAAGGCACCAAAGTCTCAAACCACTTATCCAATAGCTCATTGATAATCACTGGAATGAGAAATTTATTAGGTACTATTTCGTGATTCACAACTCAATAATTCTCACAAAAATACCACCATCCACCTTCACTAGCAAAACTAGCCTTGAAAAGGAGTTCAAACAAAGACGTATGATTCCGACCTCCATAATTACTCCTAAATTGCCTTCCGCCTGGAAGGCTGTTGTGCGAAAGGGCACGAGCATAGTTGGATGCAACCCTCCGTTGGGGTCCAACCTACCATGATTATCTGTTCCAGGCCGATATTGTTCAAAGCGATATTTTCCAGGCTCGAATTACACGCAATCTCGTTCTATCGGTTGCCCCTCATTCCCAACCTCGAGTGTCGTGCAATTCCCTCCATGTATTGCCACTCGAATCCGCTTCCAATTCTTTCAATTAATCCCACCTACATCAGTTCATCTCATCCATTCGGATGTTGCACTATTCCTTCCAAGTGCTCTTCCTAACCCTTTACATAATAGCTCCTCCATGTTTTAGTTTCAACCCCCTCTATGAAAAATTTTTATTCCACCCCCCACTCAGAGTGCTAGGAAGAGTTCTTGAGGATGAACCTCACGTTCGATTTTTCATTTTTGATCTACTTACGAAATCTCCGGTCAACCCTTGGTTAGAGCTTGTAAATTGAACCATCAGCAAGGTCTTGGATTGCATCGCGTTAAGCTCTCTCACCATCTCCTCCAAACTCCCGAATCAATTTTACATGGAAGTAAATCTATCTTCTATAGTGGAGAATCTTTCTTCTATCTCACATTTAAGTTGACTCATCCCTTAAAATTTCTTTTCCAAATCATGTACTCTTTTTACTGTCATTATTCTCAGGCAAATTTTTATCATGAAGGGCTAGTAAATTAGCGTGGTTCACTTCAAATCGAAAATCGCAACTGTATCACCATGTTCGGTCGCCACTTGCAACTGGACTGGATCAGCGCATCTGTATCGTGACCTCCACCTCGAGTTGATCGTGTTTGTACCATTCAAATCTATCGTTGGATAGTTCGATTTTTTAATCGAGATCTCGACTTGGGCTTCCCAACCAGCTCTTGACAACTGCATTTCAAGTCTCGACCTGATGAAATGTCGCAATCCCATTGTTGCTTCTTAAGTTAGCTTCGAGCATGATCCAGTGTGACTATCCTGACTGTATTTGTGACTCTCGGAGCGAGAAGATGGGAGTTTCGGGTCTCTGTACGCTGCGAGTCCTGACGTTTGTGACTCTCGGAGCGAGAAGATGGGAGTTTCGGGTCTCTGTACGCTGCGAGTCCTGACGTTCGCTTCTCAGGAGTTGGAATGTCGCCGGTTTTCCAAAGTGAAAGAGACGGAAAACGCGATCCTGTGATCGCTTTCCTAGCGAGCTTAACTCACAACTGTATGGCAAGCCACAATCCTTTCTTTGCGCCCGGAGATCGAGCACTTTGTACTCCATGATACTTTGTACTCCTCTTCTTCGATTCCCAGAACCGAATACTCTGATACTAATTTGAGAAGATCCAGAATGGATTTCTCACAAAATCAGGAAAAACACATTTTATTTCATGAACAACAAAATCAAATTATTAAAATATGAATACATAAAGATAAGCAACTACAATTCGGGAGGTGGGTGATCTCTACTATATCCTACAATTCGATAGTTAGGAATTCTCTCCCAAAAACCTAACACTAAGACTCAAGAGAATAATCTTTTACATAACTCTAACCTTAAACAAATTAGCCCTATTTATACAAACTAAAATTAAATAATAAAAACAAAATTGCCCTTAGACAAATAGCTGACAATATTGCCCTAGGCTAGGCAATGGCGCAAAACAAACTTAAAATGATAGATTTCTATCATCTAGTTTGAAGGGGAGTGTTGAAGGGCCATTGAATCAAAATGGGTAGACATGAGTGCTAAATATTAAAAATTAGAGTTTGCTTACAAGGAAATACCTCTCTCTGGATTCATACGAAAAAAGGGAAGAAAGAAAACACAATTTTCTCCCTTATCAATAGTCAACAATCCCTAAATAATAGATCAAATAGTAGCTAACTAAGGACAGGCTTTTTGTTTGTTATTGTGATTACATTTCCTTTTTTTTTTTTTACATAATATTGTGTGTAGAAACCCATTGATAGACTAAACAGTCCAAACATTCCTAGACACTCCGTCTTTTTTACAATAAATAACACTTTCTAAAGATTGAGAAAGTATGAAAAAAAAAAAAGTTAGAATACTAATGTAAAAGTTAGGATGCAAAGCTAACCAGAGCCTCAGTGGGAACAGAAACAACTCGTGGAGCCTCTCGTATGTACTCTTCCATGGTTGAGAGAAAAGACTGTGGGGGCTGAAATATGGTTAAGAAAAAATAAATCAGAAAAACTAACATAATTGTAAAGAATTCAGTAAAAAACATTTGAACAGAATAAACTACCTCTCTCAAACTTGGAAATTGGAAGTTCCTTGCAAGTTCTAGTCCCCTACAGACCTCATAAAATTCTGATAAGTTTGTAGCCTGAGAATTGAACAAGAAATTAACATATTAAGCATAATAATACACACACACACACTGAGCAAGAGAGAGAGATGGGAAACTAAACATTTTTTAAAAATCAATGTAGTCCGAATGGATGGTTGTATACCTGTTGACCAGCCCTTTTATAGATCTCAAGGGCATTGACGGCTTCATGCCTTGGCATCTCAAAGAACTATACCAGAAGAAAGTTGCCAGGAAAATGAATGTTAATAAAATCTACACGGATCAATCAGGACTTACATGATGAAAACTAAAGAAAAACAATATAGATTTACACCTTATCCACAAGGTTAATGATGCCATCATTAATAGCACAATAAATTTTGAAACTTTCTTTCAGAACCTGCCAATTTATGAAAACAAAAGAATGACAATAGTTCACTTTTACAAATATGAACATATGATACAAAAGTAGCATATAGGACCTAAAGCTTCAGAGAACAAGAGCAAATAACAGCGACAATGAAAGCATTTTTCTTGAAACAATGCAATTATTATAAATTAGTATAATTTTACAGTCAATAACTTGACTAAGAAGAAATATAGAAAGCAACCAGTTTTAACTGCAATCAGGGCACAATAATATGTAACAAAATCTGAATAACTAATAAAGGAATCTGCCTACATTTCCAGGTTAGAAAAAAATCAACAAATTACTAGCCTGGATATATTTGATGTATGTATATCTAACAGTGTTTGATAATTATATTAGATAAAGATAGAGAGAATTAGAAAGGCAGTGGTATTATGGATTAATAAACTAAAAGAGAGACTGCCAAATTGAAGGTGAATTTCTTCACAGTTATTTGGAAGGAAGAGGTAGATTACGAGAAGAATGAACTCAAGCAAATTTATTTTACATCAATTTGTCAATTAACAGATTCACTTTAACCATGCCAAACTAATAGCATATGAGTATCAATCTAAAAGCCTACGTCAAATATAGTAAAAATATGGTAAGAAACTGTACGCATGAAATTAAACAATACACAACTTGGACCACTTAAATGTAAGCATCACATTACAGTGTAAATTTAATCTAAAATCAGTAATAGGTAAAACAGAGAACTCTAAATAAAAAACTAAGCAAAACTTTCCAATTTTCGATAAAGGCAATTACAGAACAGCCGTTAGAAGAATTTCAAAAATAATAAAAGGGAAAACCGAGGGAACCTGAAGAACAAGTAACCTTGCATTATGAGGAAAACGATGATCTAATAAGTGTATAACAGGAAGAAGTAATTCACCAATAGCGATGGATAAAAAATCAGATTAAAGTGCCAAAAAATGAATATAGCGGGAAGAAGTAATTCACCAAAGAAATCAAGATAGGAGGTGGAGGCTCACCAACGCCAATGCATATTGAATAACATAACTGTTAATTGCAGCTCCTTCTGGCTGTATAATAAGAAGATCAATACAACAGAACATTACAAGCAATTGGAACCTCCAAGCAGAAGTCAATTTTTGTGCATTCATGAAAGTATTCAAAATAAAACATCAAATAATGTTCCAAGATGATTACACGGCATCCAATAAGACGATAAAGTAATTGCTGAAGTGCAGGCAACTGTTCTAACAACTCCTCACTATTCAACCGTCTGGTTCTACTATAGCCCTGAAGGATGCATCTTATTCTCAGTAAACTTATTTCATAAAAAAACTTGAAAGAGAAGAATAAAAAGTACGCTTCTGCTTTGAAATTTCAATGATGTGACAGCACTGTGCACACCTTTTCTGAACCTTGAACAGGTTTTTCCAAGTGTTCAGCTTCAACATCATACTTTAATAAGCGGAAGCACTCCAACCTTTCCTCCAAAAATAAAGCATAAGTTCGAACCCAAGCAGAGCAATCCCAAGCTGCAAAAGGTTATGACTTGTATTATTCCATAACTACGATGAAACCATCAAATATTGTATTATCGAGACAATATCATATGAATGTAGCAAACCAATAGGACTTGAGTCATCCTTGAAGTTTGATAATTGGAGAATGCCTGTCCTCAGAGAAAAATTCAGAAGCTCCTCACGGAAAGTTGGATCACCCTCCCTTAGAGACCTATGTATAACTATTAGTGTCTTCAGTGCAACCTGTCGAGCACATTATCACAAATCAATATATACAATCATAGAGCATAAGCATTACACGGAAAGAAAGAAGATAAATAAAGTCTGGATTAGGCAATAAGTTTGCTTTCTCCCACTCCATTTAAGCATTGTGAGTTGCAGCATCTTCCAAATGACAACCTATACTGCATAAAGCTATATATTCAATTCAATTCCTGATGAAAACTTACAAATCTACTCATTTACTCTAGTTTTGAGTCTTAATAATGTTGACCCACGCATATATGCTGCTATATAGCGTAAGCCAACAAGGCAGGTAAGATCAACTCGAATGGCAGTAATCAACCGTGAGATTGGGCAATGCGAACTCAAAATGGTTCGACTACGATTGGAATCACCTGATTTTAACTAGTGCTAAGTAATCAATAGATGGGGAGAGCACAATTAATCTGATCGAAGACAAAGGCAACAAGGGACAACGACTATAAATTCACAAAAAAAGACAGAGTTGGTCATCATTGAAATTGTTTAAGTGTCTTCTGATCACAAAATGAAATATGACAACAAAACCAAAATGCTAAAAATACCCAAAGATGGTAGCTTGACGAAAGATGGAAATGTAGGACAAAATAACAAGCGGATCAGACCCAAGAAGACTCAATGATCGATAAAATTATCTAATCGCAAAATAGACAACATCATCACATCCGGAACATCAAAATTACTGAGGAGCAGCATCCAATTGCTTGTGTTCTGCTCGAATACCAAATGCAAAATTGCCTATGTTAGGTCGGAAGACGTGCACCTAGAGACGTGTTAACAAAAATGAATTTAGCAAGAGATTAAAAAAATAAAAGTGTGCATAGTTAAATTTTACTGAATTAAATTAGATCAATTTAAAACTAAATTAAATCAAATTAGATGCTAAAAGCTTACTCAATATAATTATCATCTAACTAAGCATTTTTATATTTATAAGAAAATGTTGATAATTATTTATTTAGATTAAATTAAGATTAAGTTAATTTATGTGAAACATTAAATTAATAAGATATTTACTCAACAAAAACAACAAGAATTAAGTGGGGAGTATATGTTAGATTAAACTAAATCAAATTATGTTACAAAAACTAATTGATTAATTGAAACAATCGTATATATGTGTATCAAAGTTTATAAAAAATACAAAAAATTTGCCTGAAGCTACCAATAATTTTGTTTATGTTAGAGGGGCGCAGGGGAATTATTTTTCTAGGATCAATGCGTTATATTCTTGCGAGATTTTCCTAATAGTTTCTACTCCAATTTTACTCATGTTGACTCTGACTTGGTAGAAATCATAAACTTCCTAACTGATGGCAAGGGTGTATGAAAGGTGAGGAATGACATAAAAATTAATTTCCCTTCCTCTGTTTTAAATGTGATGTATAAAGCTTGATACTATTTCATTTCTGCCAAGCTTATCCCCTCAACAAATTTGAGTGAAGTTACTAGGGACAAGACCGCATTAATTTTTTGCATTCAAACCTTAAAATCCATAGATCTAGAATCCCTAATCCATTATTTCATTCTTAATATGACAAAAGGTAGATGTACTATTGCTCTTGGCCATCTTTCTAGTGTTTTCACCCTGCGTCAGAACTCTAGTGTATCTATGAGAGTTGGGAGTAGCAACTTCACCCCTTAAAGCCCATTTTGAAAACAAATATTGGGATTCATAGGCGGCATGTTGTATTTGGGCAAGTTGAAGCTCTTCCCGACCTTCTTCGAGACCTCATTCTTCTACTTCTATGGCTTCCATAGCAGAGTGATTGGAGAGGCTAGAGTATGATACCTCTAATATACATACAGAGATATATGATTTGTCGGACTGAATGACACACATGGATTGGCAGAACAAGAGTCGATTTGATCAGATTGCTAGTTTTCATGCTGCTCAGTTTGAAATGTATGGGAGAAACCAATCGATAGGAGATGAGAACCCGATTAAGTTTCATGCATATGAAAACACCGGTCAACCCACAGAGGAGGATCAAGATGATGAATAAGAAAAAGATGGGAATGATGATGAGAAGGATGAGTGATAGGGTGCTCTCTTAGGAATCTTTAGCGAATTTGAGCTTTGGGTGTTTTTGACTCGTGTGCGTTGCTAGACTGCTGCTATTTTTTCTGATTCTTGTTTCATTTTAGTTTATGTTGATTTTGATTTGTGTTCTTGTTGAAATATGTTATTGTTATAATATATTATGTTGAATTGTGGTGGAAGTTTTATTTCTGTATCTTTGTTGTTAGATATTAATTATAATAACTAATTGGAACTCCGATATTTATTTCGAGTTGTTGCATTTGTGCAAATTTTATATGTATTGTTGTCGCTATTTTTTTTATTTATATTCATTCCTTGTGAAGTATTAACTTGTACAAGTGACATAAGTATTTTAGTTACTATTATTATATGTTTTCCATTGTGATTTATTTTTGTAGTTTCACGTGATTAAGTTTGGGGGAGCGGAGGTGAATGTTGTTAGTATTTGTTCCTATGAAAACAAAACATTATAATTTGATACTTGTTGACATATTGAGTGATATAAATTTGGGAACATAGTTATAAAACGATTAGATTCTTATTGAATTAAATTGAACTTGAAATAGAACGATCTTATTGAATTAAATTGAACTTGAAATAGAACGATCTTATTGAATTAAATTGAACTTAAACTTGAATGTTAATCTAATGATTATTTTATTGTCTTATTTTAATTTATAAGAAGATTTGATTAATAAGCAAGTTAATTGCAGATAAATGTTTTTTTTTAAATTTAGCCACCATTTTATTTGAATTTGATGTTAATAATTTATAAGTTATAAGTATTGAATTAAAAGAGGAAATGCTGGAGTACTTTAGCTCAAAGGGATTATATTCAAATTCAAAATCATTAAAAGGTTGATCTATATATAGTAATCCTCTATGATGTGAATGAAAAAGAGTGATTAATTAAAAAGAAATGGGATTGAAAATATTCATAAAAAAAGGGTTATAAATGAAAGACGTCGAGAATTAACAAAAATTAATTTTACTACTATTCTTCTAAACTGAAAACTCTTTAACATTCTTTTAATCAACATTATTTATATCTTTATAAATTATTAACAAATTCTTTTATGGAGTCTTTTAAATTTTACATCTAGAAAATATTAGCTAAGCAAGTTATTAAATGTCTTGGAGTGAATATGTGATTGAATAACATTTGAAGAAGTTCAAGATTTTATGAAGCACATGTGGTAGAATAATTCAATAGAAGCTTTTCGTTATAAAGTCTATCTATTTGGAAGTGGTCACTTATTCAATTTCATGTCACTCAAGTCCAACGAGATCTATTATTTATGTTATGTTGTCACTTGAGAACAAGTAACCCTTAACTTTGGGGAATTTTGATATGTTGATAATTTAGCAATTGATGTTATTTGTATTTATATATTTTATATGATGAAATTGCACTTAATAATTACTCAATGTACCCTTCGTCTCCTCTATAATCCCCACAAGATAAAACCCTAATTACCACTGAAACTCTTCACACGATTTCAATATAAAACTAAATTATCCTCACAATCAAGTGAGAATCTGCCAAACATCGCTTCATCACTGACATAGTATACATCAGAAATGCATTAGTACGAATCACGAGAATATTCAACGAACTAGAAGACAAAAGTACGGTCAAGGATGGTACGTCAAAAGAAATAAAGACCTTGTCAGCAGAAAACCAAAGGATCTCGTGGACCAGCTCTACTCAGGCCTCGAGTTCCTCAGGCACTTCCTTAGCCGTCGTCGTGGACACAGGCTTAGGACCAACTTCAGCATGAATTTCAAGGGATGGCAGACTGAACTCCCCTCTCGCAACAAGGTCAATAAAATTGAAAGGAGGGGAATGCGATCGTCCGATTGTGCCTCGACATCATTCCTCAGGCAACTAGGTGTCTGATCGCACTTACCTTAAGAGCCCTCGATGTACCTGGTTTCATGAAAGTGGATTTTTGTTTTATCAAGATGAGTTCTCTAGTGGAAATTCGTTGAATAAACAATAGTTTCAAAAGCAAAATGAATGCAATATGAACCTAAAAGATCAACATTTGGACAGGTAGCCCTCTCCACCTCCTCCCTCTCTCCTCCACAGCAACCTTCGGTCGGGTCACCTTTTTGCACAACTTCTTCTCTGCTAGGTAGGAGATCCTCTCTAGCCACTTCTTTTTCTCCTCTGGATCCCAGAAGTTCTGCAGTCATCACCCCATATTTGATTGGGCTGAGGACCTTGTTCATCATGACCATCCTCGGTATATTACTCCATCGACGGTTGTTTCCCCTCTATCATCAAGAACAAGGATCAGATACGAGGATACACCAATTTCGGCCTCTTGTAGACTCCACTAGTCGGTCTGACCTGGATCCCTCAGTCCTTGGTCGAACCAACAAAGAACCGGTGCTTCAAGTTGTTTATCTTATTCTCAACGCCAGTCAGATGGAACTTCTGGGTCGACTCGAAGACCACGTAGTCGTCGGTCTCAACCTTGAAAGAGATATAGGAGAAAAGCTCCTGAGACAACGCGATCTCCATTCATCAGCAGTAAACCGCATTGGACATAATCACCACTAAAGAATTCGTCTTGATATGAACATGAATCACGCCGTAATGATTCATAATAGAGCAGAGCGACAGTCGTAGACCTTATTGGAACTAGTCCAGATGAAAGACAAGGTCATTCCCGAGATCTTTTGTCGTCCAACTATCTAGACCGACGGCACGAAGATGAATCTTTGCGTTGAAGATAAATCCTCTTCAAGCGAGGCAGCACGAGCAGTAAATAAAGTAGACCGCTTAATCACGCGAACGGACCTCAACCGTTTCGGAGAATACTTCTTTACCATAAAACAAGAGATAGAAGATCAAAGCGAGAAAAGGTAGTCAACCGAAAGTAGGAAAAGATATCGAATGTGCAACAACTGCTAACACTTATATATAATTGGAAGTTCAAACGCCACGACACAACCACGCGTTAACTTCAAAAGCCCAAATAACATCAACACATAAATCGAAGAGAAAACTCGATGCATATATTAATTTTTTTGCAAAAATTAATAAAAACATATTTTATTCAGAGATAAAAAAATTTTACAAGCCGAGGCACACCCCCGACGAGCTAATTTCTCGTACAACACATGCCCTCCGAACCTAAACCATCTACTCGTCGGATTGGGTCTGGGCTTGCAGGAACAGAAAAGGTCGACCGCATGTCAGCTCCACTCGAAGAGCTGCCAAATCTGTTGAGGGCTCCAGCTTCAAGACAGCCAGCTCCTCTCGAAGTGCTTCCACCTCCACATTTTATTGCGCGCAGCAGGTTCCTTTCAAGGCCTGCTTGGGGGCTGGCCAAAACATCGACCACCTCCTCCCCGCTCCATGCATTAGACAAGGTCCCCTCAGCTGCACTAGAAGCGGGAACTTAAGCAGAAACTCAAGTGGCACCTGGTTGCGATGAATTGGCGCTCTGAACCGCGTCACTTGCATCAACGAACAACCGTCAACCAAAAAAAACTTACACTCATAACAGATCGTCATCACATGCCCAGGGATCAATATAACTTAGACTAATAGAAGGAACAAGAACTCTCACCAGGCAAGGGTGGGGCTCCCGTAATGGCTTGACCAAACTCTGGTTTCAGCACAGTAGGTCCTTTGTCTTGCGGAGCACCGACCATTTTATCCCAAGGGCTAATTTCAGAATCGCGAATCACTGGCTATTCCTTGAGCAGGCTGTACACCTGGCTGCGTGCTGGTCGCAGCAGGAGCAGTGGTCAGTGCACCAACAGGCTGGCCTCCTTCATTTTGTCGAAGGAACAAGACTTCACTCACTTCTTCTTGTAAGTGAGTTGCTTAACTCGCCTCATACCTTCGAGACGACTGCTTTCAACCGGCGTCTTTGTCATAACAGGTTTATCCCACCCCTCGGGCCAACCCCCTTTGCTCGACTTCTTTGTTTTGATATTCTCACCTTTAGGATGGTTGCTTCCCTCTGTTCGCTTCTTCCTCTCAAACTCTTTGTCCCAACGGGCACGCGAAACAGTGTCACCAAAGGCTTTTGCCAAAATTTCATCGATAATACAATCAGTTGAAATCTTTTTGCCGCCTTCCATGGAAATCCTCCAGAAACCAAACGATTGAATAACGGCTCTCAAATGATGAGAATAACGAAAATACCAATCGTGCCCTATTTATAGAAGGTCATGGACACGGAAATCGAAGGAGTTTAATAATTAAAATATTGAATATGAAAATAAATGAATCTATATTTTGCAATAAATTCTCTTATTCTTATCACAGTATGACTTTAAGAAGCAAGAGAATCGAGAAACTAAATAAGTACGTCAGAAATATGTGAGTGTAAATCTCGAGGAAATTCAACAAACTAGAAGTTAAAATTACGATCAAGGATGGTCCATCAAAAGAAGCAAGAACCACGTCAGCAAAATATAAAAAAAATTTGTTAACCAGCCACAGCTCCCTCAGAGCAGGAGTTAGGCCGACAAGTGAGGGTCGTCTGGGTCAAAAGATCAAAACCTATCTAAGAGAAAGAACCAGTACAATTCTCGTCCAAATATCATCCAAGACACTTCAAAAGGTTCAAGGGCCTCATCACGAAATATTCATCAAGCCCTCTAGTCGGATCTTTTATCAAAAGGGATAAACTACTTGTCATATTACAGTGCTTCACTATATGTCTGACTGTCTAGGTTTACTCCGGCAACATGAGTTTAGAGCTGTCAAAACGGCTCATTGTTCGTGAATAGCTGGAGTTCGATTCGTTAAGTAGCTCGAGTTCGATTCGTTCGTTAATCAAACGAGCGGAACACGAACAATGTTTTTGATCTTGATATATAAACATGTTTCAT
This sequence comes from Papilionanthe hookeriana x Papilionanthe teres, assembly GCA_022702705.1. Taxonomy (NCBI): domain Eukaryota; kingdom Viridiplantae; phylum Streptophyta; class Magnoliopsida; order Asparagales; family Orchidaceae; genus Papilionanthe; species Papilionanthe hookeriana x Papilionanthe teres. Next base: position 3,259,273 of record CM040431.1, on the reverse strand, counting down.
TCGTGTTCGGCTCAAAATAATTAAATTATTTATATAAATATATATAATGAGTATTATTTTTAAATAATTTAATAGACTATAAGGCTACAAAGATTCATGATTAATTAAAATTACTAATTAAAAATAGAACAAAAACATATTAAATTTTATTTAATTGAATATTTTCATATAAATAATAAGATTTTAATCTCGTCCTACTCTTAGCGTCTACGACTGTGTGATCAGGGTTGTCAAAATGATTCATTGTTCGTGAAGAGCTCGTGTTCGATTCGATAAGCAAACGAGTCAAACACAAATTATTTTTTTTTAGCTCGATATATAACCGAGTCAAACACGAACAATAATTTTTTTTAAAAAGCCGACACGAGCTGAGCATAGGCTCGCTCAAGCTCTGTTTGTTTACCCCTATCGGCTGTGTGACAAGAGTTGTCAAAATGGTTCTTTATTTGGGAATAGTTCATGTTCAGCTTGCAAAGCAAACGAGCCGAACACGAAAAGTGGTATTTTTAAACGAGTCGAACACGAGTATACTCGTGTTAGGCTTATTTACACCCCTACATGAGTTTCACATCCAAGATTCAACGGTTGACAATGAATCCAGACAACCTACTTACTAGCTCAAGCCGGCTGAATGAAGTACAGGCGACCAAACAAAACCCGAATGACTGAATGGCCATCAGGGTCGACTGATCTCTCCACGACGACAGAGTTAGTCAAATGTACCTGACCGACCCAAGGATTGCCCGTCCTCGCCAATCGAACAACAAGGTAGCCGAACCATAGGCGCTTTTATTTGTTATGTGGCTAAAATAACCCGTAAAACCCCCATAAAATCAAGGACAATCATGTAATTTTCATCTTTAACTCCTTGTCTATAAATAAAGAAGTCATTTTATAGTAAAGGTTAACTAGTGATCTTTTAAATGAACCGGATTCTTACTGTACACTCTCTTTCGCTCTTTCCATCTCCTGCTTTTACACTCTATTCCTTACGTATGATTCACGGGACAGATTTAGATTCAACAGTTAGAAATAGTGGAGTTACTTCTATTTATAAAATAAATAAAGAAATAGTAGTTAGAAAGCTTTTTTTAATGTCCTTCCTGTGCAGTTTAGTAAATTGGGATGCTATGAGTATTCTGAGTGACCTATAAATTTTCATGTCTTACAGGAGTTAGGGATCTTTTGTGAGTTTTGCTTCAGTCAAACCTGGGAGAATGGGTGAGAATTCTTGACCTTGAGGAGAATTTCTCCTGAAATAAGGAGCGGTGGAGGGAGGAAACAATAGTGGGGTCAAAGACTTTGCCAAGGATGTTTTATCTTGAGTTCCTAGCGCTCTCTTGTGCCTTGACAGTATGGTCCAGTGGTTTTCTAGAGCTTAAAGTTTGATATAGTGGGTGAATATTCTTGGATAGCAGATAGTGGAAAGTTATCTTCTCGTTTCTTGCATTTTTTTGCCATGCAGAGAAGAGGACAGATGCTGGTGAATAGTCACCTTCTCAGTTCTTGCATATTCAGCCACACAGAAAAAGGAAACAGCAGCTGGGTGGTTTTCCTTCGATTCCTGAAATGCTTGAAGTTAAGAAAAGAGAGTTAACAACTCTATCTCACTGAAAAAAAAAAGAGTGAAAGACCTTATGGGTAGAAAACAAGAGTCAAGCAGTAAAACAATCCAAGGGGCTTTTACTGGTGAGACGCAATGCAATAACCAATCTTTAGACATCTCGTAAATGCAGAGAAATGTCTCCATCTCAGGTTCTCTGTTTTCCTTATAATTTATAATACTGTTTTCTTTATTTCAATAGCTACATACCGTTTTTTTTCCCATCAATTCACTGCAGATCTCAGTAGATCACAAAAGCTTGGATATCTACAAAAAAACCAAAAAAATAGCGGTTCCAGTTCAAGGAAATATAACTGTTGGGTGTGGAAAGGTTGCTGGATTTTCAAATGCAGCTTAAAGAATTCTTCTACAGCCCTTTACATTCCTCATTCTGAGTCAATAATCATTTTCTTGGGTTCTCTGTTGTCCGCTCATCTCTGAATTTTAATTTTTGTTGAACCAAAATACTAAATTGGCTGTACTTGAATAACTTCGGGTTGTTGTTGGGTTGTAAGCCGGGTAATCAAGCATACTTGGCAAAAAATGACAACAATACATTCATCGAGGGAAGATTTGGAGTAACGGGAATGTCTGAAATCCTTCCTTGTGCAGCACATCAAGGACTGCTATAGCATTGATTTATTTCAAGCAAGTATTCGAAGAAATACTATTAAATTTCCAAATAAATTTCATTTTTGTTGGTGTAATTCATTGCAAGATATTTCTATAGATGTAGATTAGTTTCCCAGGTATTAAAAGGATTGATCTTGTTAGGGATCCATTTTGTTTTTTCGTTTTTATTTCCATTGTTTTACAAAATATATTTGTTAAGTGTGTTCTTTCACAAGTTTTTAAAATTCTCTTTTTAAATGCAAATCAACATTTTTTGAAAACTCTTAAAATAATTTTTGGTGTTCTTAGTACTTTATTAAACAATCATATCCTTATCAAATGTGCCAAATATGTTTTGTTTAAAATCAACGCATAAACAAAATAAGAAAAAAACAAAAAATAAAAAATAAAAAACCAGAAGAAATTATCTCTGAATAACATAAACAAAGCCAAAAATCTCCTATAGAAAAACAACATATAAATAGTTCTCCTATAGAAATAAACCAAATTTTAATTTAGGTAATATTAAAATACTAATAAGGGCCCCAAATGGCCAAAATAAATAGACAAGCGGGAGGAGAAAAATTTGTTCAGGACCGTAAAACGGTCACTGTACTCTGCTTTGCTTTGATCCCATGATTGGGATCGCAGAAAGCATGAAGTAGAAAGCTCTCGTGTCAGTGTGTCACTATGTAACATGGTAGTTGTCCAAGATGAGAGAGCCCGAGTTTCAACATTTTGTGTAATATACGAATTCGTTGCACAATTATTCTTATATCAATGGGAAATATCTTATCTTTCTATCTGTTTCTTCTTTTCAGCACATTGTTCCAAGTGATTTCAAATCAACTAGATTAAAATTCAATTTTGATGAAAATTGAAAGTGTTATATCCAAGCTGACTAAAACTGAAGTTTTTTTAGAAAAAAACCGAAGTTTGTTTAGCAAAGTTTGTTTGATCCGCACTCAGCATGCTAGGTTTCAAATCCAGAAAAAAAATTCAAAATCAAACATATTTTATCCTCATATAGACAAGGAGAGAATCCAGAAGGAATTCAAAACAAGCCTTTTAAAGAGTCAAATGATGAATCATTTAGTAATAGGTAGTTAGGATTGATATATATGCTTTCTTAACACCACCTAATTTAACCTTAATTAGCAATCAAAATTCTTTCTTTTTTTAAGTTTAATGATGTATCACATTCCAATTATAATGCCAAGAAAAAGCATTTGAGAAGCCCTTCAGAATAGTTGTTTCGCAAATTTAAATGACATCTAAGGCTTCCTAGAAGGTGATAATGATATGAATGCTCAATTATGGCTAGGTGATGATGATGATAAAAGAAGCCCTAAACATAAAGGGATGATTTCCATGGACAAGTTATAAGAAATAACAAAGGATGAAATAATGAAACTAGTAAGGAACTCGTGTCACTATGATTGTGTCAGGTAAGAAAATCAAGAAAACAGGGCTACCATCACTTCTTTTTAATTTAAGAAAGAAATTAAAAAGAAAAGTTTAGTGATTCCAACTACCACTATCAATAAACAGAAGGCCTATGAAAAGCTTCTCTCACACACCAAGGATTGTTTTGTTCTTAGCAAGGGGATAAATGTCTGATAATTCACCACATGAACGAGAAGTATACAGAAAATAATTAAAAAAAATGCAATGGAACAAATTGATGTTGAGCTCCAAGAATCTGAACAATTAAGATCATTTCATGATGATCAACAGAAACAACTCAAGAAAATATATATATTACTTTTATTCGGAATCCCAAAGAGACCAAGGCAATAACACCAAAACCGAAGAATAAAATACTTCGAAGGCAGCGCTATGTTTGCACAAGCTACAGGTATCATCTGAAAGTTTGCAAATGAATTGAGAAACAAAGGATACAAGAAAAATGATGTCATGAGGCATGATAAGGTTTCAAATACTGAAGCAAGTGAGCTTAATAGAAAAGCAAGGGATTTGTTTCATCCTTTTTTATAAAGCGTGATCATGTCAAGGAAAAAAGAAAAATCAACTACAGAGATTCCCAAATATATTATCTGAATAATAGAATGTAGGATGTTATGATAAAGTATGCGCACCGTCCAATTGTGAGTCTTAGCAAGCCGTCTCGCAAGAGCGCGTATACAGTAGGCCACGTCTGCCCGCGGCCGTGATATGACTGTAGCCGCCAAGATCTCTGAAAACAAAACCGATCACATAAAACAACGGATTAAAAAGCAGAAGAATCCTAAATCTCCGGATCGCCCTCAAAAAAAGAGAGAATGGACATGACGCACTTCTGATATGCCTCTCCTTGGGCGGACACTCGACGTGATTCGTGGCCTTGACGATGGCAATATCCAACTCCTGCAGAGAGAAATCCAGCTAACAGGTTAATAAAGATCCCCATCAAATTACTATATTTAGTTAAAACAATCACCGAGAAATTTACGGATCAAAAATTCTAAATAAGGAAAAGGGTTTTTTGAATCAAAACCTTAAAATCGCTGTTGAGATTGGCGAGACCGACGGTGGTGGAATCCTTGAGGGCTCCGTAAGCCTTCCGCAAACTCTGCATCGTTGCCATCTCTCCGTCGTAGCCCCCGCTGCTGCCGCCAACAACGCAGCAATCGTACACCTCACACGGCCGATTACCTTTACAAATCGCTCGTCTTTATATCTCCTCCTTCGCCGTTGCCTCGATGATCAGTTTTGCTCGCGCTTCTGTCCAACCGAAAGCTGGCGCTGAATCTCTCTCGTTCTCTTGCTCTCTCTCTCTGGGAGAAGAACTTTAAGAAACTTTACCATTGGTTTATGATAAAAAATGCAGTATTTTATTGTAGGTTTATAAATGCTTATTTTAATTTTATTTTAAAAAAAAAAAAAGTGGGAACCAAAAGAATATTTTGGGGTGAAGGGAAGCTGCATAACTTTGACAATGTCTAGTACCATTTTCAAGTTCATGTTTCCTCTTGCTACGTTGACCACCTAAATGGTCAACTTAAATTCATGAGTAGATTTTAATAATTTTTTTTTTCTATCCTTGGCTGAACCATATGAATAGTAACACATTATAATTGTTTTCGTGTTTGTTTTAGTAATATTATAATAAATGTTTAATCAATATTTTTTTATGACCTCATTATGCTTGGTAGAAGACTTGAAGAAAAAACCTAAGGGTTGATTGTGATGTCTAGAATATTGTATCTCTAAGAAGCAATAACATTTGGTTTATTGGTCTTATATAAAACTTAGGCACGAGATAATTGGAAGACTTTAATTGGTCAAATGAATCTTATTTATGTTATATGGTATATCGTAATAATGAGTCATATATTAGAGCATTTTGGGCAAGTAGAAGACCCCTTTGGAGTTATAAATATTTGTGGAAAGTGCACTTTTGGCATACGAGGATCCATCTTTTGGAGTAATTCAAAACTTATAGAACTTAACGTGTTTTTGGATAGGAGTCATAAAAGGAGGATTATTTATACCCTAATATTTATGATTGATGTGTGTGTGCGTGTTTGTGTGTGTGAATGTGTGGGTGTGTGTAGAAATATTGCCCGAGTCTGAAAGAAGTCAAGATTGTTGGATCCATCTTCTCGAGATGTATTTTTATAAATATATTTTGATGATCACACATTTAGAGTTCTTATGCTATGATTGAAAGATGTCATGGAAATCCTTTTTAAATTTAATCCATATATGGTTTGCCCATACAAACATGTATGAGGATTATTTTGCCCCCAAGGTGTTCTCATTCTGGCCTGTTTCGAGGTCAAGGTAACCAACCAGAGTCTTCCATCAACCATGGTCTTGGCACCTATGTGCTAAATCTGGGAATCAACAAAACGTTACGACCCTGCGACACCCATTTTGGCATCACGGTCTAGCATGTGGTTAATGATGGAAGCTTCCAAATGTTGCAGCGTTATGGTGTTGCAGCGTTGTTATGGTGTTGCAGCCTCGAAGGCAAGCATCACAACACACCATTAATAACTTTAAAGTGTAGTTGACAGCACATTGCCCAAAGGGTCTGGCACATCTGCTATTCTAGGTGTCATGACGCCCCATCAAATCTAATTATGCGAGTGTTTGGAATAGATGGTGGGAATTATGATTTTGGGTCTGCGCTGTGTTATCATACCTGTTGCTGCGACACCCAAATGTCTATATATGGAGTTTGGGCCCCATAGTTTCCCACGCTGAATTCTCTCCATAGAAAAATCTCTGTGACTTTTTTTCCATCTTTTGATATACCCTTCTCGATTAATTTAGGACATGACACTTCACCAACGAGCAAGGATACCTAAGCAGAGAGCGGGCAACTATGATGCATCTCATTTGTGAGCACGACATCACAAGAGAGGTACAAAAGCTCATTAACCTCCCAAAATCTTATTCGAAGAGATATTTCTCCTCATATGGAGGCCCCATCAAGGATATGATTTGGGAAAGAGGTTGAGAAGCCTGCATCAATGAACCTAGTGATGCCTTAGTGTCGATCCTCTTAGAAGTCATGGCAAATGCCAAAGAAGAATTGAAACACAATGTTTGTTTTTGGGATGTGGATAATGCATCCATCAGCAGCATATTCGATCTAGTCAAATATAGGGCTGTAAACGAGTTGAACACGAGCGAGCCCAGGCTCTGCTCCTGTTCGACTCGTTTATATTTCGAGCTCAAAAAGTGTGTTCGTGTTCTGCTCGTTTGCTTAGCGAGTCGAACACGAGTCATTCACAAACAAAGAGTTGTTTTGACAACCCTATCACGCACCTATAAGATGTTAAGGATTGGGGCAAGATTTAAAAATTATTTTTTATATTAAAACATCATTTGAATCTAATTTAATATTTTTTTTTATATTTTCTTAATTAATACTTATAATTGATTATAAATCTTTATATCTTTGTAGTCATGAATTTTTTTAAAAATACTACTCATCAACACACACACACACACACACACACACACACACACATATATATATATATATATATATATATATATATATATAATTGATGAGTAATATTTCAAGCCAAAACGAGCCAAACACGAACGAACAAATCTTTGTTCACGTTCGGCTGATTAACTTAGCGAACAAGCCAAACACAAACTGTTCGCCAACAACGAGCCATTTTGATAGCCCTAGTCACATAAGAGGTTAATGATTACTCTGTTTAGAAGGAGGCTCTAACTTTGATAATATCATTCAAGACCTTATGCAGGTTAATGTCAGAGCTTGCTAGCATGAGTGTGATGAAAAGCTTTTGCACTTCCCTGCCGGAGTCATAACCCATAAGTCTAAAACTTGACACCTTGTCATTTTTTGCTTGATTACTAGCAAGCTCGCATGCGAGCGAGGTCACTCGCAATCGTTTAGCTCTAAACTTCGTCATACAAACACAAGCTCACAATCAAAGTTGGTCGCGTCATCAAGAGTTTCCCATATTACATTGCACAAGGTAGCATGACAGATAGAATTAACCACTTACTTGTGTTCCACACTCTGTGTGAGGACAAGCATCTGATTCAAGGATAGTGAGGAGTGACTCGACTCAAACAAGACCATTTTAGAGGTTATTGTCCACTCCTTCATGGAAATTGTAGAGGGATCCACAGTCAAATTCAATAATCCTATTGCTCACCGCCCCCTCACCATTGGTAAGAGGATTCAAGGCCTTGAGATGATTGTTAACACCCTCGTCCATCAACTCGCCTGCATGGAGTGATAACAACATAGTTAGTTTAGCTAATTGACTCAATAACTAAACCAATTTTTTGTCAGTGGCCACGCTGGCTACACCTAGCCTCCCCATTATGCTTTCTTCTCTGAGATAGAGCCAAGTGCCACACAGGCAATGACAATAGAGATGACAATGACAATGACGAGTACACGAGTGTTTACCTGTAAATGTTCCTCCCATCCCTTTGTATCCTAGAGAGAGGCATTTGTTGTAGTTCATTTTCATAAAGTGATTTTGTATCGGCACTACTGTGAGGGGTTTAATTTTATTATTTCTTGGTTGTACTCCCATGAGTGATTTTCATATAGTAAGTATGTCGGTTATGCCCAGTGAGGAGGTATTATACATATTATGATTGTCTCCCTATGAAGAACTAATATTTGAACTTACAAGATATTGTATCAATTCACATGTGTTTTGATTATTATATACTGTATATCTTTTTTTTTACAATTTTGACATTGGACCTACTAGTAGATGAATGGGGTGAGTGATACCAACCCTAATTCTAAGTGCAGGGGTCACACGCAAGTGTATGCGTCGTATCAGTAAAATCAGATTTTGAGTTCAGAATATCAATCAAAGGGAGTGAGGATATTAGACTTATAAGAAGTTCTAGCCTATCAGGCTTAGTTCTTAGCCTAGAATTGAAATTAAGTAAAGGTTCTAAGCAATACTTCTACTAAGTTACAATCCAGTTAAAGGTTAAATCATACATAAATCATACTTATCTAATTAGTTTGGTGATTATCAAGTTATAAAGCTACCTTCCCTTGTAATGGTTTAAGTGGTAGTGTAGAAAATGTAAAGTGTCAATTGTGAATGTGGTCATTAATAAATAGGATACTATCTTCTTTACTCTCTCTCGAGTGCACAAAAAAAGTTTGGTTAAATTGATTTTAATTCATTAAACCCCAATTTGAACCCATCAATGACTATATCCCTAACATTTGCATCTTCATATAAAGTACTTGCACCATACCCTATAGATCAATGTGAATAACCTAGTTGTTCTACCATAGCTCTCCCAAGTCATTATGGATCTGTTGACCCCACTTTTATTAATGTCTAGTCTTTCTTTAAAAGTATAGGATCTATCCATAGGATTTTCTGGTGACTATCTTAAAGGACTAGTGATGGAACCCTCCCCACTAGAATTAAAAATGCTTATTTGCTTTACTTGGAGTTCTATATGCTTGCTACCAACCTCTAGCAGTTAGTAGGATGGATCCAAGCATAAGGAAACTCAAGAGGAGTCCCCTATAGGATGGTCAAGCTTTAGAACTAAATCTGGGTGGCTTGGTCTGGGTCAGGCATTCACACACACACACACACACCCCTAAATACCTCACTTTCACTCATAATCCAAAACCCTAAACCAAACATGTCCAACCTGGGATCCCTATACTTATGGGAACTCATGTGGGTGGTGCCCCAAGCTCTTAGCCCTAAGATAGGGGTTTGGCTAGGACCAACAAATGGAGGATCCAAAATGGGATTTCCTTTGGTCCATGGATCAAGTGGGTTAATATCATGATCATCATCAATAATTAATCCTAATTTCATCAAACTCCCACTTTTGACCCTTTTAGCCCAAACTTCACCAAAATTATCAAATTGTCCCTATAACCCTAATTTTTCCCAAAATTCCCAAATTGCCCAAATTCTAAAATTCCCTTCAAAAATCATCTAAGAACATTTCAAACCACTCAAATTGACCAAAATAGCCTAAAATACCCAAAATCCCCAAAATATCCAAAATACCCATAAAATTACCAAAATGCCCTTCATGCTCCAAAAATTCCAAAAATTCCCAAAAGTTCTAAAATCACTTCAAATGTCCCCAAAACTAATTTGAACCACTCCATTGAGCCTGATTTAACCAAATTAACCCATTTTGACCAAAATCACCAAATTACCCTTAAATGCCCAAAATGTTCATGCCCAAATCACTCCCAATATCCACCAAATTGACTTCAATATCCCCTAATTTCAATTCCAAACTCAAATTAATCATCCCCAATCTCAATTGAAACTAAATCCAAGTCTAATTGAACCCAATTTCAAGCCCAATTGCAAGCCCAATTGCAAGCCCAATTTGAAATCCCCAATTTAGCCATACCCTTAAATTCCCCCAAATTGAACCCCATATTCAAAAAAATTTCCCCAAATTTGAATTTTAAATTCTTCATAACACTTCCCCAAACAAATTTGAACAATCGATTGACCCAAATTTAAACTCAAAGCTCACCAAAATCTAACCTAAGCCAAAACCCCAATTTTGGCCAAAAGCTCAAAATCCCATCAAATTAAACCTCATAACTCCAAAATTTCCACCCAATTAATGTCTAAAAATCTTCATGAAAATCACCCACATAAAATTGAACCATCAATTGAACCAAGTGCAAAACCTAGCCCAATCCAAACACATGTATAGCCCAAATGCCCCAAAATTGACCATATTACCAAATTGACCTTCCAAATCAATTCAAAATCACCTAATTACTTTCCAAAACTTCTCATGACAATCATCCATATCAAATTGATCAATCACTTGATCCAAATCTTAGCCCAAACCCAGACTAGACCTAAGTTGAAGCAAAACCCAAACTTTAGACCCAAACACCAAATTTGTCCAAATTAACCCAATTTTACTAACCCAAGCCCACCACAGCCAACATTTGGACCTTAGGAACCAACATAGATCTACCTAGACCAATCTAGTTAAGCCATGGACCAAGGGTCTTTTAATTAGGGGATTTCATCCCATTTTGAGCTAAACCAAATATATCTTTGCCACAAGCCATCACTAGCCATCTTGTTCACCATTAACTCTTCCTATGGCTCACCTGATCACTCTAGCCACCTCCCCTTACCTGGCCAGCTGGCCCAGCGCCATGAAAACCCAAAATCAAGAGCCGCCTCTTCATAAGCCAATCCCAATTGAACCCATCCAATGTGTCTCACCCTGATTGGTCATTGGCACCTTTCAGCCCTCCACCTAAGCAGTTGATTGCACCCACTAGCCAGCCCTGGTGACCACCCTAGGCCCCTCTATTTAAGCACCACCCTCTCATGGCCAAGTACGAAGAAGGCACGAAACCCATGGGAAACTCTATCAAATTGCTCCTAGAGACTCTCCCAGCCTTCCTATGCTCAACCCAGCCATTTTCCAGCTACCTCCACCACTGTCTGAGCTCAATTTTAGTGCTCAAAATCAGGCCAGAAACAGGACACTTCATCCTACTCCACCAAACCTCAAATTGAACATTACCTAAGCTTCACCAGAGCTAGAGATGAAGTTTTTTACTGAAAGCCCCATCTCTCTGCAGCTCTACACCAGACTGTCTCTTCAGCCTTTCCACCTGTAGGAAGAGTTTCAAGCACACAATTCACCAGGCCAAATTAACACTTCCAGGAGGTTTGTCAAGTCCCAATGAAGTTTCTGTAAACACCTTATTGAGGCCACACCTGAGGCAAAGGTATACACCATTTTTCCCCATTTGAGCTCTGTTTGAGACATTATGAAGAAAAGTTTAATTTCATAGTTAATAAACCGTATGGATATGTTCATCTAGATTAGATGAAGATGTAGGAACAAACTCAAAGTGATTTGGTTGAGTCTAGGTAGAGATCTTACAATTTTAGTTTGGACAATTTACAGGTTAGGTCAGCTGGGGACGATGAACCAGGACCGTCAGATCGCGTGTATAACAGATGAATGACCAGGATCGCACAGGATGAGAAAATTCTGCATTAACAGTGGGACGCGTGGCCGTTGATTCAGATGGCAGTTTCAAATAGAGAAGCACCACATAGAGCTTCGGAGCTTACTAGGTTGAGGTGGCGCCGAGTCGGATAAGTAGGAAATTAGGTTTTATTTGATTTATTTAAATAAAAAAACCTTAGAAAATGCACAACTTGGTGTAAAAAATTCATAAAAATAAAATAAAAATATCCTTTTGCTCAGCGAAAAATGGAGAAAACGAGGAATTAAAATTAAAAATATTTGACTTATAGTTATTTTAAATTAATTACATACTCTGAAACTTCGATAAATCATAACTTGTTATATACATTTCACCATGCCATGGGATTTGGAGTGTTTGTTCCCTCTGTGGTTAGGGATCTTCCCTAATTTTTCTAAAGTCAGAGGACATATCTAGCCAAAGATCCCTAATTTTCAATAAAAATTCCTCTGTTTTAATTTAAAAATTATAATAATTAAAACATAAATCAGAAAAATACAAAACTTATTTTTGTAGATTCACTGTGGTCAGACCCAAGGAAAAATATAAAATGGATTTATTTAATTAATAATGGCACTAATTGTAATTAACTCATTAAAACCCTCAAAAATTATATAAATTAAATATAAATAGAAAAATCAAAAAATTTATTCCACACTATAAATAATAATCATGTTAAATACTAAACTCCCCATAAAAATTTGAAATCAATTGGAATTGATTTAATCACAAAAATGGATTTTCTAAATAAAATAGCAGTTTTGGCACCGAAATAATTACAATAATTCATGTATAATTAAGAAAATTATAAAAATAGTTTTGGGAGTTCCTTGTGACAAGAGGGACTTAAGAAAAATAAAATTAGAGTTAAAATAAATATTTCATTTTAAAGATATTTTCAATATTTAAATTTTAGAAATAATTAAAAAAATCATAAAAATCAAATAAATATAAAAATATACCAAATTGTCACATATGGTTCTCTGGTCACTTGAAAATAATTAAAATTTTCCTAATTTTCTAAGTGAAGTTATGAAATTTTAAAGGCTAAAAATGAATTTTCCTTAATTTTGTACTAAAATAATTAGGATAAGTATACTAAAAATCATAAAAAATGTGGAATTTGTTTCTTTGGGTTCTCTGTGCTCAAAGTGATTTATGAAAATTATAAATCCTAATTTTCCACTTAAATAATATTTTATACTTAATTAATAATTAAAATAAAAAAATAATTATAATAATTAAAATAAACTTAAAAACCATGAAAATTATCCTGAGTAGTCCTCTAACCTAGGTGAACCTCCAATTATTTTCTTAAGGACGATGATTTGTTTTAGCTAAGTTAATGAATTAACATTAAAAATACCTATTTTTGCATTAAAATAGTTGTATAAATAAAATAAAAATTAGAAAACTAACGTTTTCTCCTCTGATATTTTAATTACCCATGAGTGGGGTAACATAAAATTTTCAATGCCATTTGTGTTGAATTTAATGAATTATGAAGTGATAGGCCTTAAATGGGCAAAATAGTAATTATGAAATTTAAGCTTTAAATTAATATTTAGGCTTTATCAAAGAGGTAAATGAGTAATAAATGATTTTAATTAACTTTGTTAGATGATCGAAACTAAGGGTTTAAAAGGTAGAAACCAATCTAACTTCTTTCCATGACAAGGGCATAATTGTAATTTCCCCTAAATATCATTATTTTGGAAGTTAATTAAACTAAATGATTCTAAGGTGAGATGTTTGATTTTGGAAGGTAATAACACATTAATTTGATACCCCTAGCTAATGGTTTGATGATAATACAATCATGGATAAAGATTAAATGACATTTAAATTAATATTCCTAAAATTACAAATTTTCCGATAATCCTTAAGGGCATAGTAGTGGACTAGGCTTAATCCAAAATATTGATTAATGAGGTTGAGAAAGAAAACATAACTGATCAAGAATATTTTGAAAATACTACTAGCTTGCTTTAAATCAATCGTCTAAATTCATTAACAAATCAATTTATCCTTAAAGGATCTTTGCTCACATAATTTATAAATGAAATATCAAGTGACAGTTACCCCGCTCACGGTATAATTAAAAGATTAAAGGTTACCGAGCATAGGGTTAAAACACACTCACTAAACCTTACTTTGTAATGGATGAATTATTTAGCAACATAATAAGTTTAGAGGACTCATAACATTCTAAAATGTCTTAAAAGTAGTTTTGGGTCATACCTCAAACACTTTTATGGTCTTTTGGATAGGTTGGAGGACAACTGAACCTATTATGCTTTGCTCAAGAAAATCATCCATTACAAAATGAACAAGAACCCACCAAATTATGCCTTAGGGCTTGGTAGGCACACCTTAAACAAGTTTTCCTATTTTCCTTCCATGCAACATATTTTAATTCCCTACAAGATTATACATATACACTGCAAATACTTACATTTCAGCTAGAATATGAGAAGTGGACTTGTACACTTTTATAGTTTACTTACAATGTTTTTCTTTACTACACCTTACTTTCCAACACCTTTCATTTTCTGTAAATTATGCCACCTTGCATGTTAAACCAAAACCAAATTAAAACAAAAATCACAATAACAACAAATTAAGACAACTCTGAAAATTAATCACAAACAAAAAAAACAAAGACAATTGCAACCAAAATTAATACGTCTCTTTGGATGATCGAGAATCTCTTAGATGAGGCAACCTACGGATGCTAGCGAGATATCCCCGGTCAGGATGAACTTATTGAATTCATTTATTTTTAGTTTGGTAAATTCTTTTAGAATAAATGAATCTGAAAAAAAATAGTAGTTCCAGAATGAGAGAACCGTGAGATACTAACCGGTGTCGCTCTAATCAACTTAAATCCCCCTTTACAAGACATTTAAATAGTTATGGCTACAATACCAAACTTGACAACGTTACTAAAACTTGAACTCTAAACCTAATACTTCTCTCAACCTCCTCAATTTGACACTTCTAAACTTAAACCTACTGCAATAAAGAAATTGGAGCCAACAGTGTGGGCAGCAAGATGAGGCATGCAGATGAACATCTTCTGAAGAGCAAATAGGTTTACAACAACAAATCTTCCTAGAAATAAACAACAGGACATTGGGCTTCAAAGTTGTTCATCCAGTACAAAATAAACCCTCACCTTATCTTCTAAGCTTTTGCACACCATGCAATATAAGCCCTAACTCGTCTTAGGACTCTAAGGTTGTCGTTTGATCCACTTAAAAAGTACCTATTTTTATGCCTTATTTATGATACAATTTTTAAGGATATTATGCTTTAATAAAAGGTATTTTTATATTTTTGGATGTAGGCAATGAAAAAAGAGTTCTACAAGGAAAAAAGGAGCAAAAAGGAGCAATAATAGAGCTAAAAAGCAAAGTTGCTGAAATTATAGGTCTGGCGCTTAGGCGCCAGAATCCGGCGCCTAAGCGCCAGTTCGATACTGAAGCAGATAAGATTTTTGACAACTTTAGTTAGTTATTTTGACGGTGTTAAGAGGTTATCAGACCTTCTAGAAGACTGAAAGTTACTCCTAATACATAGGACATGTGATACAAAGCATCTGGACACAGGAAAATGAATTTAATCGTGAAGAGGTGCGATCCAAAGTGAAGAGGTGCGAAGATTGGTCACGAACTCCAGCGCCTAGGCACCATAGTTACTTTCTAGAAGATTCATTGAATTTGGATGAATTTTGAAGAGGTGCCTTAAGCAACCCGAGGAGTTCTGTTCTACCGTTTACGACAGCAGCGGCGGGAATGGATTTGAAAGAGTAACCCCCTGGCCATTTTCAGAGCTTTATAAATAGGAGACATTTCTACAGAAAAAGCGCCCTCTCTCTCCATCCATCTAGCCCCCCTAGGTCTCCAACATCCGGAGATAGATTTAGAGAGCCACCATATTTTCTTCTTGAGTATTTAGTGAGTTTATCTACTCAATTCCTTGAATAGTAAGTGTGAGTTTATAAGTGTTGTTGCTGTTGAAGTCTTGTACCTTGCATTGGAGTCAGTAGGAGTCAAATGATCACTTAAAGGAAAATTCCAGATAAGTAGTTGTAACTTGATTAAAAGTTTTATAAATATGTTTTGTTGTGTGAATTCAATGTGTTCTAAGTAGTTACTTTTCTTTCTCCTTTCAACTATGAAAAGATAATGAGATAATTTAATTTTGTTGGAGAACTTAACTGAAAATATTTAAAATTATTGTGATGCTATTAATATCTGATCTTAATTTACTTTTTAAACTGGCCATTTGAATTGTTAAAACCTGTTGAAGAATTCTGAGACCTATCCGGAGATAAGTTCTTAACTAGTAGATATCACATGAATCCTTGGGTAATCGAAGGCCTTGAGCGGGTTATTCAAGGTGAAGTGCAAATAAATAGGGAGATATTGTTTATTGGGCGTAGAATTGATTAGTTTTTAGAGTGACAGATTAAATCCTAATAATTTGGTTTATAGAAAGGGAATGGGTCACTAGTAGGGCCGACCATAGCCACCCTTGGACATCTAGAAGTGTGAGTCTAGATTAACCCATTCTACTAATAATACATCCTGAATCGATGTATAGATTAGCCAATGTTCTTTATACTGTCGAGCGAAGGTAAAGAATAGGAATGCTTCTATTTGGTGCAATACCATAATCTCAAGTTCTCCACAAATGATAATTATTCTGAAAAATCTTAGATTAGTTGAAAATAAGAAAGTTGTTTTATTTATACTTGCATTAACCTTTACTTTATTGTTGCTTACTTACATTTATTAGAAATTTTATTAAACTTAAAATCTGAATTTTAAAAAGAAATAAAAATTATAATTACTTTTAATTTGAAAATCTAATAAATTTCTTCAATTCATTTTCTATTAATCTTCCCTTTGGGATCGATAACCAGGACTCCAATAGAGCCCTGTATTACTTGAAACGATACGTATACTTGCGTTTGAAATCGAGACTTTACGAAATTATTATAAATATTTAAATATAAATTCATAAAATCTTGCATATACAGATACTCGTAAAAGTGACCGGTTCAAGTTTTTGGCGTCGTTGCCGGGGAAGTTAGAAAAGAAGATAAAATAAATTAAGAAAGTCAATTTTTAGAATTTTCAAATTAAAAATATTTTACACTTTTATTTATTTAAAATAAATAATAATAATAAAAATATATAAAAATATTAACAAAAAAAATATAAATACCAAAATGATTTTATTTTATTTTATTCAAGTTTTTTTTATGTGTAGTTCTGGATCAGAAGAATTATTACCTTTTGATTCTGAATTAGAAAGAACTATTAAAGAATTAGAAAAAGGAAACAAATTCAAAAATATCAGGAAATGGCTAACTTACATAACAATAATTAAAATCCAATAGAAATTGCTGAACAAAATATTTATAAACCATTAAGGGATTATGCAAACCCTACAGTTGATGAACTTCATATTAGTATTAAAATGTCTGAGTAGATGCTAATTCTTTTGAGCTTAAACCTTCTATTATTCAAACAGTTCAAAATAATCAATTTGGACGAACACCAAATGAGGATCCAAACTTACACCTTGCTAGTTTCTTAGAACTTTGTGCTACCTTTAAATATAATAATGTTTCTGATGATGCTATTAGGCTTAGACTCTTTCCTTTTTCCTTAAAAGATAAAGCAAAGATGTGG